>JBBDGP010001518.1:2877500-3292500 GCA_037952835.1 Lithobates septentrionalis
CATATCATTTGGCAAAAAAAAAAATTAGGGCCTACAGAAGGAAATGAAGCCTATATGTACCATAACATAAAATGGATATTGTGTAGACACATACCCATAGCTCCAAACTGTTCCTGATTTCGAGGGACTGTCCCTGATTTGAAGTAATGTCCCTCTGTCCCTCTTTCCTCCTCATTTGTCCCTCATTTTGGTCTGATCCATATAGTTGTACTTTTTATCTTTCAAAAAGTGTTTCCCAGTGCTAAACTTTTCATCCAAATTGTAAATTGCTGCATTTGTAAATTTTAAAGAGGAAGTAAACCCTGATGGGTGTTACTTCCTCTTTGTTTCCCTGCAAAGGTAAAGCATAATGGGCTACTATGCATTGCATAGTAGCTCATTATGTGACACTTACCTGCAGGAGAAGCCCGCGATGTCTTCCTCACTAGTAGCGAGCGTCCATTCTTCACCTCTCTTCCTTCCAGGGCCGCGAACTCCGGCTCTGTGACTGGCCGGAGTCGCGTGACGTCGCGCGACGTCACTTCCACGCATGTGTGCGGGAGCTGCCTTTAACGGCATGACCCAAGCTAGAAACGGCACAGCGTGCCCTTTCTAATTCCGGTGCATGCACCGAAGAAATCCCCCTATGGCGATTTGCAAATATCTCCTAGACCGTGCAGGTCTGGGAGATATTTCAAGCACCTACAGGTAAGCCTTAATCTAGGCTTACCTGTAGGTTAAAGTGGTTGTAAAGGGTTTACAACCACTTTAAAAGCCAAAATAAAGGAATAGTAGTGGTAAAAAAAAACTTGAAGGTTTAATTAACTTTTTCTTTGGTTAATTCTCCTTTTTAGGGGGTGACAGTGGCAGGGGGCGTGTCCTATGCCTTCATATGTTTGCTAGTAGGTGTCCCTCATTCCCATCTAAAAATGTTGGGAGGTATGCATACCCATCTGTGAGAAATCATCAACTCAAGCACTACCACAGCTTGCGGAACCCAAGAAGGGATACATTTACTGAATATCTTGACCAGTGTAAATAAGATGCCCACCTTTTCTCTTTAATGGCTGCCGCCATCTATCATACCCCAACTTTAAGTCCCCTTTTATCCTTAACTATAGTGACGACACCACACCATGTTGGAGTAAAACTGGCCATAGCAGCCTTTTATTAACCAATATAAATCTATATAAAATATATATATATCTCTGTAACATTTTAACGTAACAAAATCAACTGTCAGTTTCTCCTCCTGGTGGTCAATGACGGCACTTCCCAACGTAACTTCTGTTCCACATCTACACTGCGGGCCTTCTATCATAAAAGGCCTACGGCCGTGATAACATCAGCCCAAAGACAACTCGTTACCCGCAGTGTCACCATTACCATCTTCAGCTAATCAGTGTTAACTGTACACACCAATAGGGGCCCATAACCGTTGAGTCCCCCCACACTTCCATCTCCTGGGTTAGTTACCATCATCAAAGACCACCACCACTGCCATCCATATGCTGCCACGACGTAATCCATCATACAACCTGTAAATAAAACGTTAACCCAAGATACACAACCACTTATTCAGGGAGGGTGGGTGGGAAACTTCTTCTTCTCTGTAACTCTCCCCGCAATGCTGCCCGGGACCCCTCCTGCCCCCTAAATAACCTAAACCCCTCCCCCTTCAACATTACCTGTACCCAATCCCCTCACCATAAATCTAAAACAACTTCCAGTTTAACCCTTGCTGTACCCGTATCCCCCTGTCATGCCGGCCTTCTGCTAGCTTCATTTCATTCCACCTGCTCCAGGCCTCTCTTTATGGAGCTTGGAATGATAGTTGTTCGTTATTATTGTAGTGTTTACAGTGGAGGCACTGCACCTATTGCTATGTAGCTATACCCACCAGAGAGGATCTCAAGTCTTGAAGGAGGCCCCCAACTCTCTCAGTCAGCCACTGTCTGGGGACTAGTCTATTGGGCAGGTTAGAAAACCATTCTTGGACACTACTGTCTGTCATCACCACTTACCTCTTCCACCTCCCCTCTTTCATGACACATTTCTACTTATCCATATGTTCGTGTTTATAATCCTACTGCCCTATTCTGGTGCCTGTAGACCATGAGACTGAGCGTGCACATCTGACCGCCCTAGAAACTGTATAGTCAACCTTTGCACCATTCTTCTTACACGCCTTATGGAAACATTCAATGTTTTTGAGGAAATGTGTGGTAGAATCAATATCATATCTATTATTGCGACCACCCCAAAATTTCTCAAGGGGGTCCATTTGATTAATTACCACAGAGGGCATCACAAAGGGATAATATGTAAGGCTGGGTTCACACTGGAACACGCAGCGGCTCACAGCAGGAGTCCGGTGTGTCTTCAATCACTGTTTCAGGTCCGATTTCAGCCTGAATTTTGGGCGGGATTCGGACCTGAAACAGACCAAAAGACGCACAGGGCTTAAGTGCAATTCGGAGCAGCTGCTGAAATGTGTGAACCGGCTCCATAGAGAGCCGGTCATAATCTCCTGTTATGCGAATTGGATGCAGGGAAACCCACATTCAATTTGCATAGGTTTGAACCCAGCCTCAGAGAGATTTAAAGCTGAAGCTTAGTCTGCTTATTTTTCGCCTTTCCTGGTATTTCCTTTCTCCCCTCATCAATGCGATAATGACAATTTTAATTAAAATCTTTTTGTTTTTATGACATACATTATTTTAGAGATCACTTGGTCTCTGTGCTTCTTTATGTAATGTAGATAGATCATGGCTGGTGGGAGGCGGCTGTACATAGCTTCCTGGAAAATGTCTAAGTACCCTGCCTCCAGAACCACCAGCCTCAAAGCAAGCAGTAGACTGGCTCCTGGGAAGAATTATGTGAATATCAAAATGTCTTGATGGGTGGATGTCAGTCTGGAGGAGTCAGAGTACCTAGGCAGACTGCATTTGCATGCTGATCCTCCATAATTGAAAAAACTGAAATTCAATGAATGAAGGGGGTGGGCCAGAGACAGTTAAAGCGGAAGTAAACCCATCCATAAAACATGTGCCGGAAATGTAACACTCCCATTGGTTGTGCTCTCAACCAAACTGTCAAGCCATCCAATGGCTGGTGTCATAACTGATCACATGTGCAGCATCATGGCAGTTGTAGATTAAACAGAGGCAAAGATGGCAGCTTCCATGGCTGAAAACGATAGGAGAGTTTACTTACACTTTAACCTGGAGAGACAAGAGCTAGATGATGCTGAATGTCCTGCAGCTAGGAAATGAGGTGGGCACTATCTGACATGCGGCAGCTTCTAATACACACTGTGAGAAGCTCACAGTGTGCAGTGAAATCAAAGAAAGCAATTCCAGTACAGGAAAAAAAGCCTGTAGAACTGTGCAAAACTGAAGGTAAGGCTGGAGTTCAGCTTAATAAAGAATTCAGATCTCCAGAATCCAGCTGCTTATCACTGGTATCCCTCTTACCTATAACACATTTGCTAATATCTACTGGGTTTTGAGATGTCAGAACTGTAAAACAATCATAAATAAGTTACAGCTTCACCAATGCACTTTTGATGTAACACAGATGATGTTTTGTTTTGAGATACACCAGGAGCCTATTATTTTTTACAATTTTTTACAATGTATCAAGTACAAAAAGCAGCTAAAGTCACTTAGAATTAATGTGCTCTTGACTGCTGGATGCCCATAGGGGCAATATGCAATGTTGTGTTGCTAATTCAGATATACTGCATATCAGAGTTCTTCTTTAATGGGCCCCCCAGTGGGACGGTGACCCACAGCATACATAAACAGATGTACCAGTATAGGAGTGCCCAGAATGTAAAATTACGCATAGCTCGCTGGGTTACATAACTATAGTTGTTGGCTCTTTATAGCATCAGCCATTTTGTACACTAGAACATGTGACAACACCTGTGACAGACGCTCAGAAGACTAAAGATGTTATTTCAGCTCCTTATTGCTATCTTTAGGTCATCACTCAAAGAACTGTGCTTTGGAATGCCATTCAACACCAGTCTACTTCATATAAAACTACTATAAAATTCCCGGTCACCAACACGGCAATCCCCAGTGACCATTCCAGGCATCCAGTGGCCCAGCAAACTGATGGAGCAACACAAGCCTCTTGGGTATGTGTTATTCAACACTTGACACTTCTATGGGCCAGGTCTTTGGGTACCATGTCTGATACTCTTGGGAGCCTTTTCCATAGAATTACTTTGGCATATTTTTTACAAGGTAGGTCGTCAGGTCTTTTCTTAACTCTTCCCTTTGCATGGGTTTGAGTCCAGCTTTCAGAATGGGAAAACACATAAATACATTTTTTGGCATTTGGTTAGTTATCCTTTAAAGGATAAGTTTACCTTTGGGAACATGTTACATGTTCCACCTGGTTTTAGGGTGGCACATGTAACATGTTCCTAACATGTTCCTGTTCCTGCAGCCACTAGGCGATCTGCTGCCTCTGTGTGACAGCAGTACAGGGAGAAGTTCCCCGCACCAGCTGTCCCTTTTTGAAAAGAACGTGGCCTTGCAGGGCTCCTCCCACACGGATGCATCATTCATTTACAGAGTTCTGCGAATGAATGAACTACAAGTACCAACATCCTTGTTGGCTTTAAGTTCTCAATTAACCAGACACAGTGCAGTGGCGGCTGGTGTTTTTTTCTTTGGGGGGGGGGGGCGGCAAACAGTCCCCCCCCCCCCCCAGAGGACAGTCGGGACATCAAAGCCCCGCACTTACCCTATCTAGGAAGCAGGTGGGCAGTGTGTCCAGCAGCTGCATCCTCCTCCTTCTAGGCATCCAATAGGATCGCCTGACTTTTCAGCCAATCGGGAAATGGGTTTCAGACTCGCACTTCTTGATTGGCGGAGAGGTGATTCATTGTTAGAAAAGCGAATATTAACTTGCTTTTCAAACACACCTGGGTAGGCTCTGAGCGCAATGCTCTGCGCCATGAGTCCACCCTATTTTGAAGCCTATTAGAGCCTATGGCTCTAATCAGGTGCTTCAAAAATACACCCCGCCGCTGTAATTCATGCCCCCGGCATCCTGAAAGGGGCCGGACACATGAATAGGGGGTGGTCGCGGCGGCCGTGGATAGATTCCTGCTATGCATGAATCTATCTATTAATTATATAGGGGGTGGTGTGGATAGAGGGGGGTGGCGCCCGTGCGCCCTTAATGTATGGGCCGCACCTGGGCAGATAGCTTTCACTGACAGTCTGCAGGAGCCTGGCACCGCACCAGTGATCTTCTGATCTCTGGTGCAATGCTTTCCAGGCTCCTAAAAAAAACATTTTTATTATTATATTGTATTACATTATTATTATAATTGTGCATTTATTTAATTTTTTTAAAGGCGAACTTATCCTTTAAGTATTTCAGCACTCTTTAGGCCTCATGCACACAGGACGTTTTTTCCCCCCTGGATTCCCTTGCTCCTGGGGAGGAAAGCACAGCTTAAAATATGCACCTAAAGCCGCATTTTGCATACATGTTAATGCAAGCTTGCTAATTTGGAGTTAATACATTCTATTGGCAAGAATATTCAGCCATTAAATATGTACATAGCCATTAAAATGTGTTAATATGCAAACACACCTAAACACATCTATGGCTACTGCACGTTTTATGCACGTTTGCCCAAATATTCCTCTTCTGAACACGTAAGTGATGGGTTTTTTTCTGCCTCTAAATGCCTGTAAACGCCTATGTGTGCAAAAACGCATGGGCCAACATAGAGGGGCATTTAGAGGCAGAAAGAAAGTAAAACGCCTGTAAAAGCGTTTGACGTCTTGTGTGGATGGGGCTTTAAAGATTTATTTAGCAGCACTTAGCAGAACATTTTTTTTCTGTAGGGTTTTTAGAACTGTGTAGTGGAGTTCTGATTACTGGTACAGAAAGTAAAGTAATTATAGAAAGATTGGCTTTAGGCAGCCTGGTTTTTAACCATATTTCTGGCAAAGCAATGTGATCGTTTTTAAACCCATTCAATCTATAAGCACATATTCACCTTCACTTAGCTTCCCCCACTGCTCTGCTCAGCCATCGGGATTATGGAAAGAAATGGGGACTCCCAAGTGTGGAACAACATCTCACCCCATATCACAGTGCCGGTGCTTGGTAACATGCCCAGCAATGTCACATGCCAACTGGTAAACATTCACTCTGTGTAAGTTCTAATGGGGCGTACACACGGTCGGACTTTTCGGCTACAAAAGTCCGACAGCCCGTCCGACAAACTTTCGACGGACTTGCGGCAGACTTGCGGCGGACTTTCTAACGAACGGACTTGCCTACATACGATCACACAAAAGTCCGACGGATTCGTACGTGATGACGTACACCGGACTAAAATAAGGAAGTTGATAACCAGTAGCCAATAGCTGCCCTAGCGTGGGTTTTTGTCCGTCGGACTAGCACACAGACGAGCGGATTTCTGGGTCCGGCGGAGTTACGATGTAAAGATTTGAAGCATGTTCCAAATCTAAAGTCCGTCAGATTTGCGAATGGAAAAGTCAGCTGAAAGTCCGGGGAAGCCCACACACGATCGGATTGTCCGCCGGATTTGGTCCGTCGGACTTTTGTAGCCGAAAAGTCCGACCGTGTGTACACCCCATTACTGGCAATCTGATTTGAGTTTACACGGGACTGTCTTTCCTCACCCTACTGAATGGAGGGGTGAAGGACCAAAAAGGAAAATAAATAGGTGCTGGTGAGGATGAGGGCATTAAACAGAACCTGTTGCTTTGCCCTGCATAGTTCACTTGAAATAGCAAAGGGGGCATCATTGAGTATCACATTTTCATAATATGGTAAATCCTTTATAAATAAAACATCAAAAAAGCCAGAGGACACATAACTCTACCTTTTTGCTAAAACAATATGTGCAGTTCCACTTAGGACCAGGAGAAGGACTTACTTGAAAACTAGAGGTCCTCAACTTCTCAGAGTCTACTCTACACATGTGCAGCATCTGAGAGCCGCCGAACACACCCGAGTATTACAGTCCACATAAATCCCCCCTTAATGGTTTCCATTTCATAAGCTCAGCATTTTTTGGCAGACTTCTGGTCATTGTAGATGATTTGGGCTGTCAAGCCTTAAGCAGACCATTAGGGAATCCCAAATAACACAAGGGACAGTCAGGCACTAAACACTTTATTTTTGTAATTCTAGCCTCCCCAAACATTTAACAGTTACTCTGTGGGAGAGATGGACACATGGTTGTCTCATAAAGCAATGATATAATGCCGATATTGTATGACATTGTTACATCGAAATTCCCCTTCTATCTTACTTTCACTTTTCACCCCTTCTTGGCGCTGTTACAGAGATATATTCAAATCCTCTCTTTCCCTGGCCGAAACTGAATCTTAAGCCTGAACCGCTGGATGCAGCCATATTTATTAAACAGAACTCCAGGGGAACTGAAGAAACTACCCTTGCATAGGGGCTATCCACACAGCAAGGGTTAAATGCTCGCTTTGACTAGAGTACCAGGAAAACTAATTTTTATTCACCATATCCCTTGATCCCTGGGCAGCCAGCACTCACCTTCTTTCTCTGATGCTCCAAGTTGTAGACTGGCCTCTTGGACCTGCATTGTATGTGATGACATCACAGCTGTGGCCAGTGGATGGAGCGCTAACGAAAAGAGGCTTTGGGGGACCAGTGGCATGGAAGGAGGAGCATGTGACGGGTAAGGTAAGTAAATTGAGATTTTTACTGGTATCCTGGGCAAAAACAAACACTTCTCAAAATATTTTTTTTAAAAAGATCCCCCACAAGGGTGTTTTTTTTCAGTTCCCCAGGGTTCAACTTGAAAAAGTTACTCCACCAAAAAAGCGGTGCTTTGGTCATAGGTGGTGCCTGGTGGGCAGAGTCATCCCCTGGCTTGGATGCCCCATCAATAAGATCTCCCTGCCATAATCCCTGGCTCTTTTTCTTTCCAATTGGGAATTTTTGGAGTCACTGACAACTTTTGTGTGTTCTGGCTCTTCTTGCTACATTCTCTGTAACACAATGAATAAATAAATTACACAGAGTGTAATGTTCATAGAAGGTGTGTGTACCTAGGAACCAAAGCCCAGATATCCCCAGAGTCCTTGATGGATAAAGGATATCATCGGGTAGTTTAGTTTAACTCTGCAGCACCTACTAAACACTGAATATCGTTTTTGGGTGGACTAACTCAGTGGTCATCAACCCTGTCCTCGGGGTCCACTAACAGGCCAGGTTTGCAAGATAACTGAAATACGTCACAGGTGATATCACTTGCTGCTCAGTGATTGCAGTATTCTAGTCTGCATCTCCCCAAGGTAATACATAAAACCTGGCCTGTTAGTGGGCCCTGAGGACAGAGTTAATGACCACTGGAATAATTGACAAGAGCTGCTTATTCTGCCCATGGCAACTAATCAAACCCTTCCTTTTATTCATTCCATACTGCACTAGGGACAGTTTGACTTAAAAAAATATCAAATTTACTTGACATAAGGTTAGCTAGGAACAGAAGAGCTTCCAATTTTTAAAACATTTATCATATTAATGTGTATAAAATGGCAAATCACAAATACACAAACGAACCATACCTAGTAAGATTGTTTGCTGTTTTTGTGCAATCAATTAAGGTCCAGGTACTGACAATGGTATTTGCATGCTATTAGACACAAGTTAATTTTTTCCATGTCATTTCAGGTTCAGTAATGCAGAGAACCCTGTTTAGGATTTTTCATTATTTAGTCCCATATCCCCATCCTGTGATTCCCAGATCCCCAAGAGGTAAGTATACCCCAGGTGGAGTACTCCTGAACTATACTGTGATAGTAATATAGATTAAATAGGCAACAACGCATTTCAAGTTGAGAGGTTTAAAATATATAACATACCATGTGGGGTACAAAATAAGTCTGTCTCTATCAGTGGCGGTGCGTCCATAAGGGCACGCGGGCGCCATCTCCTCTCTCCAGCCACCCCTCTAGCACCAATAGATAGATTCGCCGGTCGTCTGAATTACAGCAGCAGGGGGGTGTTTTTCTTTAAGCACCTGATTAGAGCCATAGGCTCTAATAGGTGTCAAAAAAGGTGACCTGCCATGCTGGGCACTCACAGGTCCCACAGCTGTGTTAGAAAAGCAAATGAATATTCGCTTTCCTAACACTAAACTGCCTTTCCGCCAATCAGATGCTTGGATCTGTTACCCTTCACCTGATTGGCTGAAACGACAGGCGCTGTGATTGGACGCCTATCAGGCATCCAATCATAGCAGAGGACGGGAAGAGAGGACGGGAGAAGACATCGAGGAGCTGTCCCACCGCCACCAAAACAAGGTAAGTACAGACGGCGGGCGGGGGGCACACTGGCAGCATTTGATATGGCACAGTGGCTGCGTTTGATGGGCACAGTGGCTGCGTTTGATGGGCAAAGTGGCGGCAATTAATGGGCACAGTGGCTGCGTTTGATGGGCAAAGTGGCGGCAATTGATGGGCACAGTGGCTGCGTTTTATGGCACAGTGGCTGCGTTTGATGTCACAGTGGCGGCAATTGATGGGCACAGTGGCTGCGTTTTATGGCACAGTGGCTGCGTTTGATGTCACAGTGGCGGCAATTGATGGGCACAGTGGCTGCGTTTTATGGCACAGTGGCTGCGTTTGATGTCACAGTGGCGGCAATTGTTGGACACAGTGGCGGCAATTAATGGGCACAGTGGCTGCGTTTGATGGCACAGTGGCTGCGTTTGATGGTACACTGGCGGCAATTGATGGGAACAGTGGCTGCATTTGATGGTACAATGGCGGCAATTGATGGGCACAGTGGCTGCATTTGATAGCACAGTGGCTGCAGTTGATGGTACAGTGACGGCAATTGATGGGGGGTTTTTTCAGTTTGTTTGCACCCCCCCAAAAATTTTGAGCACCAGCCGCCACTGGTCTCTATATGTCATGTACAACAGAGAGTACAGATTGGACCAGCCTGGATATGCCATGTACAACACAGAGAACAGAGTGGACCAGCCTGGAGTATGTCATGTACAACACAGCGTTAAAGTGGTGCAACCTGGAAAATATAAAGTACAACACAGTGTGCCGGGTGGGGCAAACTGGAGTATGTGAAGTACAACACAGCATTTCGGTAGTTTGAGGAATATAACATATGGAGCAGCTAGAATGGGTACACTTTCGCTACTTTTATTGCAAAACGCTGAATGTTGCCATGTAAGAGGGTATGGGTAGGGTATCCCTCACTGAGTGTCTCCTTTTAATATAGGATATCATATGGGATAAAATAACAAGCAGGGAGAACAGGACCCCCTGCAAACCCCAACATAGATCTACAACCAGAGCTTCTGAGAGAAGCAATAGATGTTGGTCAACTCCTAAGCATTGTACCATAAAAATAAGATTAGTAATCCTTTAACCTGGACAGTTCAAGAAAGTACAATAGTCTTTTCACTCCTTCTACCTCCCTTCCACCCAGGATTCTAACTGTTACACTCTTTGGTCCAGCTGTCATTTTACACCCCAGGGCCACCTCATATTTCTGTAACTGTCAGCTGTCATCCTTTGATCCCTGTTGCCACCAAGGATAGACATGCAGAGAGCACTGTTTGCACTCATAACACACATTCTGTTCCTACATCCTCCCAAAGAGATCCATCTCATATCAGCCGTACTAACAAGGCTTTATATGTATACCTATGAATGACATCACTGTGCCAGCCATTACATCATGCAGCTTTCACAAAAGCGGTGGTAACATTTTATGGAATGACATCACATGAGCTGTGGGGATGGTAGGGTGAGTATATTCACACAATACACAGGGATTCCATTAAATAAAGTCAAATTTGGGAAAATGCTTTAATATGCAGCAGTCTACTGAAACTGAAAAAAAATTGCTAGGGGGTAGAGTTTTTGGTAGAAGAGACTTTGTAAAAACTTTTTCTTGTGTACACCACCTGCTGTACATACACAGTGCAGTTTACCCCCACCCACTACCAACCTCTGTAGGATGCCAAGAATAGGGCCAGGTGTCAGGATGTAACTCTACCTCACATATGCAGGAGTTATGTCATCACTGGCCACTTAGTGGCCAAAGAGGAACACACCAGACCAAGAAGGTCTAGTGTAAAGTCAATAATTTCCACTCCCTTCTCTCCTTTTTACCCTTTTTGCCCTAATTCCAAAATGCCCATCCTATGTTTACCATTAAAGCCATATGACTATACTTACCCTGTTATCCATTCAACTAATGTTGGTATACTGTATTTGCAAGAGTAATATGCACCCCCCTAGACATTCACTTAAAGAATACATGGGAAGCCCACTATGGCCACACTGGTGCGTTATGGTCACACAGGTATTGGGAATCTATGTATTTGTTAGAATGTATATTACACCTGAATTGCTATGTATTTTTTGATATGTCAATCATGATGAACTTTGTGGACATGCACTCCATCCTCTCCCCCTTATTGTCCCTCAATAACCCTTCTCAAAAGGTTGTGCCCCCCCCCCCCCCCCATTTTCCTGCGCCTCCTAGAAAAAAACTAAATAAAGAGTTTGCAAAAAAAGTGGCAGTGAAGGAGGACTTGTGATTGCTGGAGGGGGCCATAGTAGTTGGTAAGTGTGCCCTAAAGTGCAAGGTGTACACTTGCACCTTATGGCAATTACCCTGGTTACCCAAAAAGTCTTACTAGTCTCTGCCAATATATTCTGTAAATATGTCATCCTGATTCTGGGTTCCTTACCTGTTAAGTCACTGACCTGGAACTAGAATGCAGAACAAGAAACTTTATTGGTTGCATTCTTGGACAGGTGAGTGACTCTCTAGGCAGTAAAGTGAAGAACGGGTTGACCATTTTAGAACCTATACTGTTTGAAGAGTCATCTTTGCCATCTAAAATACTGTGTACTTTAATGTAAAATGTAGAGGTGAGTGTAGTTACACTTACCACACATCCAGTCCTGAGATCTTCAACTACAAGGTTTGGTCCTGGCATACTTCTGCCCTGTGCCCATCGTTTCAGTGGTTCTCAGCTGTTTCTGTCCAGCTGCAGATTGGCATATGGTGGGCAGAAGTGTGCCAGAGTTTCACCTCTGCAGTAGTCTGGATTAGTGGCAAAGAAATAATTGGTAATCACATGACTACCCTCCTCTGAATCCCAAGTTCTTGCTGTCTTGGGGTTCTTCTTTAACACAGCTTGCAAAAAACACTGGTCAATGCTATGAACTTTCAGCAGGTACAATAAATGCTACAAAACTCACAAATTCCCATGTACTGTATATAAGTGCTAACATTGTTTTTATATTTAATTTGCTATTACTGTAAAGTCATTAACTTTCATGGTGACGCTCTAAGGTCACATGCTGATCACCTCATCAAAAGTAGGCAATGAGCAATGACCCCTTTGATATTGAATTGGGAACTTGCAGTCCTCTTGGATCATTAAAAGCTTTCTGTTATTTAACACCCTCAGCCCGTTCCAACGCTCAGCTCCTAATAATGTTTGGAGCAGAAGAGTCCCTGGGATCACATTATCGCTAGGATTCAGTGAAATACATGCATTGAATTCCAGCCATTGCTTCATTTTTTTAAGCTTGTACACTCCATAGCTGCCAACATGTTCAAATTATATCCAAGGACATTATACCTGAGTAAGTGACTCATGATACTTATGATAAGATATAATTAGAACTCCAATGCCATCATTGCATATTTTAAATAAAGATAGATAGATAGATAGATAGATAGATAGATAGATAGATAGATAGATAGATAGATAGATAGATAGATACACACCAGTTCAAAATGTTAAAGGCCGAGATACAGAAAATAGATAAGAAGAATATATAACATTCCCAGAACAGGGTATTTATGGTGAAGGTGATCCATGTTAAAGGAACAGTCCACCCAATGCTGATAGTTCACAGTTTGTACAATAGACCCTGGAGAGTTAAACTACCTGACTATTTATTATATCTCTTGGGAACTCTGTTAGTGAATTCTCTGTGCTAGGTTGCCGGGTCTGCATACCTGCTGCCATCATTTTTATGGGTTCCCACTCTCCTTGTTTGTTTTTTTTTTCATTTATTTTATGAAAAATGCAATAGGAGAAGCTGGACCACACAGAGTTGGGTGGAGACATCCAAAACCCCCAGTTGGGTCTTGTCAGGAAGGCCGAGTGGACAAAACCCCCAGTTGGTCTGGTTCAGAGTCAGGAATTATATCAGGGAGATTTCACTGTAGGAGTATCCAAGACATAAAAAAGCCAGTGGTTGGTTCAGCTCACCATGATCCACCTATAATTAAATATAACTTTTTGGTGGACTGGTTCTTTCATGCTGAGGATCGTTTAAAGGTACAAATACTTACAAGGGTCTAAATTCTAAAATCTAGGTCTTCCCTTTGCAATTCAGAGACAGCCACAAACAGAGTACAGTATGGACTAGTATCTTTATTCAACCTTACCAACCATGTAACTATTTATAATCAACCAGATGGAATTGCAATCATTTCATTTCATTCGTTCACTTCCAGAAATGCTTCCAAGTTATAATTTCTGTGGTAGAATATGTGGCTCTCTCTCCAAACTCTTCTTATGTTGAAAAAATATTAAATTCACAAAGCTCTGACATAAATATAACGATTTTTGTTCTATCCATGCAACTGGAGTTTTGAAATCTTTTTGTATTGAAATATATAAATCTTATTGGATTGAAAATAAAGATCCTTATCCTGATGTAAAAGTGTTGAAAATTAAAATTTGTATAATGACTTCCATTTGCGTCATGTATGTTGGACAGTGGTGTCCAAGTTAGACAATTGATACAAGAAGAGATTTTGAAGAATCTAAACCATTGTGATGCAATTACAGTACACTATTACCACGGGTTGCTACATAGTGATTGCAGCAGGCCAGCACTGAGAGTCGGTAAGTCAACTAGACAGGCAGAAAAATGATTGGCTGATTCCTGTTGTTCTTTCTTGATTAACAGGGATTTGCCAGTACTCTGTATATCCCTTAATGTAAAAATGAGTGTTTATGGGTTTGATCACTCCTGTTCCCCGTTCCAAATGCAAGCCCTTGTAACCTGGGTACCTTTAGTCCTTCAGGGTCAGGAACAGTTGTACGGTTTCTTTAATGAATGAAGATACAATAATTATGAATTAAGTATTAGCTGATAAGTTTTGGATTTATCTCCCAGAGCTGTATATGGTACTTGCATTAGCCTTAATCTAGAATAATAAACAGATTGGGAAGTGGCCTTCTGGTCAGCTTCCTGGCTTTGAGTACTGATTTGTCTAGTCAGCTGAATGGAATGCTGAGACTTGTAGTTCCTCAGTAGCCAGAGCCACGTGTAAACCTATCTTCGCCGCAAAGCAATACAAAAAAAAAAAAAAATGAAGCATATGCCAAAGGATCAAGAGTCTCCTACCTGCTCTCACAAGAAGAAAAGCCGCAAGGCAGCAGAACAAAACCCCTGGTCCTCTCATGGTGTCAAGCCAGGAAATTTGGGACGGTTGGCTCCTCTATATATATGCTGCAGCTGACGGCGAGGGGCTCAGGCGACACACACGCCCACGTCACTGCAGGCTCAACCACAGGTGGTCACAAGCCATTGACACACTGGACAGTTCTGACCATTTGTGACCCTTATTAGGAATTTAGGGCAAGTGACCAGATTATTAACTCAGCTGTGACCGACGTGCAAAGACAGGGCTTTTTATGTATTCTTGTCTGAATACAGAGCTTGTCAGGTTGGGGTGGGGGGAAGCAGGTGCCTGTCTGTATGTGACAGGCCCTACAGAAGATTCATTGGGCCCCATTCACATTAAACCACATTTTCTGTACCTGCATTAATGTGCAATGTACTGAAGTATATTGATAATACTAAGAAATGTAAATAAATTCATACTTCTATGTGCAACGCTTTTTCTGCATTGCAAATGAAGAAAGTATGTGCGTTTTGGTCGGATAGTTCTGTAGAAAACACATAAAGCTACATAAACATTCCCAGTATTGATTGATTTGTATTGTAAGTGTTCTATCTGCCCTCATGTTGTAAAGCGCTGCGCAAACTGTTGACGCTATATAAATCCTGTATAATAATAATAATAATAAACACACCTTAAAGGATCAGTCCACCCAGAGGAGGACAGGAAACTTTTAAAACCACTTCCCGCCCGCAGACGTCATATGACGTCCTGCGCTTTGGGCGGGTATATCTGAATGATGCCTGTAGTTACAGACATCATTCAGATATTGCCGGTTTCAGCCGGCGAATCTCTACACCATAAGAATGATCATAGCGGCCGTTCCGCCGCTTGATCGTTCCTATGGGAGGCGAGAGGGGACGTCCCCCCCCCTCCCGCCGCCCTCAGGTGCTTGCTCCGACTCACCATTACGATCGGTGAGGCGGAGAGCGGATCCGCCGGTGTCGGATGTAGATCATAGAGATTTCCGGGGGACCAGATGGTCACCGGAGTCTCTATGATCATCGGAGGCCGGGCGCGATGTTATGACGTCACGCCTGGCTTCTCCATTCAAAAAAACGGCGCCGCTTCGGCTGGGAAGCGGTGATCGTTTTATTTTATTTTTTTATTTCAGGCTTCCCAGCCTAGTGGTGAGATATGGGGTCTTATTGAACCCATATCTCACTATTAAGAGCACCTGACATGTCATATTGCTATTACAAGGGATGTTTACATTCCTTGTAATAGGAATAAAAGTGATCAAAAATGTTTTTTTTTTCAAAAAAGTGTCAAAATAAAAAAAAACAAAATATAATTATCAATAAAAAAAAATAAAAATTTTTTAAAGTGCCGCTGTCCCCGTGTGCTCGCACGCAGAAGCGAACGCATACGTAAGTCCCGCCCACATATGAAAACCGTGTTCAAACCATACATGTGAGGTATCGCCACGAACGTTGGAGCAAGAGCAATCATTTTGTCACTAGACCTCGTCTGTAACTCAAAACATGTAACCAGTAAAAAAATGTCAAATGTCGCCGATGGGGATTTTTAAGTACCAAACATTGGCGCCATTCTACGAGCGTGTGCAATTTTGAAGCGTGACATGTTAGGTATCTATTTAGTCGGCGTAACTTCATCTTTCACAATATGCAAAAACATTGGGCAAACTTTAATGTTTTGTTTTTTTTTAAAACACAAAACTGTTTTTTTCCCACAAAAAATGCGTTCGAAAAATTCCTGCACAAATACCGTGTGAGATAAAAAGTTGGAACAACCGCCATTGTATTCTCTAGGGTCTTTGCTAAAAAAACATATATAATGTTTGGGGGTTCTATGTAATTTTCTAGCAAAAAAATTATGATATTTACATGTAGGAGAGAAATGTCAGAATTGGCCTGGTAAGGAAGTGGTTAAGGTCCCTTTAATGGTAGGGACGGATTTCTGTACATGTAGTATAGTACGTGTACTATGCAAAGTATGCCAGGTGCCACTGAGGGCATGGGGCAAGGTGGGTACAGGGCCAGGAAAAGGGGTGGGAAGGAGGGTCGTCTGCCCTGGGCACTGTGGTATCATGTGAGGTAGAGGGGCACCACAAGGAGATTGAGGGGGGAGAGGATTTGTGTTGGGAGGAGGAATTTGGGGGGCAGCATGGGAAAAGAGTTGTCCTAGATGGGGAAATTTGGTGCTAGGAGTGGTGGTATTAGATTGTAAGCTCTTCTGAGCAGGACCCTCTTAATCCTCTTGTATTTTATTTTATTGTAATTGTATTGTCTCCCTTTTATATTGTAAAGCACTACGGAAACTGTTGGCGCTATATAAATCATGTATAATAATAATAATAATTTGTGTTGGGAAGGGGATAGGAGAAGAGGATTTGTGCTAGGAGGGGATCTGGGAGGTCTGTGCTAGAAGAGGTGATAGGGTAGAGGAGGAAGAAGATTTGGGCCAGGGGGAGATTTTTTTTTTTTTTGTGAGGGGGATTTGTGGTAGTAGGGATGATTGGGGGATGTCTGTACTAGGAGGGGGATGGGGGTGGAGGCTTTGTATTAGGAGGGGTGATTTTTTTTGGGAGGGGGCACTTGTGCTGGGGGGATTTGGGGGATGGAGGGGTCAAAGACTTGTGCTGGGAGGGCGGATTTCAGCAGGGGGGGCTTTTTTGCAACTCCCTCCTCCATCATGAATGCTGCTGCCAGACTCATCCACCTTACCAACCACTTTGTGCCTGCTACTCCTCTGTATCAATCCCTCCATTGGCTTCCGCTCACCTAATGAATTAAATTCAAAATACTAACAACTACTTACAAAGTCATCCACAACTCATCCCCCACCTACATCACTGGCCTAGTCTCAATATACCAAGCTAATCGTTCTCTTCGTTCCTCCCAAGACCTCCTGCTCTCTAGCTCCCTCATCACCTCCTCTTTGCTCACCTCCATTACTTTTCCAGAGCCTCTCCCATCCAATGGAACTCCCTACCCCAATCTGTCCGATTATCTCCTACTCTTTTTGCTGTTAGATGATCCCTGAAAACCCTCCTCCTCCTTATGTAACCTCGCCTCGCCCTGTGGCCGATACGCAAACTGTTGGCGCTATATAAATCCTGTATATTAATAATCATCTAGCTCATATACCTGGAACAGCTCTGACCTGCAACATGTGTCAATGTCAATTTTTCTAACAATTTTAACTCCAAAATACTTAAGATGTTAGTGTGCCCAATGAAAATGTCTCCTTCAGCGTTTGCACCATGTCATTCAGAAGGGTAACATTAAGTGAATCACATTTACTATAACTAAAGTTGGATAGGTCTCTTTATTCTCTGTATTGAAAGTGTAGGGAGGGCGGAATAAGGATTGGAGAGGAAGAAGAAAAGGTTGTCTGCATACATAATTACACAATTATTTGTTCTGTTTGGGACATGTTTAGACGTGCAATACAGAGGTCAATAGCAGGTTTAAAGAACCTTAATAGGAATCTATCAGAAAGAAATATTGTTTTTAACCATTTGACCTCCGGAAGATTTACCCCCCCTCCTTTATGACCAGGCCACTTTTTGCGATATGGGACAGCATTACTTTAACTGACGATTGTGCAGCCATACAACGCTGTACCCAAATAAAATGTATGTCATTTTTTTTCCCACAAATAGAGCTTTCTTTTGGAGGTATTTGGTCTCCACTGTGGTTTTCATTTTTAATGCTATAAACAAAAAAATGACCGACAATTTTGAAAAAAAACATTTTTTATTTTCTGCTATAAAACATATCCAATAAAAAAATCGGCAGTAGGTAATGAAGCATAAATAAGGATAACAGCTTTGAACATTGTGGGAAAAAAATTGTATCACCACTCCCCTATTTGTATACTGATGGGTTACCTTTAAGCATCTAAAAACAAAAAAAGCATCTAAAGGCTGATGAGTTTACACTAGTCACTTTGAGAATGGATGGTGCCCATTCACTCTGGCTGGACAGTCCACAGGTTCTGCTAAGGACATGGGGGAGGTCAGAAGCACTGTGGCCTATACATAGCTCTCAACTGTCCCTTCTTGGAGGGACTATTGGAGGGACTATCCCTCTTCTGGACCATAATCCCTCTGTCTCTCTGTCATCACCAACTGTCCCTCTTTTAGGCCTGATGTGCAGATCTGTAGCAATAAATATATTAACTGCCAAAAGCTTTTTGATCTTACTCCTTTTAATTTACAGCTCATTCCCAAAGAATTGCATTGCTTGTTATGGCACACTAGTTGGAAAATAACGATGCCGCACAAGGCTAAAGGACAAATGTTTGTTTAGATGAATGAGGAATGCTTGGAGTTTAACTGATACTGTTTGATGGCTATAAAATTATAACACCAGACATTAAAGTGGTAATAGAGTCTTTTTTTGGACTTGTACCTACAGTTAAGCCTATATTATACTATTTGATGGCTATAAAATTATAACACCAGACATTAAAGTGGTAATAGAGTCTTTTTTGGCTTGTACCTACAGTTAAGCCTATATTATACTGTTTGATGGCTATAAAATTATAACACCAGACATTAAAGTGGTAATAGAGTCTTTTTTGGACTTGTACCTACAGGTAGGCCTATATTAAGGCTTACCTGTAGGTATATTGAATATCTCCTATACTTGCAGAGTTTAGGAGATATTCCCAATAGATGCAGCCACTGATTTCAATGGTGCATGTGCTCTGCACGTCCAGCATACCTTCAGAGCTCCATACAGAAGCCGACGGCTCCATCATGCATGCGCAGGAGTCATTGCAGCTCCAACCACTCATACAGCCGAAGCCCGCGAACCCAGAAGGAAGACCGGGGGAAAGATGGAAGCCCCGTCAGTGGTGACAGTGCTCCGCTGGAGGGCTTAGTTCTACGGTAAGTATTTCATAATGTGCTAGTTTGAGATGCATACTAGCACATTATGCGATTACCTTTGCAGGTTTTTTTTTGTTGTTGCCAGCCGCGGTTTACTAATGCTGTAGCCTCCCTGGCGGTTTTCCCGAGTGTGGCTCGGGGTTACATTTCAGCACCATTAGCGGTAACCTCGAGCCACACTCGGGATTGCATTGCAGAATCCTGGTGTGGCTTTACTTACCTTGTCCCCAGGATCCTGCGATGTCCCCCGCTGTGTCCGCGGGCTGTGTCCTCTTCCGAAGCCTCTCCTTGCCAGGCTCCGTTCCCTGCGAGCGTCGCGACGCACGGGGGCGGAGCCTGGCGGCAAATTCAAAAAAATTTAAAAATCATAACACATACAGTACTGTAATCTTACAGATTACAGTACTGTATGAAATCATTTCACATCCCCTTTGTCCCTAGTGCTTTGGCCCATGCCCTGCATGCAGTTTTATATTGCATATACTGTTCTTTCTGCCTGGAAACTGGAGATTGTCCATAGCAACCAAAAAGTGTCCCTTTACGTCAAAAATGGCTTTAGACCAGCTAGAAAACAGCGATAGTAAATTAGAACACTTGCAGAATTGAGCGATAGTGAATCGTGTGGAAATTTATTTTATTACTATTTATTTTTATTTTTTTTAATTATTATTTTTTTTTAATTATATTATAATTTATGTTTTTGTGTTTCAAACTTTATCATACCCGGGATATCTACTCGACTCTTGTTTGGACAGATTTAAGTGTGTTATTTTTAAGAATTACAGACCTACAATATAAAACGCCAAATTTACATGCAAAATAATTGTACCGCTTTCAGCACCTAAAATCCGAAATAATCATACCGCCAGGGAGGTTAAGAACAATTTTTATCCGCCCCTTTTTCCGATGAAGAATCCACTGCTCATTTTTCGGTAGAGGATGGGCTAGCATACACTAATGTTTCCTCATCCCTCAGTATTGGGACAGTCCGCTATCCAGTCCTCTGCTCTGCAGCGATGAAATATGAGCAGGCACTCCTATCAGTGACCACATCCAATCCCGACGATGTGGTCGCTGGTGTTGCGCTGGTTTTAGGGTGGGCATGACGATTTTGGTGAGAGAAGTGGTGACATGATCGGTTGGAGAGCAGTTTTGGGGATTGGTCATGACAGCCAAAATCAACAAAGAGTAAAGCTGACCATACACTAATAGATTTGCGAAGAAACATTTGTAGGAAGATTCATATGAAATTCTCATTAGTACAATCGATGACATGACAAATCTAGTTCAAAGGTACTACAATAACATTCTATATTGGCGTGAACTGACTTTCCCAAACAAAAATCACAATCACTGTTAGGAATTTGTGTGTTCAAGAAAAAATTTCCATCTTGTTCCTACAAATGTTTTTGTCACTGCAGTCAAAAACATATAAATTTTACCCACTAAAAAATAGAATATTGAATGAACATTTTTAAAATAAACAATTTCAAATGAAATTTTACTATAGTATAACCAGCTTAAAGTAGAACTATAGGAAAAACTTTTCATTTTGGATAGAGTAAGGGAGGGTTAAAGTCCCTGTGAGGTTTTTTTGCCATCTTTGACCCATTGGGCAGATTTAGCATCACTTCCTGTCCCAGGTGTCCGCTACTGAGGAAGTCACCTCCTTAGGACGTAATGCGTATGGGGGCGGAGCCTGGAGCATGCCATCTTGGATTTCGGTTGAGTGCCGACAACTGTCATTATATGTGTTTACAGCTAGCACTGACCACAGTGCTTTACTTGTATGTGCAATACTTTTTCCTGATGTATTAAAATAGCCCTTTTAAAATGGAAACACTAGGTCTTGTTTACTCTCTCTTTGCTCCTACATGTATACTTTCCACTGCTGAGGCTGGTATACCAGTATATGGAGGCATTGAGGATTGAGAACGCCGCATCTAGAATCGCGTTCCCTGAAGGGGGTAACAGTGTGTTATGACCTTACTGGTGATGCAGGGGTCATAATCGTGAGATGAGTGGCCAGTTTGCATGAGTGGTGGAGACACAAGACACTTGGAATCAT
Organism: Lithobates septentrionalis; assembly: GCA_037952835.1. Lineage (NCBI taxonomy): Eukaryota > Metazoa > Chordata > Amphibia > Anura > Ranidae > Lithobates > Lithobates septentrionalis. Next base: position 2,898,929 of record JBBDGP010001518.1, read on the forward strand.
TTATATTGATTTGAACACAGCAGTGATTGGATATAATTTGGACTTTTCACAATTATTTATTTTGTAGCTCATTATGTTTATTATATTGGTTATTTTTTAAGTGCACGAGTTTTTGAGTTGCGCTACACTAATTTTATGTTATTGGATATTTAATGGCAATTGTCCAAACCTAGGATGTAAACAGCAGACAATGCTGAAACATGAAGTTCTGCCCAGGGCAGGATTTGCTTTACCTCTCTTGCTATGGTGAGACTTCTGGTCACTTTCTGATGGTTGATGTACGCTGCTGCCGTGGGGTTGTCCTACTGAATCTGGATCAGATGACCCTTCAGCTGGGAGTTCAGTTCTTCGAGCAGAGAGTCTGACATTTCTCCTGGGGAAGAACTCTGTTGTGAGCTAAAGCTAGGATTAAACACAGATATTAAAACAATGACGTCAATATAACTTGATGAATAAATATTAATGAAGTACATCTGGAGGCAGCACTACAGCAAGCATACTGTTTGATTCTTCTTCTAGCACTCTATGTTGAGATTGCATCATCTGGTTTACCCAGCGTGGTAAAAAATGCATGTATGCTCTTTGAAACTAGTGTAGTTATGCAGCACATATATTTGGTGCTAATGTTGTAGCACTACCCCCAAAGGGGTTGCAGATGACTGGGTTCCCCACTCCTACACAGTCAGACAAGTAGCATTTTCAGCTTTCATCCAGAGAAAAGGAACAGTCTTTGAGCTTTGGTTTTATGTTTTATTACGGTTAAGAACTTAGATGGGGAATAGGAATTATGGGATGTCCAACTTGATAGCAACAAAACCAGGGACAACTTGCTCCCTATGTACAACTGCCATTGATTCTTCTCCTTTACTCTTTACAACTCTGATAGATTCCTCTCTTGGAAACTGACAGTCTCTGTTAGAAAAGCACAAGCCCCTTAAAGTGGTTGTAAACCATTTACAACCACTTTTGCCTACAGGTAAGCCTATAATAAGGCTACCGTGAATTTCCCCTAAACTTGCAAAGTTTAGGAGATATTTACTATATACGCATGTGCCGACATCATCAGCACATGCACACTAAGGAGACGGCTCGTACGTGCTGTTTCTTCTACTAGTGTGCCGTTACCGACAGCTCCCGCGCGAGAGTGACGTCATTGCGGCTCCGGCCAATCACAGCGCTGGAGCCCGGGATACCCGGATGTAACTCTGGGAGACATGTTGCCGGCCAAAGCGGTGGGCCGAGACCACTGCGGGGGCTTCGATCTAAGGTAGGTATATCAAATGAGCTAGTATGCTATGCATACTAGCTCATTATACCTTTGTCTTGCAGGTTTTTTTTTCTTTCCACCGCGGGTTTTTTAACCACTTTAAGGCCTAGGGACTCCCTTGTAGACACTGATCCCAGCTTTAGCACTGCAGGAAATGCCAGCCCACCTGGCTGCTTCTTCACCAGTCTACCCGACTGACTCTTCACCAGTCTACCCAACTAACTCTCCACCAGTCTACCCAACTAACTCTCCACCAGTCTACCCAACTAACTCTCCACCAGTCTACCCAACTAACTCTCCACCAGTCTACCCAACTAACTCTCCACCAGTCTACCCAACTAACTCTCCACCAGTCTAACCGACTAACTCTCGAGATCTCCCAACACAAGTTTAAAGAAGATTTAAACACACCACTATCTTCCAGAGATGCTCCCGCTGCCTCATAGGGAAGACTCCTTCCAAGCTCCTTCTGTTGTCTGTATCCTCCCATGGCAGCCCTGAGCCCCGACTTGAGGCAGAGCACCCCCCAGACTAAGGCCCCTTTCACACTGAGGCGCTTCTAAACTGCCAGTAAAACATTTGAACTTTTGAAGAGCTTTTCAGGCACTTTTGAAGAGCTTTCCATTCATTTCAATGGAGAGGGGTGTTTTTCACCGCCCTGCCAGCCCACTGCCCCAGTGTAAAAACATTCATTGATTTTAATGGAAATAGGTTCTCGTGAGCTTTTCAGGTGCTTTTTTTAGTGTGAAAGCGCCTCAGTGTGAAAGGGGTCTAAGGGGTTTGCCTCAAGGATCACCGACAGTCCCCTCAGCACTCTATCTACATCTTCCACTTGACTCTCCTGCCAACATGACTCCATATTAAGACCCCTTTCACACTGAGGCGCTTTTCAGGCGCTTTCACGCTAAAAAAAGTGCCTGAAAACCTCACGAAAACTGGGGCAGTGCACTGGCAGGGCGGTGAAAAAACGCCCCCCTCCATTGAAATCAATGAAAAGCTCTTCAAAAGCGCCTGAAAAACTCTTCAAAAGCGCCTGAAAAGCTCTTCTTCAAGCGCTCAGTGTTTTACTGGCAGTTTAGAAGCGCCTCAGTGTGAAAGGGGCCTTTGCTTAGCCCCATGCCAGGCCCACTGCTTGGCGATTGCCCAAACTCCCCTATGTTTGCAGATCAATCCTCCTAGCCTCTGCCCACTAACCTCCAGAAGTTTCTACAAACTTCCAGACTCAGGGGGAGGTACCAGAGACTCGCCTGTATGAGTCGTCCAGCCCTGACCTGCAACAAAACTGTTGACTCAAATTCCATGGCTCATGCTTAACCATGAGCCAGACTATGTTTTGTCTACCCTCACACTAGAGGGCGCTACAATGTTCAATAAAGATTTTAAACGATTGGAGTTTTCGTATTCTTTTGGCATGGTTGAGAGTGGAAGATAAGAATAGCCAAGATCAGAATTGAGGATTAATACATATAAGTGCTGCTAGACCTTTCTGTAATAAAGAGGTGATTTTGTTGTGTTGATGTCTCTGTTTGTACAGGGTGTTGGGTGTCACACAGATAGCAGCTTTAGATAACATTGTGTTGAAGAATCACGATAATGTACAAGAATATACAAAGTTTCTTTGTTGCACACTGGTGAAGCATATCAAGCAAACACAAAGACTTTGCGCTCTTATCTTATCTTATTTACACATTTCTAACAATTTATTTGATTTGGTTACTTGCCTTTTTAGTGATATAGAGATGGTTATTGCTTTATTGACACAGTCACTTTACAGATTGATTGCACATTAGTCATAGTTTATATTTTTTTCTAGATGTCTTTTGGCACGTATTTGTTGCGGCCGCACTCAGTTATCACTAGGCTTCATGCACACTGCTGTTCCTAAACTCACATAGCCTCCGTTCACACCGGTGCGACTTGTCATGCGATTTGACAGTTCCAAACCGCACGACAAGTCGCACCCCATTGTTGGCAATGGAACTGTTCAAATCGGTGTGACTCCTACTTTCTGGAGCCGCACCGATTTAAAAAAAAAAAGGTCCCTGCAATTTTAGGTGTGACTTGCATAGACATCTGTGCAAGAAGTCGCACAGATGTCAGGCCAGTCGCACCTGAAATCTGCACTGACCTGCCGCTTTGAAAAGGTGTTACTTCAAGCGAAGTAGCACGATTTCAAAGTTGCATTCAGCATTTTTTTGCCAAAGCCCCTGAATTCAACTCAATAAAAGCGTATGTGTCCATGCACACATAGGCTTTTACCAGAGTTTAGGAGCAGTCAAAGCTCCTCTCCTGAATGCAGAAAAATCGGGTTCAGTAGAGGAGCTTTTGGGCATAAAAAAACTGTAAAAAGCAGATTGTAATTGTAAAAAGCAGATGGTTTTTTGAATACTTTGAAATTACATTCGTCATGCCATCGAATGTACTGATGAGCATTTTTGTACAAATATTTGTATGAATATTCTGTTGAAAATCTACTGGCGTATGGCCATCTTTATACTTTGTCCCCTCTTAGCCCTTTTCTGGGAACATTTTCCACCATTTGACCAGCGGTCATACGGCTCTCCCCAAGCAATCCATTTGGTTGCTTTTTAAGAATAAACGTGAAACACATACAGTGAGTATAGAAAAGAATCATAATCCCACCCCCCATCCCCTTTAAAATAATGAAATGCTGTTGCTTTGCAGCCGGAAATGAAGACAGACACACTTTTTGTTTTATCCAGCTGTGCAACTTATAACATCCAAGTGAAAAATATAACACTAACATGTCAGAAAAAAATGTAAAAATTCAAAAACAGAATCACTGAGTTGGAAAAAGGATCACCCCCCTTGTGTCAGTATTTTGTTGAACCACTTTTTGCTTTAATTGCAGCCTTTAGTCTGTTGGGATTTGTCTCTACTAACTTTGCAATATTTGCCCACTCTTCTTTGCAGAATTGCTCAAGTTCAATTAAATTTGATGGTGACCGTTTGTGGACTGCAGTCTTCAAGTCATTCCACAGGTTTTCAATGGGGTTTAAGTCTGGTCTCTGACTAGGCCATGCAAGGGCATTCACCTTTTTCCCCTTCAACCACTGTGTGCTCATTTTTGTTGTGTGCTTCGGGTCATTGTCATGTTGGAAGGTAAAACTTCTTCCCAATTGCCAAATTTCTGGCAGAGGGCAGCATATTTTCCTCAAGAATTTGACAGGAGTTTGCCCCATCCATTTTTCCTTCTATCTTGACAAGTGCTCCAGTCCCTGCCACAGAGAACCCTCATAACAGGGTATTACCCCCTCCATGCTTTACTGTAGGAATTGTGTTATTTGGATGGTGAGCTATATACCTGTATTGGATTTTCGCCAGACATATCGTTGGTGTTCAGGCCAAAAATTCCGTTTTAGGCTCATTTGACCATAACACGTTTTTCCATGTGACCTCAGGATCTTCAAGGTGCGTTTTGGCATAGCTCAGGAGTGACTGCATGTGGCCTTTCTTGAGGAGTGACTTTTTTCTTGCAACCCTCCATACAAGCCACATTTGTGGACATTTGTGATATTGTTGTGCCATGCACACAATGACCATTCTTTGCCATAAATTTCTGCAACTGCTCCAGAGTTGCTGTAGACCTCTTGGTATCCTTTCTGACCAGTTTCCTCCTGGCTCTTTCACCCAGTTTGGAGTAAAGTTGTGATCCAGTGAGGGTCTGTGTTGTACCAAATATCTTCCACTTCTTAATAATAGACTTTTAGACATTAATAAAGCCTTTGAAATTTTTTGTATCCATCTTTTTTGTATCCATCTCCTGACCTGTTGTACCTGTCCACACCTTTATCTGGGAGATCTTATGAAAGTGCCTTGCCACCTATAGTTGATTGCTGATCAAAATGACCACAGCTGATCAGAGCTGAAAGTCAAATGGCTTTGTGTGCCATTGAGAAGGTGATTAGTTACACCGGATTGAGTTTAAAAGTCATTTTTAGGAGGCGGGTGATCCTATTTCCAACGCAGTGATTCTGTTTTAGAATTTTATTTTTTTTCCCCTTTTTTGGTCTTATATCTTTTACTTGGATGTTATAAGTTGCACTGAGTAAATCCAGCTGGATAAAACAAAAACTGTGTCTGTCTTCATTTCAAGCTGCAAAGCAACAAAATGTGATTATTTTAACCACTTGGTGCCCACGCTATATCCAAAAAAACGGCTACAGCGTGGGCTTAAAATGCCGGGAGACGTCCATGGACATCCTCCCGCTGCCCCAAGGACTGGGTTGATCACAGATCAGGTAAAGGGCCAATCTCAGCCAATGACAGCTGATCACAGAGGTAAACAGAAGCCAGTTATCAGCTTTTATTTCCCCTCACGCTGTCAGCGTGAAGAAAAGAAGAAAGCCATTAACTGGCTTCTGTTAGAGGGACATCAGTCCCCTTAGTGCCCACCAGTGCTGCTAATCAGTGCCCACCAGTGCCATCTATCAGTGCCCATCAGTACTGCTAATCAGTGCCCACCAGTGCCATCTATCAGTGCCCATCAGTACTGCTAATCAGTGCCTACCAGTGCTCATCAGTGCCTCATCATCAGTGTCATTTATCGGTGATGCCTATCGTTGACGCCTAACGCCTATTAGTGCCGACTATCAGTCCCACCTCTCTGTGCAGCCTATCAGTGCCACCTATCGGTGCCCATCAGTGCAGCCTCATCAGCGCACATCAGTGAAGGAGAAAAATTACTTGTTTGCAAAATTTTATAAGAAAATATGAAAAACATTTTGTTTTGTTTTTTCAACATTTTCAGTCTTTTTTTGCTTGTTTAGTAAATAATAAAAAACCCAGCGGTGATTAAATACCACCAAAAGAAAGCTCTATTTGTGTGAAAAATAATGATACAAAATGTCATATGGGTACAGTGCTGTATGACCATGCAATTGTCATTTAAATTGCAAAAGCTGAAAATTGGCCTGGGCAGGAAGTAGGCAACTGGTAAAGTAGGGTGATTCTTTTCTATACCCACTATAAAATTGCACTAAGCACCGCTTGTACCAAAACCAGCAGTTAAAACAATACCATATTGATAGAATTTTTGTAGAGGAAGGGTGAGACTATTTTATATCAACCTTCTAACCACAATGTACTATTTTTATTGATTTATACGGTGCCAACAACTTCCGTAGTGCTGTACAAAGACATCATTCTGGGATTACAACAATTACTTTAAGCAAACATAGATACATAAAACCACAGGGACGAGTGCCCTGCCCAACCTTACAATAAAGAAAGAGAACGGAAGGACACATACAGTAGATAAGAAAGATCTGTACTGGTACTTCTAATGTACAGGAAGAGTTCAGGAAATAGATGATGACCCTAGGTGACGCCTGAGAAAAAGAAACAGATGAGGACATTGTCAGGGGGAGTACTGTGATCTCTGAGAGGTAATAAATACATTGGTAAGAGCTTGTTCACATGGGCAGCAGGCACTGCTGTTCCCCTGAAAAGCAATCCATGTTGGATCGCTTTTCAGTGGTGTTTGATAGAAGGTGAGGAAACAATATGTTGTCTCCTCACCACCTGTTTTAACCCTATAATTGTCATACTACCACATTGCAATTACAACTGGCATTAGTCACATTCGGCGGTGGAACCTGCCAAAAGTGAAATGCTGAATAAATGTAGAATCAGTGGCGGTGCGTCCATTAGGGGCGCTCGGGCACTGCCCCCTCTCTCCAGTCACCCCCTCTGTGTAGTAAGGATAGATTCATGCATGAATCTATCCATGGCCGCTGTAGCCACCCCCATTCAAACGTCTGGCCCCTTTTCGGGGGGTGTTTTTGAAGCACCCGATTAGAGCCATAGACTCTAATAAGCGTCAAAAAAGGTGCACTCGAGCGCAAACCATTGCGCTCGCAGTGCACCCAGGTGTCTTAGCAACGCAAATGAATATTCGCTTTGCTAACGCAGAACCGCCTCTTAGCCAATCAGGAGGCCCGGTCACCTGATTGGCTGAAGGCAGAGATCTCATTGGCCGCCTAGCAAAGCAGGAAGAAGACACGCACGGAGGACACGGAGCCATCGCCATGCTACCTGTCCCACAGCTCGCCGCCTGTCCCGCTGCCTGACCCACCACCATGATGGGGTAAGTGTTGGGCAGGCAGCGGGTAGGCAGGGGGGTACAGTGGCTGCATATTACGGGCACAAAGGCTGCAATTGATGGAGCACAGTTGGCTGCATATTATGAGCAGAGGTGGCTGCTTTTGCTGGGCACAGAGTCTGCATATGATGGGCACAGTGGCTGCATATGATGGGCACAGTTGGCTGCATATGATGGGCACAATTGCTGCATATTATGGGCACAATGGCTGCATATAATGGGCACAGTTGGCTGCCACTGTGCAGAATTATTCCCACACTTGGTAAATAAATAAAATATATATATAAATCAACAGCTTAACACTGTAACCCAGATATTGGGCACAAAAGTGTAATTCAAAGTATAAAGTGCAGTGCTAAAGTTAAAGAAATTTCATAATGACACAGTGCATGTATATAGCATGTGATAAACTGTAAAGTGCATACGTGAAATAAATAATATGCAATACCAACTATGACTAATATGCAATAACAATGCAAACATGTAAAAAGTAATAAAAAGAAAAAGTTCATATGTGACTAACACAATGTATTTTTAGCATGTAATGAACCATAAAGTGCAAACGTGCAATAACAATAGGCAATACCAACTGTGACCAATGTGCAATATTGAGTGACAGTACAAAATGTGAAAAAAATTTCCTTGAATAAATGATGAAACGAGAAAGAGTTTATATATGGCTGACATTCAGTAGAAGAGATCCTATAAAGGTGTGGAATGTTGATCATATACTTGGTAGTGTGATACCCATCACCATAGTGAGATAAAAGGCTTACCAGAAAGCCTGCAACCACCCTTACTCAGGGGAGTCACAAAGCAATTTGATGTTGTTATTGCACGTTTGCACTTTACAGTTTATCACATGCTATATACACGCAGTGTGTCATTATAAAATTTCAACTTTAGCGCTGCACTTTATGCTGTTTACATTTTGCCGCACCTGCCGTGAGCAGCTGTATGTTCGTTTTCAGGTGTGCGGTCAGGGATGGTATAACCAAGACTCAACCCCCTGGTTTTATTGCCCTCTGACCACATATGTGAATGAATTCTAAGACAAAAGCAGACCATATACTTTTATTTTTATTTTCGTTCAACAGATTCTTCTATCCACACAAATGAGATAAATGGAAGACATTAAATGGAGGACATTCTATTCTGACAGCTACACCCGCCACTGTCAGAGTACACTGATCAGTGGCTGCAGAACAAATGATCGACTTCTATCAAGCAGGGGTTGTCAAAACGTGAACAAAATAAGTCCGGCCCTTGCTGAACTGGGGAAATCTTTGTTTTGCATTCAAGATTAGCGCTGCTGTAATGTGTGCATTTCAATGCAAAGGCAAACTGATCTTAATAGGAGTTGCTTTGTTCTAAGAAAGGCAACTCAAAACAGGTCATCCACACTACAACGTAGGAATCTACAAACTAATCTTCAAAGCATGCTTCAAACGCACCCCACAGAAGGGGAAACATGATACCTTAGGCAGGCCATAGATTTTACAATTTATTTCCTTCCATCACGGATGGAAAATTGCTTGATACCTCCATCAACACTGAATCCCTTCCGCAGTGCTATTCCTTACCGGCAGAACACAATGATTAGTGTTGCCGGCTATAACCGGTGGCACTGATCCTTTGGGAAAAACCCGACAGGTTGGTTGTACAAAAGTTGATTATTAGATTGACCAGTGGCGGCACGTAATGCAGGGCGCAGGGGCACCGCCCCCGCTATCCATGCATCCAGCCCCCTAACCTACATGTGGGGCACTGGACACATGGATTCCAATGGGTTTTTTTTTTTTTGAAGCCCATGATTAAAGCCAGAGACTCTCATTGGCTTCAAAAAAGGACGGGCTCGGGGCGCAGAGCACTGCGCCCACCCAGTTGTGTGACAATAGCGAATTAGCTTTGTTCTGTACTTCCCGCAGGTACAGCAGTCAATTTAAATGAATGGGCTGCTGTATCCAAGCAAACATGGCACACAGGAAACGCTTAGATTTGAACCTAGTCTTACTGGCGATGAGTGGCAATTTGCAGGTGTTCAGGGGGCGATACTTTGGCCTCCAAAATTTTTATATCACCCCTGTAAACTCAACCTTACTAAGCCTGGCTGATTTTAATAAGACACAGAAATACACAAGCAGAATTTTCCAAACCCTATGACGCAAGTCACATTGCAGAGGATGGTGGAGCTTTTAAGAAGGAAGGGAGGTTCCATGCAGAGGTCAGAGCTGAAGAGGGGTGAAAGTGAGATGTAGATGGGAGATGCAGAGGTGAGCAGTTGTGGAAGAATGGAAGAAGGCTGAACTTGGCACTCTATATGCAGCGCACCCCTGAACTCGGCACTCTATATGCAGCGCACCCCTGAACTCAGCACTAAGTACGTGAAGCACCACCAAACTCTGCAAGTAGTGCACTCCTGATATTTAATGCCCCTTTAAGGCCCTCCCAATGTTTGTGGTGAAATCTGACCACACCCACTATTTGAGGCGATTTAGAGGGTGGCGGGGTTGGGTTGTCGTGGTTGAGTTCTTGTACCTATTTTCTGAGAAAAAAAGCCCTGAGAATACCTAGAGAGGCCCTGGATAGGAGGGAGTTGGGGACAGGACATAAATTGCCCAACTTGGGAAAGTGCTAACTACCACTATCATCATTGGTGAGAAGTTGTCTACCTTGGAATTGTGTGCCCTTAAACTGTTACTAAAACCACAACAGTAAAATCAGTCTGTATATGAAGTAAAGCAAGCTTGTTACACTCACTGTGGAACCTAAGGGGTTAATCCTCTGCATTGTGTAAAAAGGCTGTGTGATCTTGTTTGCACAGATCCTCCTCTTCTTGTATTGTACCCATAACATGTCCGGATAAGACAGAGTTACTGGAGTCAGGCTGCACATGCTCTGTTTTGTATGTATTGCTAGAAAGTTTTTTTTTTCTTCCGAGAGTGCATGTGATCAGCACAGGGCCAATCAGCACTGTCCAGACAGAGGGTCAGGACTCCTGCATCCTGATAGGACAGGCAGTGCAGTATAAAAACTCCTCCTACAAGTGACAGTCACAAGACTCCTATATACTGCTGATGAAAAAAGGTATTTAGCAGTTTATATTTACTAAAATAATTTCATTTCCATGTTCTGTGTACTGTGGGAGACCAGATATAGTAAATGCAGTGTCCTGGGTTTAGTAACACTTTAAGTTGTATAACTTGAAGTTTTGCAAGTAAATTTTTGAAAATGTATTGGACTTGCCTATTCTTACTACCAATGGCCTAATCTTTAAACTGGTACCTGGCTTAGTCGAAGCATGTCCTATAATACATTGGGAAATCTTACCTATAATGCCATTGCATAAGCTCCAAATAATGAAGTAACAGTGCGGTCCACATATTTTGTGTGTGTTAGGTTAAAGTGATTGTAAAGGAATTCTTTTTTTTTTTAAATAACTAACATGTCATACTTACCTGCTCTGTGCAAAAAAAAATTATAACTTCAAAAAACTTGCCATGCCTCTTACTAAATACCCTGGACTGTCTACTTTCCAAAAGGGAGGGGGTCGGGGGTATTTGTACTGTCCTGACATTTTAAGGCCTCATGAAATGAGATAGTCCATCAGGACATCAGTGTTCATCAAGTTTCAGACAAATACCATAGTTTATGGACTCTATATATTTCCTGTGGACTAAATAATATACACTGATTTGGGTTATTTTCACCAAAAAAATGTAGCAAAATAAATTTTGTCTTAAATGTATGAAGAATAATTATTTATTTGCAAAATTGTTTAACAGAAACGAAGAAAAAGAAAAAAGAAGAAAAAAGTTCATCTTTTTTTCGTTTATTTAGCAAAAATTAAAAACCCCAATGGTGATTAAATACCACAAAAGAAAGCTCAACTTGTGTGAACAAAATGGTAAAAATTTAGTTTGGGTATAGTGTAGCATGACCGCGTAATGTCATTCAAAGTGTGACAGCGCTGAAAGCTGAAAATTGGCCTGGGCAGGAAGGGGGTAAAAGTGCCCAGTATTGAAGTGGTTAAGAACCATTTTAAGGATAGCTGTTGATTTGCTTAGCAGGTACATTTTCTAAATGCAGTGCAGTGCAGGCCTGGGTTCCATTGTGGACTGAGAATGAGAATTTGGGAAATCCCTCAGTTTCCTTCTGCTGTACATCTAGTGAATTGGACACATAAATAACCATCCTGTCATAATGTTACTGTTTATATCTCCAGCTCTATAGTCCCACACTGGGCCTCAGCTGTCCCCACTCTGACTCGGCACATGTGGAATGTTGGACCCCAGGGGCCGGTTTGGGATTAATTCCTATGGTTTCTGCAGCAGTCTGTCCCATGACAAACAGTAACCATTGCACTACCAGACAGGAAGCTGAAGGATTTCCAACCAATAGCACAGGTGAATTATACAGCCTGGAAGGCTTTAGACACGGTACCAGAAGATAATTAAAAGGGAAGGCCGGAAAGGATAAGTCAGTTGACATTTTACACATTCATAACCAAATCCTGCTTTTTTTATTTACATTTTATTTTTATTTTTTATAATTCAAATTTTTTATTTCTCTTTTAACCACTTCAGCTCCGAAAAGTTTATCCCCCTTCCTGACCAGGCCATTTTTTGCGATACAGCACTGCGTTGCTTTATATGACAATTGCGCGGTCGCGCAACAATGTATCCAAATAAAATTGATGTCCTTTTTTCCCACAATAAGAGCTTTCTTTTGGTGGTATTTGATCACCTCTGCGTTTATTTTTTGTGCTATAAAGAAAAAAAGGCCGACAATTTTGAAAAAAAAAAAATAATATTTTTTACTTTTTTTCTATAAAACATATCCAATAAAAAAATGTAAAAAAAAAAAAATCTAATTTCTTCAGTAATTTAGGCCAATATGTATTCTGCTACGTTTTGTTAAAAAAAAATCCCAATAGTCGTATATTGATTTGTTTGCGCAAAAGTTATAGCATACAAACTATCGGATAGATTTATGGACTTTTTTGTGACACTTTTTGGGGATCAGTCACACCAATACAGTGATCAGTGCTAAAAAAAAGCACTTTCACTGCACTAATGATACTGGCAGGGAAGGGGTTAACATCAGGGGCAATCAAAGGGCTAACTGTGTTCCCTCGGCGTGCTTTCTTACTGTGTGGAGGATGGTTTAACTGGAGGAAGAGAGAGATCGGTGTTCCTGCTTAGCAGAAACACAAGATCTCTGTCTTTCCTACTATCTTACTAGCAGAACCACGATCTGCCTTGTTTACATAGGCAGACCGCCGTTCTGCCACTCGTGGAACAATTGTTGGACCCGCTGATTGGCTCCCGCTGTGTCCAATCACAGCGGGAGCGGGGCTCCGGCAGCACACTCGTGCCCCAGAACCGAAGAAACAATCAAGTACAGGTACGTGATTTTGCACTTAAGGGCCGCCCTGCCGCAGTATACGTATGTGGGGCAGTCCTTAAGCGGATAAGGCCCGAGTCAGGGAAATCTTAAATTATCCCTTGCAGTGGGGCTACACCCACGCTGCAAGGGTTAAAGCGATTGTTAACCAGTTGCCGACTGCCGCACGCCGATGTACGTCGGCAGAGCGGCACGGGCAGGCAAAAGGGCTTACCTGTACGCCCTTGCCTGCCCGCGGGTGGGGGGCCCGGTGCCTGCGGCGGTCGGCAAATCTCCCCCGGCGATCGGTGGTGAGGGGGAGGCCATCCATTCGTGGCCCCCCCTCGCGATCGCTCCCAGCCAATGGGATAATTTCCCTGCCTCTGTATTGTACACAGAGGCAGAGGAAATGATGTCATCTCTCCTCGGCTCGGTATTTTCCGTTCCGGGCCGAGGAGAGAAGACTGGAATGTGAGTGCACCAACACTACACACACAGTAGAACATGCCAGGCACACAAAACACCCCGATCCCCCCCCCCCGATCGCCCCCCGATCACCCCCCAATCACCCCCCCCTGTCACAAACTAACACCAAGCAGGTTTTTTTTTTTTTTTTTCTGATTACTGCATGGTGTCAGTTTGTGACAGTTAGTGTGTTAGCACAGTTAGGGTTAGCCCCCTGTAGGTCTAGGGTACCCCCCTACCCCCCCCCATATAAAGTTTTAACCCCTTGATCACCCCCGTCACCAGTGTCACTAAGCGATCATTTTTCTGATCACTGTATTAGTGTCGCTGGTGCCGCTAGTTAGGGAGGTAAATATTTAGGTTCGCCGTCAGCGTTTTATAGCGTCAGGGACCCCCATATACTATCTAATAAAGGTTTTAACCCCCTGATTGCCCCCTAGTTAACCCTTTCACCACTGATCACCGTATAACTGTTACGGGTGACGCTGGTTAGTTTGTTTATTTTTTATAGTGTCAGGGCACCCGCCGTTTATTAACGAATAAAGGTTTAGCCCCCTGATCACCCGGCGGTGATATGCGTCGCCCCAGGCAGCGTCAGATTAGCGCCAGTACCGCTAACACCCACGCACGCAGCATACGCCTCCCTTAGTGGTATAGTATCTGAACGCATCAATATCTGATCCGATCAGATCTATACTAGCGTCCCCAGCAGTTTAGGGTTCCCAAAAACGCAGTGTTAGCGGGATCAGCCCAGATACCTGCTAGCACCTGCGTTTTTCCACTCTGCCCGGCCCAGCCCAGCCCACCCAAGTGCAGTATCGATCGATCACTGTCACTTACAAAACACTATACGCATAACTGCAGCGTTCGCAGAGTCAGGCCTGATCCCTGCGATCGCTAACAGTTTTCTTGGTAGCGTCTTGGTGAACTGGCAAGCACCAGCCCCAGGCAGCGTCAGGTTAGCGCCAGTAGCGCTAACACCCACGCACGCACCGTACACCTCCCTTAGTGGTATAGTATCTGAACGGATCAATATCTGATCCGATCAGATCTATACTGGCGTCCCCAGCAGTTTAGGGTTCCCAAAAACGCAGTGTTAGCGGGATCAGCCCAGATACCTGCTAGCATCTGCATTTTGCCCCTCCGCCCGGCCCAGCCCAGCCCACCCAAGTGCAGTATCGATCGATCACTGTCACTTACAAAACACTAAACGCATAACTGCAGCGTTCGCAGAGTCAGGCCTGATCCCTGCGATCGCTAACAGTTTTTTTGGTAGCGTTTTGGTGAACTGGCAAGCACCAGTGGCCTAGTACACCCCGGTCGTAGTCAAACCCGCACTGCAGTAACACTTGGTGACGTGGCGAGTCCCATAAGTGCAGTTCAAGCTGGTGAGGTGGCAAGCACAAGTAGTGTCCCGCTGCTACCAAGAAGAAGACAAACACAGGCCCGTCGTGCCCATAGTGCCCTTCCTGCTGCATTCGCCAATCCTAATTGGGAACCCACCACTTCTGCAGCGCCCGTACTTCCCCCATTCACATCCCCAACCAAATGCAGTCGGCTGCATGAGAGGCATTTTCTTTATGTCCTCCCGAGTACCCCTACCCAACAAACCCACCCAAAAAAGATGTCGTGTCTGCAGCAAGCGCGGATATAGACGTGACACCCGCTATTATTGTCCATCCTGTCCTGACAATCCTGGTCTTTGAATTGGTGAATGTTTTGAACGCTACCATGCACTAGTTGAGTATTAGCGTAGGGTACAGCATTGCACAGACTAGGCACACTTTCACAGGGTCTCCCAAGATGCCATCGCATTTTGAGAGACCCGAACCTGGAACCGGTTACAGTTATAAAAGTTAGTTACAAAAAAAGTGTAAAAAAAAAAAAATATATAAAATAAAAAAAAATAGTTGTCGTTTTATTGTTCTCTCTCTCTATTCTCTCTATTGTTCTGCTCTTTTTTACTGTATTCTATTCTGCAATGTTTTATTGTTATTATGTTTTATCATGTTTGCTTTTCAGGTATGCAATTTTTTATACTTTACCGTTTACTGTGCTTTATTGTTAACCATTTTTTTGTCTTCAGGTACGCCATTCACGACTTTGAGTGGTTATACCAGAATGATGCCTGCAGGTTTAGGTATCATCTTGGTATCATTCTTTTCAGCCAGCGGTCGGCTTTCATGTAAAAGCAATCCTAGCGGCTAATTAGCCTCTAGACTGCTTTTACAAGCTGTGGGAGGGAATGCCCCCCCCCCAACGTCTTCCGTGTTTTTCTCGGGCTCTCCTGTCTCAACAGGGAACCTGAAAATGCAGCCGGTGATTCAGCCAGCTGACCATAGAGCTGATCAGAGACCAGAGTGGCTCCAAACATCTCTATGGCCTAAGAAACCGGAAGCTACGAGCATTTTATGACTTAGATTTCGCCGGATGTAAACAGCGCCATTGGGAAATTGGGAAAGCATTTTATCACACCAATCTTGGTGTGGTCAGATGCTTTGAGGGCAGAGGAGAAATCTAGGGTCTAATAGACCCCAATTTTTTCAAAAAGAGTACCTGTCACTACCTATTGCTATGATAGGGGATATTTACATTCCCTGAGATAACAATAAAAATGATTTAAAAAAAAAAATGAAAGGAACAGTTTAAAAATAAGATAAAAAAAATAATAATAATAAAGAAAAAAAAAAAAAAAAAAAGCACCCCTGTCCCCCCTGCACTCGCGCTACGGCGAACGCAAGCGTCGGTCTAGCGTCAAATGTAAAAAGCAATTGCACCATGCATGTGAGGTATCACCGCGAACGTCAGATCGAGGGCAGTAATTTTAGCAGTAGACCTCCTCTGTAAATCTAAAGTGGTAACCTGTAAAGGCTTTTAAAGGCTTTTAAAAATGTATTTAGTTTGTCGCCACTGCACGTTTGTGCGCAATTTTAAAGCATGTCATGTTTGGTATCCATGTACTCGGCCTAAGATCATCTTTTTTATTTCATCAAACATTTGGGCAATATAGAGTGTTTTAGTGCATTAAAATTTAAAAAAGTGTGTTTTTTTCCCCAAAAAATGCGTTTGAAAAATCGCTGCGCAAATACTGTGTGGAAAAAAAAAATGAAACACCCACCATTTTAATCTGTAGGGCATTTGCTTTAAAAAAATATATAATGTTTGGGGGTTCAAAGTAATTTTCTTGCAAAAAAAAATTATTTTTTTATGTAATCAAAAAGTGTCAGAAAGGGCTTTGTCTTCAAGTGGTTAGAAGAGTGGGTGATGTGTGACATAAGCTTCTAAATGCTGTGCATAAAATGCCAGGACAGTTCAAAACCCCCCCAAATGACCCCATTTTGGAAAGTAGACACCCCAAGCTATTTGCTGAGAGGCATGTCGAGTCCATGGAATATTTTATATTGTGACACAAGTTGCGGGAAAGAGACAATTTTTTATTTTTTTTATTTTTTTTTTTGCGCAAAGTTGTCACTAAATGATATATTGCTCAAACATGCCATGGGAATATGTGAAATTACACCCCAAAATACATTCTGTTGCTTCTCCTGAGTACGGGGATACCATATGTGTGGGACTTTTTGGGAGCCTAGCCGCGTACAGGACCCCGAAAACCAAGCACCGCCTTCAGGCTTTCTAAGGCCGTAAATTTTTGATTTCACTCGTCACTGCCTATCACAGTTTCGGAGGCCATGGAATGCCCGGGTGGCAAAAAACACCCCCAAATGACCCCATTTTGGAAAGTAGACACCCCAAGCTATTTGCTGAGAGGTATAGTGAGTATTTTGCAGACCTCACTTTTTGTCACAAAGTTTTGAAAATTGAAAAAAGAAAAAAAATTTTTTTTTCTCGTCTTTCTTTATTTTCAAAAACAAATGAGAGCTGCAAAATACTCACCATGCCTCTCAGCAAATAGCTTGGGGTGTCTACTTTACAAAATGGGGTCATTTGGGGGGGTTTTATGCCATCTGGGCATTTTATGGCCTTCAAAACTGTGATAGGTAGTGAGGAGTAAAATCAAAAATGTACGCCCTTAGAAATCCCGAAGGCAGTGATTGGTTTTCGGGGCCCCGTACGCGGCTAGGCTCCCAAAAAGTCCCACACATGTGGTATCCCCGTACTCAGGAGAAGCAGCTAAATGTATTTTGGGGTGCAATTCCACATATGCCCATGGCCTGTGTGAGCAATATATCATTTAGTGACAACTTTTTGTAATTTTTTTTTTTTGTCATTATTCAATCACTTGGGACAAAAAAAATGAATATTCAATGGGCTCAACATGCCTCTCAGCAATTTCCTTGGGGTGTCTACTTTCCAAAATGGGGTCATTTGTGGGGGTTTTGTACTGCCCTGCCATTTTAGCACCTCAAGAAACGACAGGCAGTCATAAATTAAAGGCTGTGCAAATTCCAGAAAATGTACCCTAGTTTGTAGGCGCTATAACTTTTGCGCAAACCAATAAATATACACTATTGACATTTTTTTTACCAAAGACATGTGGCCGAATACATTTTGGCCTAAATGTATGACTAAAATTGAGTTTATTGGATTTTTTTTAGAACAAAAAGTAGAAAATATCTTTTTTTTTCAAAATTTTCGGTCTTTTTCCGTGTATAGCGCAAAAAATAAAAACGGCAGAGGTGATCAAATACCATCAAAAGAAAGCTCTATTTGTGGGAAGAAAAGGACGCAAATTTTGTTTGGGTACAGCATTGCATGACCGCGCAATTAGCAGTTAAAGCGACGCAGTGCCAAAATGTAAAAAGTGCTCTGGTCAGGAAGGGGGTAAATCCTTCCGGGGCTGAAGTGGTTAACCTAAAAAAAAAAAACAGATCCTGTTCCCTTAAAGCCTGTTATACAGCACAGTGCTTGTAGATAGATATACTTTATTGTCATTGTATACATACAACAACATTTTTCCGGATACTCTTTACAGCAGCAATAAAACATTTCTCAAGAAAACCACACATACATACTCCTAGCACATGCCCACATATATATTTAAATATATCAAAATATAAAATGTTATTTAAAAATAAATAAAAGAATGTTAAAATTCTACATAAAATTCCTAAGACACTGTACCTGATGGGATTATGGACTATACGGCCCTAGGGAAAAAACTATGCTTTAAGCAATTAGTGTGCGTTTTAAGTGTTCTATATCTTTTCCCTGATGGCAATGGGATAAACACACTGTAACCTGGGTGGGTTGAATCAATACTAATACTAATACTCCTCTGTGCTGTGTAATTTGGCCCACTGTATCACTTAAAAAACCCTGGCTGATCCTGCCTGGCTATACTCTCCTCCCCCCCTGTAAACTGACCACGGTTTGTCATGGCCGCTGAGCCCTGACACCGCAGTCAGTTTACGTGCCTCCGTCATCCGAAGCCCTGCTCTCTGCTCT
The DNA here is from genome assembly GCA_037952835.1 of Lithobates septentrionalis. Taxonomy (NCBI): domain Eukaryota; kingdom Metazoa; phylum Chordata; class Amphibia; order Anura; family Ranidae; genus Lithobates; species Lithobates septentrionalis. The sequence continues at coordinate 2,917,576 of JBBDGP010001518.1, forward strand.
TCCCCGTCCTCCTCTGTCCTCTCCCTCCTCCCTCCCTGCCTGTCTGCTCGTGTCAGTGCCTGCCCCATCCGCTCCAGCTGCTCTCTTAATTACTATAAAATCCTTCCATCCCCTGTAATATAACAATAAGTGTCCCTGTGTCTGGGTTATATAAAAAATATGCTGATCTGTAACTATATCACAGCGGCTCCCGGCGATTACGTGAATTCTCGGCTCTCTCTCTCCTCTATTCCCCTCTCCCCGGCTGACGTCATTGCTTGGCCCCGCCCACTGGAGCTCTCAGACGGGAAGAAGAGAAAGCCGAGGCATCATGTGAGCGCCGGGAGACACTCTGATATAGGTACAGATCAGCATATATTTTATATAACACAGGCATGGGACATTTATTGTTATGTTGCAGAGGGGATGGGAGAATCTTAAAGAAGTGGATTAACAACCATTTTAACTTCTTATTTAGTCAAGTGGAGAGGAGAAACACTTTTATTTAGCAGCACCCAGCTTGCCCATCCTTCTGGCAGCCTGCAAAACTCTATGAGAGTTGTCCGCTGGAAGCCGATGTCCGCTGGAAACCCGGCGATTGTTCCGCGAGTGGCAGAACGGCGGTCTGCCTATGTGATATTTGTATATTACTTACTTATGGTAATTAACCCCTTGCCACCCAGGCCAATTTGGACACTTCTCTCCTACATGAAAAAAATCATCAATTTTTGCTAGAAAATTACTCGGAACCCCCAAACACTATATATATTTTTTTAGCAGACACCCAAGGGAATAAAATGGTGGTCATTGCAACTGTAATGTCTGCCCTCATGTAAAGCGCTGAGCAAACTGTTGGCGCTATATAAAACCTGTATAATAATAATAATAATAATAATTATTTGCTTATGGCAATTAACCCCTTGCCAACAAGGCCAATTTTGACACTTCTCTCCTACATGAAAAAAAATCATCAATTTTTGCTAGAAAATTACTCAGAACCCCCAAACATTATATATATTTTTGTAGCAGACACCCTAGGGAATAAAATGGTGGTCGTTGCAACTTTTTATGTTAAATGGTATTTGAGTAGCAATTTTTCAAACACGTTTTTTTTTAAAAAAAAACTGTTTCATGAATATAAAAAAAAAAACACTAAAGTTAGCCCGATTTTTTTGTATAATGTGAAAGATGATGTTACTCCAAGTAAATAGATACCTAACATGTCACGCTTTAAAATTGCGCACACTCGTGGAATGTAATTTTTTACAGATTACATGTTTAGAGTTACAGAGCAGATCTAGTGCTAGAGTTATCGATCTCGCTCTAACGATCACGGCCTATGTAGCCTGTGTGTATCTGGCTCTGATACTAGCCAGTGCCTCACCAGCCACTGACCTCACCGCACATCCCTGATGGAATGTATAGATCTTCCTAACACTCACTGGGAACGGCTTGGAGAGGCAATGAAACATCTTCAACATTATGGAACAAGCCCAGTTGAATGTGACTTATGCCGGCCATACACGATTTGAATCTCGGCCGGTTCAGCAGGAACCCACCCAAATTCAAACCGTGTATGGGCAGACTGAATGTACACAGTTGATCGATCGATTAACTTGGGTACAACCAGCCCAACGGATTCTCCTGCAATTATCGGTATGGCCCATGGTTGCACTTGGCTAACTATAGCTATATAGATATACTTGAATAACACTTTTTGGCATTTTCATGGGCCCCCCTGCAGTCTGGGGCCCCAGGTGTCCACCCATTGTGCCCTTATTATAATCTGCCTTCTGTGGCCACATCTTTTAAAGTGGAAGTAAACTCCCATCTCTGACCTTTACCTACAGTGCCTTGAAAAAGTATTCACACCCCACAACATTTTCCACATTTTGTCATGTCACAACCAAAAACGTAAATGTATTTTATTGGGATTTTATGTGATAGACCAACACAAAGTGGCACATAATTGTGAAGTGGAAGGAAAATGATCAATGGTTTTCAATTTTCTTTTCAAATAAATATGTGAAAAGTGTGGCGTGCATTTGTATTCAGAGTCAATACTTTGTAGAACCACCTTTCACTGCAATTACAGCTGCAAGTCTTTTTGAGGAGGTCTCTACCAGCTTTGTACATCTAGAGAGTGACATTTTTTGCCCATTCTTCTTTGCAAAATAGCTCAAACTCTGTCAGATTGGATGGAGAGCATCTGTGCCACAGATTCTCTTGCCACAGATTCTCAATTGGATTTAGGTCTGGACTTTGACTGGGCTATTCTAACACATGAATATGCTTTGATCTAAACCATTCCATTGTAGCTCTGGCTGTATGTTTAGGGTCGTTGTCCTGCTGGAAGGTAAAGCTCCGCCCCTCTCAAGTCTTTTGCAGACTCTAATAGGTTTTCTTCTAAGATTGTAATCCAACCAGATGTGCTACCGGTGCAAAACTAAAAATATACTAGTTTGCTGCAATCATGTAAGCCTACACAAAAATGGTAGAGTATCAATATAATATAAAAGTGGATTGCGCTAACTTCTGTGTATGATACCACTGCTGAAATATGCAAAAATAGGATATCTATCCTATGTAGCATGCTTTTCTGTATCAATGAATATTGATAATATTGAAATAGTGACAAAATAATATTCCAAAAAACTGTTTAAAGTGCTTAAAGTGCTAGTGCTAAACAATAAAATATGACAAATATTAATGTGCAATGTGCCAATACTACTTAGTGACCATCAAATATCACATATCAACATGCATATATAATACTTGCTGCAAAAAATGTGCTCAGCAATGCAGAACAATCCAAACTTCCCTATATGCTCAAGTGGGAACAAGAATGTGATTTCTCATTTACAATGGAAAACTGGGACAAATGTATCTCTAACTTACACAAATGCACAAGATCAATCACGATCAAAGAAACTGCAATCAAACTTTTTACAAGGTGGTATTATACTCCAGTTAAAATTCATGCTATTTTCCCTGACACCCCTCATACATGTTTCAGAGGTTGCAATTTAGCAGGATCCTTTTCTCATATCTTCTGGAACTGTGATAAAGTTACTCAGATATGGAAACAACTTGAAAAATTTGCCTCCAAAATCTCAAATAACAACATAAACCTCACTATATATAACTGTCTCCTATTTTCCCCTATCATCAGTCTTTCCATACATAATATGAGATTGATCCACACATTATGTGTTGCTGTACACTGGTTGATAGCATACCATTGGAAATCCCCCACAGTTCCTCTTTCACATTTGAAAAACAGAATTAACAATATTAATTTAATGGAAAAAATATTCCATACACTACAAAACACTAACCAATTCTACACAAAGAAATGGGACCCATGGTTTAACCATGCTAATCTCTTCTTTAACCCTGGATAATTCTACCAAATACTGAAGTTCACTGAAGAGTATTATATGAATATAGAGTTTAATGTATAATAGGAATTGCTATATTTATATATAAATTTATACTCCATTCAAGAACCGCTTAATATATATTGTTATTCCTTTTTGTAGAAATTACTTTGTACATTTTATGGAATATGTCAATAAGCTTTTTGTACTATTTCTTTGTACCAAATAAAAAAAGTTTGTAAACAAAAAAAAAAAAAAAAATGTGCTCAGCATGTGCAAAAACACTACAGCCCACTAGATGTCCTCAGTGGGTAATTACTTCTGTGCAATGACATAGGTGCTACCAAAAGCTATTAAAAAAATTATTAATACTAAACAATGTGCCAATATTACTAACAAAATATCACATATCAACATGGATATGTACTGCATAGTGCAAAAAATATATATATGTGCTTGACATTTGCAGAAACACCACAGTACACTGGATGTCTTCAGTGAATGATCACTTCTGTGCAATGACGTTCCTTTTCAGTATATTGTGCTCCTAATTCACCACTTATCGTGACTTCACCACCACCTCATGCAATAGCCACTCACCAGATGTAGTAAGAATTTGGTTCATTAAGGATAACCAATCCAATTGTCAAGGGTCCAATAGCAGCCATTCCAAGCAATGTATTAGTATCTCTTGCTCTGTTCAGTGCTCATAAAGACATAAATATGGATAGCCATCATGGTATAGTATGTCAATTCATTTTATTAAAAAAGTTAAAAACATGGTTAAACTCACATATGTTATGGTGCTCTTAAGCTGGCACCAAGCAAATCCAGCAGTGTATATGGAGAGCGGTGTCTCAGTTTGTTACCCCTAAAGGATGGATAGGTGGATGGATGGGTGGATGGATGGATGGATGGGTGGATGGATAGATGGATGGGTGGATGGATGGGTGGGTGGATGGATGGATGGATGGGTGGATATATGGATGGATGGATGGATGGATGGATAGATGGGTGGATGGATGGGTGGATGGATGGGTGAATGGATGGGTGGATGGATGGATGGGTGAATGGATGGGTGGGTGGATGGGTGCATGGATGGATGGATAGATGGGTGGATGGATGGGTGGATGGATGGGTGAATGGATGGGTGAATGGATGGGTGGGTGGATGGATGGATGGGTGGATGGATGGATGGGTGGGTGGATGGGTGGGTGGGTGGGTGGATGGATGGGTGGATGGATGGATGGGTGGATGGATAGGTGGATGGATGGATGAATGGATGGATGGATGGGTGGGTGGATGGATTGATGGGTGGATGGGTGAATGGATGGGTGGATGGATGGATAGATGGGTGGGTGGATGGATGGATGGATGGGTGGATGGGTGGATGGATGGATGGATGGGTGGATGGGTGAATGGATAGATGGATGGGTGGATGGATGGATGGATGGATGGATGGGTGGATGGGTGAATGGGTGGGTGGGTGGATGGATGGATGGATGGCTGGATGGATGGATGGGTGAATGGATGGGTGGGTGAATGGATGGGTGGGTGGGTGAATGGATGGGTGGGTGGGTGGGTGAATGGATGGGTGGGTGGGTGGGTGGATGGATAGGCGGATGGATGGGTGGGTGGATGGATGGGTGGATGGATGGGTGGATGGATGGATAGGCGGATGGATGGGTGGGTGGATGGGTGGATGGATGGGTGGATGGATGGGTGGATAGATAGGTGGATGGATGGGTGGCTGGATGGATGGGTGGATAGATAGGTGGATGGATGGGTGGGTGGATGGATGGGTGGATAGATAGGTGGATGGATGGGTGGGTGGATGGATGGGTGGATAGATAGGTGGATGGATGAGTGGGTGGATGGATGGATGCAGCGAGGAATGAGATATTTAATGATCAGGAGATGGTAGATCTGCCTGTCAGTGTTCTGATCCAGCACAGATCAGTGTACAGTGAAGGAAGCTTGTCTTCCCCTCCTGCTGTCATCTCCAGTCCTCCCAGCACAATGTCACCATGCCATCTAGTATGATCAGATCCCCCTGCCAGGGAGAAGCTCTGATCTCTGCTCTCAGACTGGGAGTAAATGCAGCTGGGTGAGAGGAGAGGGGAGGAGAGCCCAAACAACTAGCATAACATTACCCACTGTGTGCCTGGCTGCCCCACCCCCTACCTGCCACAACCCTTCACTGCCTCTGCACTCCCCCTCCTCCTCCCCAGATCCACTACACAGGCAGCTGCTGTGATCACAATGCAGGTCTGAGAGCACAAAACAAGTGTGCTCTGCTTAATATTACCTCCTAGCAGCTTCTTCAGTGATTTGCCCCAATCACCGGCTGACTCCTCTGCTCATGTCTCGTGTTCCATCGGACCAGCCAGGATGAGTCACTCAAAAAAACAGAAGTTATTGGCGGGTCCGAAAAAAGCACCGCCCTACGTCCTACAGACCTGCCAATCACTAATGACCACAGGACACAAAATGCCAGAGTGCAGAGAGCGCAGAGCTTTGTGCTCCATGGGCAGTCTAAACACCAGCCAATAGATTTGCTTGCTCACAACCACATGATTGCGATGACGTAATGCTTCCCATAGCACCTGTTTCCCGCGCCCCGCCCCCCCTGCACACTTGTGACCCTATCAGAGTCCCACCCACACTTGTGTCCCCATCAGAGCCCCCACTGCACACTTGTGTCCCCATCAGAGCCCCCACTGCACACTTGTGTCCCCCATGAGAGTCCTCCCCACACTTGTAATACTTCAAATTCACATCGCACACATTCCTGGATAAGTCCCAAAGTAGATATTTGCCAGCACAGCATGGATCGACAAAAAGTAGCGTCCAAACGGAGAGTGCAACGCTTTGGAGTCATGCAGGACCCCTTCGTCAGGCATGTGACTTGTGTCCCCATCAGAGCCCCCTGTACACTTGTGTCCCTATCAGAGTCCTCCTCACACCTGTGTCCCCCTTAGAGCCCCCCCTGCACACGTGTGTTCCCATCAGAGCCCCCACTGCACACTTAAGCCCCCATCAGAGCCCCCCTGTACACGTGTGTTCCCATCAGAGTCCCCCCCCCACACTTGTGCCCCCCTCACACTTTTGTCCCCATTAGAGTCCCACCCACATTTGTGTTCCCATCAGAGCCCCCACTGCAGACTTGTGTCCCCATCAGAGTCCCACCTGCACTTGTGTCCCCATCTGAGCCCCCTAAACATTTATGTCCCCATCAGAGCCCCCTAAACATTTATGTCCCCATCAGAGCCCCCTAAACATTTATGTCCCCATTAGAGCCCCCTAAACATTTATGTCCCCATCAGAGCCCCCCTGTACCCTTTTGTCCCCATCAGAGTCCACATCCCTCATTTGAGTCCCCACCAGAGCACCCCCTGTATATTTGTGTCCTCCATCAGAGTCCCCCCCAGCAATTTCTTTCCCCATCAGTCCCCCTGCACCACATTCTATTTCTCCTGTGTCTATTACCGATGTAATGCTCCTCTAAAGGGCTGACTTTAGTGGAGACCTACTGAATTTCCTGGCCCCCATCCCGCTGTTACACAGGCACGCTGTATGTGAAATTACAGCGGTAAAGGACACTAAACGTAACTGCGGGTGGAAGTCGGGAGGTGCAGCAGGTCTGCATTGAAATAACTTAGGCTTTGTTGGGTTTCTCGGGTTGCGGGACTTGCGCTGCACACCCCCCCAATGCCTGTCAGTTTGCAAGCCCCAAAACCCGTGCAGTGTCCATCCCTGCAGTAAGTCTGGTGACTGTAGCTGCGGGCCATAAAAAAAAAAAAAACGTCCTGGCGGGCTTTGGTGACCCCTGCCCTAGAGTAAGAGATGAGTCATCATGTGATACGCCATTTATTTTTTTTATGTACGTTTCAAGCGGTATTAAATCCAAAACTACGAGGAAAATATGGGGTAACCTCATGGGATACATGGAGGTATAGACAACTTCAACATTTTGTAGAATCTCTTCCGAAAACCCCTTCGCTCAGTTGGTGAGCTAAATTCATGGGAAAGATTAGTCGATCAAGGGGGAATAAATAGACGGGGGATTTCCAATGTATATAGGATGTTGATGATGCCCCAAGATGAGGAATTCCTGTGTCCCTTGGAGGGGTGGGACCTGGAACTGAATCAATTATTGCCTGACACAATGAGAAGTAAATTCTTTGACTATGTTTACTCATCTTCAATGGACACAAGGATGAAGGAAATTAATTACAAATTATTAATTAAGTAGTATTACATCCCAATAAAATTGTATAAAATCAGTCCAGACCTGTTCCCTTTATGTTGGAGGGAATGTGGGGAGAATGGAACTCATGCACATATATGGTGGCAGTGTTAATTCAACCCTATTGGAGGGAAGTATTGGATTGGATAAAGAAAATCAGCGGGAATGAAATTGGATTTGATCCCTGGCAATGTCTGTTCCATGTAACGGGGATGCCAAGGAAGAAATATAGAGCAGCAATTATTCCATTTCTGCTGAATGCAGCAAAGGCATTTTTTCTGAAACAATGGAAATCAAAGGTAAGCCCGACAATAAAGGATTGGTTTAGGGAGGTCGATAAAATTAGGTTAATGGAAGAAGTAACATATATGCAAAATAATTTTGAAATAAAATTTGTTAGTACTTGGAGGAGTTGGTTGGAATTTAGACAAACCCAGGTTTATGTGAACTATATGGGAAGTAATTAGGTGTTCCGCCATTCCCCGACTTTGCCCCCCAACACCCCCCCCCCCCCTTTTTATTTATTATTTTTTTGGTGGTACACAGTAATTTGGTACACTTTATTGGAGAAATTCTCGATGGAAGCAAAAATCGAGAATTTCTCCCCCTTATAAATTAATAAAAAAAGGGTTTGGAAAATTCACTGGGTTTTTTTTTTTATTTTATTTATTTTTTTCTCACGGAAATGGCACTTCTAAAGAGGAATTTTTAATAGGTGGTAAAAGTTGAGAATTTTTTCTTCTCATAAATTAATAAAAAGGGATGGGATAAGTTATGTTTTACTTAGATAAGAAGGAATGTCACTAGGAGAATTCCATGTTATAATTAGGGGATTAAGGTAGGGCACTGTTGGTATATAGTAACTAGGTACATTTTATTGGTGTAGTTCTCGATGGAAGTAAAAATCGAGAATTTCTCCTCTTTATAAATCTATAAATTAATAAAAAGTCCCGTTTTGTCCCATTGCGGGGGGGGGGGGGGGGGGGGACTGGGTGGCGCAGGATGATGGAATACCTCTAACATGATGGAATACTCCTAATATGATGGAGTATATTAAGAGATAGGTCCATGTTTAGGTTGATTGTGTTTTATGTTTTGTTTACTATGAATGTTTCATATACGCTTGTATATATTTATATGGGATTGAATTGAATTGAAATGGAATGTTTTTATATGTATACAAATTTAATAAAAATAATTGAAACACATAAATCCAAAACTAAAAATGTAATATATTGCAGATTACCAATCTTTAGATGTCGTGGCTTCATCAGTCTTCTTTTCTTTGGCTTTTTCCCCCCTCTATTTTCCCCTGGTGATCTGGCCAGTAACACACCCTCCTCTATCAGAGGGCCCCCAATCTGGAGGAAGGAGAACAGGGGGCATCTTTAGACAGCAGCATCTCTTGGGAGAGTAAGGTTAGATGTACTATCAGATTTAACCACTTGCCGCCCGCCCTATTACCAAATGACAGCGGCAAAGTGGTTTGATATTCCTGACCGGACGTCATATGACGTGATCAGGAATATCGAGCCGCTGCGCGCCCCCGGAGGTGCACATCGCGTCGATTGTTGTTGCGGGGTGTCAGTCTGACACCCTGCAATACCGATCTAGGTAAAGAGACTCTGACGGAGACTCTTTACCACGTGATCAGCCGTGTCCAATCACGGCTGATCACGATATAAATAGAAAGATCCGGTGATCGGCTTTTCCTCACTCGCGTCTGACAGACGCTAGTAGAGAAGAGCCGATTGGCTGCTCTCCTGACAGGGGGGGTCTGTGCTGATTGTTTATCAGCACAGCCCCCCCTCGGATCCCGCCCAGGACCACCAGGGAAGCCGCCCAGGACCACCAGGGAAGCCATCCACACTGGACCACCAGGTATGCCCCTAGACCCCCAGGGAAATGCCACTATGTGTCCAGACAGCTACCAATCTGTGCCCAGGCAGCTGCCAATCAGTGCCCACTCCAATGCCTACCACTGCCAGTGCCACCAGGGATGCCCATCAGTGCCTCATATCAGTGCCGCGTAACAGTGCCCATCAGTGCCACCTATCAGTGCCGCCTATCAGTGCCACCCTTTCAGTGCCCATCAGTGTCGCCTATTAGTGCCCATCAGTGCCACCCATAAGTGCCCATCAGTGCCGCCTATCAATGCCCATCAGTGCTGCATATCAGTGCCACCCATCAATGCCGCCTACCAGTGCCCATCAGTGCCGCATATCAGTGCCCATCGTCAGTGCCCATTAGTGCCCGCTCATTGGTGCCACCTCATCGGTGCCGCCGTATCAGTGCCTGTCAGTGCCGCCTTATCAGTGCCCATCAGTGAAAGAAAAAACGTACTTATTTACAAATTTTTTTAACAGAAACAAAAGCAAAACTTTTATTTTTTTCTAAATTTTCGGTCTTTTTTTATTTGTTTAGCAAAAAATAAAAACCGCAGAGGTGATCAAATACCACCAAAAGAAAGCTCTATTTGTGGGAACAAAATGATAAAAATTTAGTTTGGGTACAGTGTAGCATGACCGCGCAATTGTCATTCAAACTGCGACAGCGCTGAAAGCTGAAAATTGGTCTGGGCAGGAAGGTGTATAAGTGCCCTGTATTGAAGTGGTTAAATACACTGAAAAATTGAAGCCAAACTCCAGCTCACACTTTATAATCAGTTACAGCAAACAGGGTTTTTTTTCAAAGATTTTACATAAATAAGTAAAAGCTGATAATTGTAAGCACCGCTGTTAGTGGTAAATGGTTTGTCTCATGTCTGTAAACTGATACATCCGGAAAAGAGAGCTTCTTTTGAAAAATAACAGACTTAGGCTGGCAATACATGGTCGAATTTGGAAAGAATTTTCTTTTCAAAATCAGAAAATGTGTGCGTTTCGGTATCCGATGGTGCCACCATTGATTTTGAAATTCGACCAACCAAGCCTTCAATTTCACCTCATGTTGCTAAAGAAAATAATTTTTGTTGCTGGGAATCTTCTTTTCTTTCCGGGAATTTTCTTTTCTTGACCATGTGCATTTCTTTTTCGATTACATTTCTCACACAATTCTCCCATCATTGATTAGAAAATCGTCTGTTTTTCAAAAAATTTCCAACATGTCCGATTACTCAAATTTGATGGCCGCACGAAAAAGCTGTTGCTGCAGCCCACTAATGGTGCGAAATACGAACGAAAATTCTTAGATAAGATTTTCGAAAAAAAAAAATTCTTTCGAAATTCGACCCTTGTACGGCCTGCCTTACTGCAAGGATCACCAGATGAAAATAAAAGAAAATGAATGCAGCCATCACATCTAAGAATTTGTAAGCTGCAATATAATAAAATGTTTTCTTTTGCGTTTAATACCGCTTTCAGCTTTAGCTATTGAAGACTATAAATAACAACCTTTTTCAGCGCGCCTAGAGTGCCACCTACTGGCTAGAAAAGTATTTCATATTTATCTAAATAAAAATAAATAAAAACTGAAATAAGAATCCAAAAAATCTAAGTTGTGTTTTTAAGTCCTGCCTAGATGAAACCACTAAATCTTTTCTTTATCAATCTATAATTGGGTTGAATGCAGACGATGTCTAATTATTAGGATGCATACAGCTTACTCTAAATCTCTGGCATCCAATATTTAGTGTAAGTAAGGGTGCTGTAACCCACGGCAACACACAAGGATTACTGCTCTAGTTTTTGTTTAGTAAATACATGTTGGCACTGAAGACTATACTGTATGCTGCTGAAATTAACCAAGCGGAAAATGCATTCGAGAGATCAAATGCTTCCTGTGCTCCCCGCACTCACAGCTGTGTATACAGCTCACCATTTGCCCAAATGCTTTTTATAGCAATTCAATTATAGAGCCATAAATCCTATAATGTGATCAGTTGTAGGAGAGGATGTACTGCGTGATTTGGATTTCCTTCAATGTCACAGCCGGCTTGCTTCTTTAAACAACGCTGCGGGCGCACCATCTATTTCACAGTCACTGGTCTAAAGTAGAAATGAGGGCAAAACTTTTTTTTAGATTTAGTTTTGAATAGATTGGAGAGGGATTAGAACACCTGTCAGGTTTTTTATTGCTGTCTGTGCCCCCGTTACGGAGATTCACCCTCCCTATTTGTCCCATTTACCGTTATCACTGAGAGTGAAAGAAAACCCCACCAGAACAGGAATAGAGTGGAAATCTTCCAATGGGGACACTAGTTTGGGTTGTTATAAGGAAGTTAAATTAAAGTGAAGTTCCACCCACTTTTACAACTCTTCAGCATCCCTCACTAAACTCAGCACTGTAAACAAATTGGATATTTTTTATTTTTTTTTCTCAGCACTTACTGTATATCTGCTGTATTCATTTTTCACTTCCTCCTCCCTGGCCGCGGCCCATCGCACCATTTCCTGTTTGCAATGCCTTCTGGGAAGGGCGGCAACTTCCTTTGAAACTGCCGTTGCTATGGAAACCTGACCTGAAACTTATTACACTGCTTGTGCTGCACAGAGCATGTGCGAGATCTGCAAGGATGAGATCCAAGAAGGAATACAGTCTGGCTTCAGATGCCCACACTTAAGATGGCCACAGCCTGCTGTAAGTTTATAAAATAACAAAATACTGCTATAAACTAACCAAACAGACCTTAGTTTACAGACTAACTTTACTAGAATACATTAAGCTTGTGTATTATAGGGGTATTTTTATTTAAAAAGTATAATTTCGGCCGGAACACCACTTTGAGTGAAGTTAGATTTCCCCAATGGGACACAGATGGCAAAAAAAAAAAAACCTGACAGGGGTTATAACACTTCCTTACTATACCCCAAGTGAAAAAAAGCATTGCCTTTAAATCTAATTTAACCACTTTAGCCCCGGAAGGTTTTACCCCTTTAATGACCAGAGCATTTTTTGCGATACGACACTGCGTCGCTTTAACTGACAACTGCGTGGTCGTTCGGCGCTGTACCCAAACAAAATTTATGTTCATTTTTTCCCACAAATAGAGCTTTTTTTTGGTGGTATTTGATCACCTCTGCAGTTTTTAATTTTTTGCGCTATAAACAAAAAAAAGACCGAAAATTTTGTAAAAAAAAAAATTTTTTTTTTTTACTTTTTGCTATAATACACATGCTAACAAATTTATTCATCAGTTTAGGCCAATATATTTTCTTGGTAAAAAAAAATCGCAATAAGCGTATATATATTGATTGGTTTGCGCTAAAGTTATCACGTCTACAAACTACGGGATAAATTTAGGGACTTTTATTTTTTTAAATAATTTTTACCAGTAATGGCGGCGATCTGCGATTTTTAGCAGGACTGCGACATTGCGGCGGACAAAGCTGACCCCAAATGACACTTTTTTGGGACCAGTGACATTATTACATTGATCAGTGCTAAAAAAAATGCACTGATCAATGTAAAAATGACACTAGTGGGGAAGGGGTTAACACTAGAAGGCGATCAAGGGGTTAAGTGTGTTCCCTGGGTGTTTTCTAACTGTAGGAGCTATGGGCTTAGTGAAACATGACAGAGATCACTGCTACCGATGACAGGGAACAGAAGATCTCTGTCATGTCACTAGGCAGAACGGGGAAATGCCTTGTTCACATAGGCAGTTCCCTGTTCTGCCTCTCCTCGCCATGATAGCAGGCCGCTGGCAGACATTGAGTTCGCGGGAGCCGCGGGCACGCTCCCGTGGAGCACGGCGTGCACGCGCGCCCACTATCCTGCTTTTGCAGACTGGCGTACAGGTACGTCAGTTTGCGCAGAAGAGTCGACCTGCCACAGTATATCTGCGTGAGCATGTCGGCAAGTGGTTAAAGAGTAACTCCACTTTTGTTGAGAAAAAAACATTCCCCTCTGGGTGATTTACAGTATGTACATTGCACTGATTTTAACAAACTTGCAGATTGCAGATTCCTACCTTTTGTTATTCTGAAGAAATCGCTGTGTGTTTGTCTGTGTCCATGTGGAAAAGTTAATCTAACGGGAGTGGTTTCATAATTATCAATCAGCTTTTCAGGGCTGGGCTCAGCCCTTCCTCCTCTGAGCTGGCAGCTCAGCTGTCGGCTACTTGCCAGCTCCTATCTCTCCACAGTTACTCACCTGTTGATGATATTCTGCTCGTCAGTCCTGCCTACTTAAGCCGTCCAGCCCAGAGGATCTCTGCCTTCGCCTTAGTCAACATCACAGAGACCTCCTGCATTCCTGTTAAAAGACTTGCTTGGCTGATATCCCTTCTGGCTCCAGATCCTGCTTTCTGTTTTACTACGCTCATCTCTGGCTCCCTGACGTTTGGCTTGTCTGACTATCCGTTCCGGTTCCTGAACTCTGGCTATGTTTTGACTACGTTTGTTCTATTTACTTTTTTATTAAAGAAGTGTGATTTAACTGTACTTCTGTCTTGGTCTGATTTAATGGTTTCTGTCACAGCTGCAGCACCTGCAAGGCTCTAATGAGGTAAGTTACAGGGTCCGCATCCCTTTAGAAGTGATTTCCTATTGGGAGTATCTCACCAAAAATATCATTTTTGTTGCAGGGGAGGCCTGATATCTGACTTTTATCTTAGTGCAGACTTCTGGGAAAATCTGTGAGCCAATCATACAAGCAGGAAATTATTTTTCTGGGGGCCCTTCTGTACACATTCTGTGTACAGAACATCTCCAGGTAGCCATATTGCATTTCATTTTACAGAAAATTAGAGCTGCAGATTGAAAAGGAAAGGTCATTTGTAATAACATTCAATTACAATATGACTTGTGCGCCCCAGCAGTGATGCCAGTCAGTGCCCATCAGTTATGCCAATCAGTGTTGCCTTTCAGTGCCTGCTCTTCAGTGCCCATCAGTGCTACCTATCAGATCCCATCAGTGCCACCTATCAGTGCCCATCAGTGCTGCATATCAGTGCTGCATATCAGTGCCACCTCATCAGTGCCCTTAAGTGCTGTCTCATTAGTGCCGCCACATCAGTGCCCATAAGTGCTGTCTCATCAGTGCCCATCAGTGCTGCATATCAGTGACCATCAGTGCTGCATATTAGTGCCTCCTCATCAGTGCCGCCTCATCAATGCAGCCTATCAGTGCACATCAGTGAAGGAGAAACTAGAAACTAAGAAAAAAAAATTCAAAATTTTCTGTCTTTTTTCGTTAACCCAGTGGTTAAAACCTAATGATGCAAATATTGTTGCATGATTGTGCAATTGTCATTCAAAGTGCGACAATGCTAAACACTGGCCTGGGCAGGAAGGGGGTGAAAGTGCCTGGTAGGCAAGTAGTTAAAGGGTATTGAAATCCAAGAAAGGAAAATTTAATATATTGCAGCTCATCACTGGTGGTGACTGCATTAGAAGAATAAGTTTGTGTTTATCTACTAGTGATCGGTCAGTGTCCTCCAAGTAGGGAAAAGCTGGTTGCGGTAAAACATGTTTTTTTTTTCATTTTGGATAGAGTATAGGATGGTTAAAACTCTGGTATTTTTGCCATCTATGTCCCATTGGGGAGATTTCTCTTTACTTCCTGTCTCATAGCCAAAACAGACAATGAGAGGAAATCCCTCCAAAGTGAGGGAATCCCTGCTTGTCACCAGAACTAGTGTCCCCATTGGAAGACTTTCCCTCTATTCCTTTTCTGGTGACAACCCAAAATTTAGGACTTTCTTGCAGTAAACAGGACAAATAGAGAGGGTGAACCTGACAGATGTTCCAATCCCTCTCCACTCTATCCAAAACTAACAATAAAGTTTTGCCTATAGGTACACTGTATTTGTGTCCATGTTCTAGCCTGCTGTAGCTGCATGACAAAGAGAAATAAAAGTAGATCTAAGACCAATGACTAAAATCTTATATAAACTTTAACATGTTAATGAAAGTCTAGAAATGTCCACTCTTTTTAAATATGTTGTTTTCAATAAAAGAATACTTAGGGGGTGTATTTATATATAAAAAAAAATGCAGAGCTTATTTGTTGTGCAAAACTGATCTGTCGTTCTCTGCAAATGCCAGCAAAATCGATTGTTACTAGGCTATTTTCAACCTAGGTTGGATGTTCTTCTGTCATAAGAATAGCGGGAATTAGGGAAAAACTGCATTGTGGCCACTAGATGGAGCTGACAATCATAGTAAATTGGTTTTTAAACACATACTTTGGTATAGACTGCTCTAGCTACTTTGTATTTTGTAAATCCATATTGCATTATGCTGTACCTCGATTACCCCACCCAACGGCACCCACCAGCTTTATATTGGAACATCATCTCTATCCTACTGTTGTTTTTTTTCTGTAATGTGACCTGCATGTCTCTGTGTTACAGATGGTTGTAGATTTATAGAGAATTGGTAATTGTAATGATAGACACGCACCCTCTGTTTCTTTTCTATGTACTGTCTTTTATTCCATTGTATTGTAAAATCTTTTTCTTCTTTAATAAAAATACATTATACAGAAAAAAAAAAAAAAAGAAATTGACAGTAAAGCACCGCTAAAAAATAGCGGCGTTTTACCGCTGGTGCACCCACCGCCCCAAAGGGGTCTTACAGCAGTCTTGTGACTTCTATCAGTGTCTGGTTAAAGTGTTACTAGGGGGACTTTCATACTGAGCCGCCCCTATTTTTAGCAGCGCTTTACCGTTGTTTCAGCTGCGCTTTTCGGCCGCTAGCGGGGTGCTTTTAACAGCTAGCAGCCGAAAAAGGGGTCTAAAACCAGTAATATAAAAATAGTTCACCTGCCAACCCCCCCCCCCCCCAGTGCCCACAGCTTATAAAACTTATTTTTACATTAAAATACTGCCACTATATACCTTTTTCGCTGATCTGTATACCACGATTACATGATAAACTGCAGAGTTTCTCCAGTGCTGAGAGCTCAGGTGGGAGGAGATTTCCACTGCAGCCTGTATACACGCCCACATGTGTGATGCCAATATCATGTGACCTGGATATCTCTGAGACAAATGGAAATGTTCTCTCCAGCATAAAAGACACATGTGCAGGTTGGTTATTTCCTGTGTGTTAGCTGGCCTTCCCAAGCTAGACATTGTAGGAGGGGGAGGATCTGTGCATACAGGATAAAACAGCCTTCTTACACAATGCAGAGGATTAACCCCTTAAGTTCCACAGTGAGTATAACAAGCATGCTATACTGCATATACAAACAGATTTTACTGTTGTGGGTTTAGTAACACTTTAAAGCTTGTAGGAGGAGTTTTCATTCTACTCTGACTGTCCTAGGAAGCTGCAGGACCCCTGACCCTCTGTCTGGACAGTGCTGATTGGCCCTGTGCTGATCACATGCACTCTCCAAAGAAAGAAAAACTCTCTAGCAATACAAACTGAGCATGTGCAGTGTGCCTCCAAAGGCTCTGTCTTATTAGGAGATTGGGGACAGTGGAAGAAAGGAAGGATCAGAGAAGACAGGATCAAACAGCCTATTTACAGAATGCGGATTACCTTTTAGGTTTCCCAGTGAGGGAGGGAGTTAGAGCACCGACCCCCTCTCTACCGGAGGATCCAGGTACCATGCCAAAAGACTGGTTGCTGTTCCTCTTTTACCCATGGCAACTACCTCCTCTTCTTTACCTTGCAAGTTAGCCTTTTGTAGTTCTGTCATACATAGCCCCACAGTGTTTTTACAGACACAAGTTCTTAGGAATACGCCAAAACCCAACATGCACCCCTTAAATAACTTCAGACCAGGCTCTAAGCTGTTGAAACTATTTTACTGTTAACTTGGCATGTAAAATGCAACAAGGTAAAATGTCCTTTCCCTAACACTAATTGCAGCTGTCCCAGCATACCTGCATAGGTAACGTCCTTGTGGGTGAATTTCATAATTGGAGAATCCAGAATGGAGGTATCCATTGTTACAGTGTCCCGATGAGTTGGCGTTCCTGGAGTGCACCACAGGTCCCAGCAACCTTCTTCTATAGCTCCTGTTCTCTCGCCCGAGCTCCTTAGGACCCGAACCTCTCCCCTTTTATAATGCACAGGAACGGAGACTGGACCTCCAAAAGCCTGCTAATTTTCCCAGGGAAGGCTGCAAAACATTAACCCCTCCCCCCTGGCTTAAATTACACTTCTAATTTCCTGACAACCTATTATTTTTGAAGGCCCCTATATTTCTAACACATAGCATTTACATACCAAAAATTACCCTCCAAAATAAATTCTATTGAGGAAAGGTTAAAAAAAAAATATTACCGGTGGTTTTAGTAGTGTCCTCAGAGGAGAGAATTGGTCCAGGCAGCAGGCAGGGATGTGGCAGGCAGGGATGTGCTTAGCAACAATAGTAATTATCCAGGCAGCAGGCAGGAATATTGTCTATAGTCAGCACAAGGATATCGTCAGCACAGCCAAAGCATTTGTCCATAGAAATTGTCCAGGCAGAGACAGCCAGCACAGCCATAATATTGGTCCTGGTACACAGTTACCTGCCTGCAATCATTATTGTACTGCTCCCCAGCCCTTCATAAACATACTGCCTCTTGCTACAGCTAATTATTTCCATAGTCCAGGTAGCAGGTAGAGGTGTGGTCAGTTTATGCTGCAGGCAGGGGGATGGCGGCAGTAAGTCAGCAGCAGGTGGCGGGTCGCAATTAGGTAAGACCTGTGCACAGAGTCACAGGGGTAGAGGCTTCGACCCACCCAAATCTCTATGAAGCCTCCGGACTCCAGATTCTAATCCGGAAATTACGAAACCCGGAGACAACAAAAAAATAGTTTTCTCCATCCGGAAAAACATTTCTGGAGCCCCTCACATGTGAGACCCCTGTGTACTACAGTAGCAGGGCAACAGATCAGTCCAAGCGGTAGGAAAAAGCATAGTCCATAAAACATGCCAGGGTCAGTTCACGTGCAAGCAGTCCAAGCAGTGGGCAGAAGCGTAGTTGATAAAACAGGCCAGGGT
Organism: Lithobates septentrionalis; assembly: GCA_037952835.1. Classification (NCBI taxonomy): domain Eukaryota; kingdom Metazoa; phylum Chordata; class Amphibia; order Anura; family Ranidae; genus Lithobates; species Lithobates septentrionalis. The sequence goes on from JBBDGP010001518.1 coordinate 2,936,071, forward strand.
CAGTTCACATGGAAGCAGTCCAAGCAGTAGGCAGAAGCGTAGTTGATAAAACAGGCCAGGGTCAGTTCACGTGGAAGCAGTCCAAACGGTTGGCAGAGGCATAGTCAATAAACAGGCCACGGTCAGTTCACGTGGAAGCAGTCCAAACGGTTGGCAGAGGCATAGTCAATAAACAGGCCACGGTCAGTTCACGTGGAAGGCAGTGGCATGGTTATTTGAGGAAGCATGGGAAATGGTCAGCACAGATGCTGAAATGGAGAAATGGTTAAGAATATGGGCTAATATTTTAGGGATGTGTGATATAGTCTGAAGCATTCACCAATACAAAGGCCAGGTTCGGAGGGACACTTGGGACAATGATAGCTGGTATCTCTTCTAAATCCATTTTTGCTGCATACTCAAAATCTTTTTTTGGCGTCTTCGGCCTGCTTCAGATGGTGGAATGTGGTCTGGGAAGTGGCGTTCATGAAGTTGGCTAACAGCATCAGAGCAAAGGTTTTCTGGGGGGGGGGGGTCTTTAATGGTAGATTAGGTAATGTGACAACTTCTTCTATGAATTTTAGGAAGTGGGCAGGGCTTTCTGTGGATTTTGCATGAATTATGTAGGCATTATAAATGGCCAAATGAATTAAATAGAGTGCTATTTTCTTGTACCAGAACAGAAACGGGAACGCCTTATTGCTAAATAGGGCTGAAGCATTTGGTCGTTGAAATCCACCCCCCCCCCCCCCCCCCCCCCATGTACAGATTGTAATCTTGTACACATGTTGGCTTTACAATGGGACCTTGTCTTCTCTGAACTGATCATGGATGGTGGACATCATGTACACATTCCTGGTATCCTTCCACCTCAAGGCCAGCACTTTGTTGCATCTCAAAGTAAGTTGCTCTTTCTCTCCTTCGCAATGTCTTATTCACTATCACTTATGGGAAGCCCTTCCAATTCTTTCTGTAGGTTCCACAGGCCAAGGTTTCTGTGAGGTATAGGTGTTTGAAAAGGGGCATGCTGGTGTAGAATTATCCAGGTATATATGGTAACCTTTCTTCAGCAGTGGGTATGCCAGGTCCCATACAATTTTACCAGTTGTGCCCATGTAGGCCGGGCACTCAGGGGGCTGGAGCTGGGAATCTCTTCCTTCATAAATGCAGAACGCATACAGATATGCTGTGACACTCTCGGCTTATAAAAATTTCACTCCGTATTTGGCCCCTTTGCTAGGAGTGTATTGTTTTATTCCTAGCCGGCCTGAAAAGGATACCAGGGACTCATCTACACATATATGGTTATCGGGGGGACCCAGAGTTCTGCAAATCGCTGGGAAAAGAAATTAATGAGTGGGCAAATTTTATATAATTTGTCGTAATTTGGATGATTGCAGGGAGGGCACTGGGTGTTGTCACTGAAATGAAGAAAGCGCATTATCATCTCAAATCGGGACCTGGACATTATGGAAGAATAAACGGGCATGTGGTGGATGGGGTTAATGGACCAATAGGCATGTCCTTCATTTTTTTTGTAAGCCTCATGTTTATGGTGAGGCCCAAAAACAATTTGAACTCCTCCAGAGTCAAATCCTTCCACTCAAATGGATGGGCATATGATGATTGGGGGTTGTTGGCAATATGCTGCTAGGCATATAAATTGGTCTGGTCCACGATAAGTTGCAGCAACGTGTCAGGCAAAAATAAATAAAAACAATCAATTGCAGAAAAATTTTGGGTATTGGCCTGCACACCTGGCTGTGCAGTGAAAGGGGGAATTCTTGCTGATCCTGAGTCGGAAGGCAGCCATGTTGGATTGGAAAGACTATCTTGGAGATACGTAGCGGTCCTGGCTCTTGGGGGACGTGGCACTCCAGTGCTGGTAGTTGGGGGATTTGAAGTTCCTGTGCTGGCATTTAGGCATGACGATGCGGCAGTGCTGGTACTGGGCCTGGGCATTTCTTGTGGCCTTTCGCTGGTGGCAGCACTGATCCTGGGGTATATTGCTGGTGGCTGCCTGGTTTCCAGAGCGCCGTGCTCTTTTAGGAGGGATCCATTCTTCCTCTGATTCATTTGCCGATCCACTAGTATCGATCAGTTCAAATGCTGAATTTGATTCACAATCGGAATTGGCATTTGAATCTGATGAGAACTCCCCGCTGCTCTCATCAGTCATGGAGAGGATCTGGAACGCCTCCTCACTTGTATAGAATCTTTTGGACAATTTTTCTGATGGGCTGTGCGACGGGTGACAAATGACGGTCACTGATGGGCGACAGGTGATGGGTGACTGGTGACGGTCCTTGATGGTTGACAGGTGACGGGTGATGGTCGCTAGTAGGTGATATGTGACGGTCACTGGTGGGTGACAGGTGACGTGTGACGGTCACTGGTGGGTGACGGGTGACAGTCACTGATGGCAGTCTCTGATGGTGACTGATAGGTGACAGATGAGGGTCACGGATGGGTCACTGATGACGGTCACTGATGATGGTCACTGGCAGGTGACAGGTGCACCGCTGACGGCAGTCTCTGACGGTGACAGGTGTACTTTGTGGGCACTGATGGGTGACAGGTTCACTTTGTGGGCACTGATAGGTGACAGATCAGGGTCACAGATGGGTCACTGATGACGGTCACTGGCGATGGTCACTGATGGGTGACAGGTGCACCGCTGACGGTGACAGGAGCACTTTGTGGGCACTGATGGGTGACAGGTGCACTTTATGAGCACTGATGGGTGACAGGTGCACTTTGTGGGCACTGATGGGTGACGGGTGCACTTTGTGGGCACTGATGGATGACAGGTGCACTTTGTGGACACTGATGGGTGACAGGTGCACTTTGTGGGCACTGATGGGTGACAGGTGCACTTTGTGGGCACTGATAGGTGACAGATGAGGGTCACTGATGACGGTCACTGGCGATGGTCACTGATGGGTGACAGGTGCACCGCTGACGGTGACAGGTGCACTTTGTGGGCACTGATGCGTGACAGGTGCACTTTATGAGCACTGATGGGTGACAGGTGCACTTTGTGGGCACTGATGGGTGACAGGTGCACTTTATGGGCACTGATGGATGACAGGTGCACTTTGCGGACACTGATGGGTGACAGGTGCACTTTGTGGGCACTGACGGGTGACAGGTGCACTTTGTGGGCACTGATGGGTGACAGGTGCACTTTGTGGGCACTGATGGATGACAGGTGCACTTTGCGGACACTGATGGGTGACAGGTGCACTTTGCGGGCACTGATGGGTGACAGGTGCACTTTGTGGGCACTGATGGGTGACAGGTGCACTTTGTGGGCACTGATGGGTGACAGGTGCACTTTGTGGGCACTGATGGGTGACAGGTGCACTTTATGGGAACTGATGGGTGACAGGTGCACTTTTATAAGCACTGATGTGGTGACTGTTGGGTGACAGCTGTAATGGGGGGGGCGATGTGACAGGTTCTCTTTTTTTTTTTGTTGTGTTGGTGGAGTACAGTACAGTACAAAGATCAGTAACTCACTGCTCCTGGCTCTTCTCTCCTCACACTGGAAATGGTGTGTGAGGAGAGAAGAGTCGGTAACAGCTAGTAACCGGTCTATGTTTACATTTAGTGATCGGCTTTGAATGGATCACAGCCGATTACGTGGTAAACAGCCGCCAGCCATTGGCTGTTTACCCTTGTCGGTGATAAGCAGTATTCCTGGGAACATGCCACCACCGACATGACCGTGCTGCGTGATCCCAATCGCACGCATGCGCGGTCTAAAGTTGGGAATACCCATTGTGATCAGCCGTGACGTAATCGCGGCCGATCACATGGTGAACAGCCATGCCCAATGGCTGTTCACCCCTGTCGGTGATGAGCTGTGTCTCGGGGACACGCCGCCACCGACAGTGCAGGGCTGCGCGCCCGCGATCGCGCGCATGCCCTGTGTGAATGGGCCACCGAACAAGAGCCGCAACGCTCCGCCGTTATATGACAGTGGGCGGGTGGCAACAGGTTAATAATAAAATATTAGTACTGCTAAACAGTTGTTTAACATAGAACATACTGCATTTGAACCTGATTGAGCTCCTTACCAGCGATAAAGCCTAAGGTGACCCTAGAAAATACTACATGAAAAAAAAAACTGTCTTTTACATAAGCCCAATTCTGGAACAGAGATTACTGGGATATTTTATTTAATTTTTTGCTGTCTCTGAAACAACTTTGCATCAGAGAAGGGGGGGTAATGTTAAGTTAGATGAAAGTATTACACAAAGTGCAAAGACTGCCCTCTAATGGTGGCTGAAGGGTATTGTTGACACCAGTTGTAAATCTAACTGGCAGAGCAAGAAAATATCTCGCTTTCAATTAATGCAGAACTGCACTCTCTCGCTCAACATGTTTAAACCTTATCCTGCTTTAGTAAGTAAATAGTAAAGTATATAATATTTACTTGTTTTAAACTTTTCTTTTAATTTACTTCCTGGTTTCCAGGCCTAGGCAAATAATGTCATATTGACATATTGAAATGTATCACTCTGTGTGTAACGCATCTATATACAGTGCCTTGAAAAAGTATTCATACTCCTTGAAAATTTTCACCTTTTGTCATGTTACTACCAAAAAAATGTATTTTATTGGGATTTTATGTGATAGACCAACACAAAGTGGCACATAATAATAAAGTGGAAGGAAAATGATAAATGGTTTTCAAAAGTTTTTACAAATAAATATGTGAAAAGTGTGGCGTGCATTTGTATTCAGCCCCCCGGAGTCAATACTTTTTAGAACCACCTTTCACTGCAATTACAGCTGCAAGTCTTTTCGGGGATGCATGTCTCTACCAGCTTTGCACATCTAAAGTGACATTTTTGCCCATTCTACTTTGCAAAATAGCTCATATTGGATGGAGAGCGTCTGTGAACAGCAATTTTCAAGTCTTGCCACAATTTCTCAAATGGATTTAGGTCTGGACTTTGACTGGGCCATTCTACCACATAAATATGGTTTGATATAAACCATTCCATTGTAGCTCTGACTGTGTGTTTCAGGTCGTTGTCCTGCTGAAAGGTGAAACTGCGTCCCAGTATCAAGTCTTTTGCAGACCCTAACAGGTTTTCTTCTAAGATTGTTCTGTATTTGGCTCCATCCATTTTCTCATCAACTCTGACCAGATTCCCTGTCCCTGCTGAAGAAAAGCATCCCCACAACATGATGCCGCCACCACCATGTTTCACAGTGGGGATGGTGTGTTCAGGGTGATTTTGGTCTCATCTGACCAGAGCACCTTTTTCCACATGTTTGCTGTGTCCCCCACATGGCTTCTCGCAAAATGGACTTCTTATGGCTTTCTTTCAACAATGGCTTTCTTCTTGCTACTTTTCCATAAAGGCCAGATTTGTGGAGTGCACAACTAATAGTCCTGTGGACAGATTCTCCCACCTGAGCTGTGGATTGCTGCAGCTCCTTCAGAGTTACCATGGACCTCTTGGCTGCTTCTATGATTATTGCTTTCTTTTCCCGGCCAGTTTAGGTGGACGGCCATGTCTTGGTAGGTTTGCAGTTGTGCCATACTCTTTCCATTTTCGGATGATGGATTGAACAGTGCTCCGTGAGATGTTCAAAGTTTGGGATATTTGTCTTATAACCTAACCCTGCTTTCAACTTTTCCACAACTTTATCTCTGGCCTGTCTGGTTTGTTCCTTGGCCTTCATGATGCTGCTGGTTCACTAAGAAACCTCTGAGGCTTTCACAGAACAGCTGTATTTATACTGGGATTAAATACACAGAGGTGGACTCTATTTACTAATTAGGTGACTTCTGAAGGCAATTGGTTCCACTAGATTAGTTAGGGGTATCAGAGTAAAGAGGGCTGAATACAAATGCACGCCACACTTTTCAGATATTTATTTGTAAAAAAAATTGGAAACAATTTATCATTTTCTTCCACTTCACAATTATGTGCCACTTTGTGTTGGTCTAGCACATAAAATTCCAATAAAATACATATATATTTTTGGTTGCAACATGCCAAAATGTTGACAATTTCAAGGGTAAGAATACTTTTTTAAGGCACTGTACATGCCAGGAATCTTCAGGAGTTGGGAGGGGTTTTCTCAGCTACACACACCATCCTGCCTGCATGCTTGAGCTAAAGGCTGATGGATTTTTAGAAAGTAAATGCTACATGCATCTGCCCTTACTCAAGATGGCCGTAGTTAGAAATGCTAGGTGGTGTTTTCAAAGTGTTTCCCCGCAAAATAAATCATGAAGAGACATAGATGGATGGGTGATTTTGCTTTGAATTAAAAAGGGTTTTTGGTGGTGCTCTGATGAAGTGTAGTTCCACAGGACCCTTTCAAAAGTGGGCTGTTGCCCTTTACTTATTTCTGGTTGTGACAACACTACCTTCCTCCCCTCCCTAAAGCTTGCCATCTCCCCCCTAATGTTGTCTATGCCTTTACCTTTATTACTCATTTTTTTCAAGGATTTTCAAAGCTTTCGGTTGCCATCATTCATCAATATCCATGCTTTTTTTTTTTGCAGTGCCATAGAAGGGGGCATGTGTCTAAAAGACGCATGCTCCCTTCCAGCCTAGCCATCTTAACTACAAGGAAAAAAAACATGTGTTTGGGTATAAGATTTACCCACAATCCCACGTTTTTCTCACACAGGAGGGAGAATGAGAATCTGCTGCTGCTGCTGAAAAGGTATTGTTTCAATCAAGCTAAATCATATATTTATATGCTATATGGTATAACATAATAATTTATTATTTATCTATTTACTGTGAAATTACTGGTTGGAAGTTATAACTTCCGTAATTTGTCCGTTAAGCCACCTGCTTGAGTACAGTTTTTGAAAATATAGTAAATTACCTTAAAAACAATATATAATAGTTATTTGTATATTACGTGCGGTAATTAACCCCTTGCCACCCAGGCTAATTCTGACACTTCTCTCCTACATGTAAAAATCATAATTTGTTCGCTATAAAATTACTCAGAACCCCCAAACACACATATATATTTAGCAGACACCCTAGAGAATAAAATGGTGGTAGTTGCAACTCTTTATGTCACACAGTATTTGTGCAGCAATTTTTCAAACGCATTTTTTTTTTTTTTAAAGAAACTGTTTCATGAACAATAAAAAAAAAAAAAGATTTTCTTTTTGTATAATGTGAAAGATGATGTTACACCGAGTAAATAGATACCTAACATGTTCTGCTTTAAAATTGTGCACACTTGTGAAATGGCGCCAAAACTTCAATATTTAAAAATCTCCATAGGCGACGCTGTAAGATTTTTTTTTTTACAGGTTGCATGTTTAGAGTTACAGAGAAGGCCCAGTGCTAGAATTATTGCTCTCGCTCTAACGATTGCTAGCCAGTGCCTCACCAGCCACTGACCTCACTGCAAGTCCCTGATATACATGTAGGACTTTATGGCTCAAATAGCACATTTAATTTTTGAACCCTGATTGCAGAGATAATAAGTGTGCTTTTACACCTTCCACTGCCTGCAGCTTCCGAGCCCAAAGCTTCCATGGCCCTCTGTGATGCTGTTAAGGCTTTAAAAGACGAGCCTACACTGGAGAGTTGCAGTATTCTGCCATTAATTAAAAATTAAAGGAAACCATTTCAGTTACCATTAATGCTGTACACGTCACTTTAAGACTTGAGGGTCAGCCTCAGGGGCGTAACTAGAAATAGCAGGGCCCCATAGCAAAATGTTGTATGGGGCCCCCCCTGCAAACACCCCCCCCCCCAGCTGCCCTAGTGTCAATGCAGCGTGACCTGTGCCACATACAGCGTGACCTGTGCCCAATGCAGCGTGACCTGTGCCCAATACAGCATGACCTGTGTCCAATACAGCCTGGTCTGCCTGTGCGACATACAGCCACACCTATGCAGAGGAAGAGGCAAGCCACCCGGATCAGCAGAGAGCGGGATTTCCCGCTGTAATAGCTTTCATTTGAATTTCCCGTCTTCCCGGGGCTCATCGTCACATAGCCCCACCTCTTGGCCCGACGCCTTTGATGACGTCACATGTCCCGCATTGGATCGGCGTTCTGTCTATCAAAGGCGCCGGGCCAAAAGGTGGAGCTATGTGACGTGAGCCCCGGGAACACTGGAAGTTCTAATGAAAGCTCTTACATCGGGCAATTCAGCTCTCTGCTGATACGGACAGCTCGCCTCTTCCTTTCCTCTCTCTTCCCCTGGCTGGGAGACTGTGCCGGCGGTGCTCTTATCCTCACTGGGCCCCACTCGGCTGTGGGCCCCATAGCGCCCGTATGGGTCGCTATGGTGGTAGTTACGCCCCTGGTCAGCCTGTGGCTTCTACCAGTGCTGTCACCAATCTAGGCTCCTTCAGGGCTCCCAAGACAGCCAAGACTTTTCTGCTGCACCCTTTATTTATTTGCAGTTTTATGGTGACTGAAAGAACCCTGACAAATTGTTTTTCATTCCCAAACAGCTATCAGTCTTGTATACATTCGAGGAGGAATTTGTTAAAAAGTGGACTGCCTCCTCGGTGGTTTCCAGAAGTTTCCTGTCTTAACAAAGCATTGACCATCCCAGTGGAGGATGCACGTGTTCTTAAGGACCTCCAGTTTTGGTGTTTCAAGACTTGTGTCACAGGTGGGGGACACCAGATGTGGATTTTCTGGCCTCCAGATTCAACAAACTGAACAGGTTTGTCCCCAGGCATCTTTTAGCAGAAACATTGGATGTTCTTGTGGCTTTATGAGATCATTAGTCTGCTCTACACCCCCCCCTGAAAATCCTCAGTTGTCTCCTACACAGGATCAAGATGGAAGGCATTCCGTTGATCCTCATAGCTCTAGATTGGCCCAGGCAGATGGGGCACTGCATCCTGATCAGACTCCTGGATGACACACTGTGGGTTCTTCCAGAACATCTGGATTTTCTATCTCAAGGACCAGTTTGTGTCAGAAACCATGAATCGGATCGAGACAGAAGTACAGTTATATCACACTTGTTTAATAATAAAAGTAAATTGAACAAACGTAGTCAAAACATAGCCAAACTTCGGTAACCGAAATGGATAGTCAGACAAGCCAGGAAGTCAGGAAGCCAGAGATCAGCATAGTGGAACAGCAAGCAGGATCTGGAGCCAGAAGGAATGTTAGCCAAGCAAGTCTTTAACAGGAACACAGTAGATCTTCTCTGGGATGTTGACCAAGGCGAAGGCAGAGATCATCTGGGCTGGACGGCTAAGTAGGCAGGACTGTCGAGCAGGATATCATCAACAGGTGAGTCACTGTGGAGTGATAGGAGCTAGCAATTAGCCGACAGCTGAGCGGCCATCTCAGAGGAAGGAAGGGCTGAGCCCAGCCCTGACAGTTTGCCACCACTGGCTTTAATGCATGGCTGTTGAAGCACAAATTCTGAGAGACAGAGGCATATCTCGGTGCACCCCACAATGCCTTTAGCTAGACTGCTGGCATCCATTCATTGATCAAGACCTTTGTACAGGATGGCTTCCCCGGTGCACTTTATTGTTACTTTTTTCTCTTGCCACTTCAACAACTGCCTTTTGAACCTAGCATGCATATTCCCCCTTGCGCTATCATACATAGGTTGTGTTTCTTTTTTTCATCACCTCTGCAAGATGAGTGTCTGAACTAGCCGCCTTATGCTGTAAATAACTCTTCTGGTCTTACACAAGACGAGGTGGTGTTTGAGGCCCAGAACTTCCTTCCTAAAGTAGTTTTTGGCTTTTCACCTCAACTAGAACATTGTTTTTCTGTCCCTCTGTCTGGCTGCAGCTCATCAGGAGATCTCCCTCCATTGCCTGGATGTAGTTCTTTGTGAGTTTTGCACAGCCAGTGCTCCTGATAGAAACACTGACTCCCTTCTTGCCATTCCTGATGCTCCTTATAAGGGAGAACCAACCACAATTTCCCTTGGCTCAGACAATTCATGCTAATAGCCTTAAAGATCTGGTTCTACCCTTTCCTGTTGAGACGCACTCTACTAGATCCATGAGGGCTACTTGGGTATCAAGCAACTGTTCTCCAGATTTTCAAGGCTGTCTTCTGTTCATGCGTCATGTAAGTACTACCAAGTGAACGTTTTGGCCTCATCTGATGGCAGCTTCAGGCACATTGAGCTGCAGTTAATCAAAAGTTCTATTGTGTGTGCGGGCCTGTTAGTGTTTTGTTTGTTTGCCTATCCCTCAGTTGTGGAGTGGGTCTCACCTCTGTGTTTATGATTGTGCAATCAATTGTCTACTGAATTATAACTATGCCCTAAAAAATGAGTAATATACTGTATTTATTGGTGTATAACACTCACTTTTTCACCATGAAAATCGGGTGCAAAGAGTGTGTGCGTGTTATACGCCGATACTTTAATTTTAGCTTCCTCGGAGGGGACAGGGCGGGGGGCGGGACGAGCGCTGTCAGATTACATACAGTGAGAATCTTCTGTTTACTTGGCTGCCTCTGTAATAAGAAGTCCTGTCTCCTGGGCCGCCATTGGACCACTGTTCTGTCTATCATAGGAGATTCTCACTGTATGTAAATTCGTCGGCGCTTGTCCCGCCCCCCTCCCTGTCCCCTCTAGGCTGCAGATGGGCATCGATCAGGCTGCACTGATGGCAATGGCGAGGCTGCTGCATTGAAGGTAATGGTGAGGCTGCTGCATTGATGGAAATGGTGAGGCTGCTGCATTGATGGCACTTGAGAGGCTGCAGATGGACACTGACCCTTATTTTGCTTCAAAGTTCCTTATTTAAAATGTAAGTTTTTTTCCTGAAACTTCCCTCTTAAAATGAATGTGCGTGTTATACGGCTGTGCGTGTTATACGCCGATAAATACGGTAATTGGCTATACCATATGGCCAAAATATGTGGACATGCCTCCAAACTGCATTTTGGTGTTTTCAGTGAAGGGTACTAATAATGCTGCAGCATACAGTAAAAATAGATATTTCTTTTATGTTTCAGTATGACTGTCCCTGTGCTTTGATGGATTTGTTGTGGAGATCTTAAGTGTCCTGCACAAAGACCTGACCTCCACCTTACCCTTGCGATACATTTGAACAGTCATTGTGAGCCAGTTCTTGTCAACATCAGTTCCTTACCTCACAAATGCTCTTTTAGCTGAATGGGCACACATTCTCAGACACACTCCAAAATCTTGAGAAAAGCCTTCCTAGAAAAGGTTTTTTATAGGCTGTTATAGATGCAAAAGGACTGAATAGACACAAAATCCAAATTTATGAGACAGCCTTCCCAAAATAGTGGAGGCTGCAATGCCTGGTACATACTGGATGTTTTATTTTCATTTCCATTTAACCCAGTGGGCTGAACGAAAAAAAACCTGAGAAAATGCCATACTAACACATGTGATGTTAGAACACATTGATTAGCGCCCGCTGCCAGGGCTGATTTGGATGCGGGTCGGATTCTGGTTTTCCAGCATACATTTTCCACAGAAGTTGTTTCTGTCAAACAGACAGCTGTACACACGGACTGAAAGTCATCCTGCTCCTGCTGATTTTGTGCCCTGTGTACAAGGCTTAATAGTCAAAAACAATGGCTTTGGAAAGAAATGTCCAACAAGCCCATATACAGTACGTGTGATGGTCAGGTGTGCACAACCTTTTGGCCATACAGTGTATCTGAGATAAGTAAGGATAAAAAGACAATGGCAAATATGTGTTCCTTCCACAGTTTAGGACCTAACATGTCAAAGATATGGAACCTTAACAACTAAAAGACTGCAGATTTCCCAGCTTTGCTTTGCTTGCTCAGAGCCTTATGCCGCCTACACACGAGCGGACTTCCCGGCATACTTGGTCCGGCGGACCACCCAACCGTGTGTAGGCTCCGGCGGACTTTTCCGGCGGACTTTTTCCCAACAGTCCGCCGGACCTAGATTTGAAACATGTTTTAAATCTTTCCGTTGGACTCAGTTTCTGACGGAAATCTCGCTCGTCAGTGTGCTGGTCCGACGGAAAGCCTGCTCGTCTGTATGCTGGTCCAACGGACCAGATACGACTCTAGGGCAGGGTATTGCATTTAGCGCTCGCTGCAATAGGAAAAACAAATTTTCCTATTGCAGCGAGCGTGGGGCATACCAGGCCCTTAGGTCTGGTATGGATTTTAAAGGGAAGCCCCTATGCCGAAAAAACGGTGTGGGGTCCCCCCTAAATTCCATACCAGACCCCAATCCGAGCACGCAGCCCTGACGGTCAGGAAAGGGGGTGGGGACGAGCGAGCGCCCCCCCCTCCTGAACCGTACCAGGCCGCATGCCCTCAACATGGGGGGTGGGTGCTTTGAGGGAGGGGGCGCCCTACGGGGCCCCCCCCCCACCCCAAAGCACCTTGTCCCCATGTTGATGAGGACAAGGGCTTCTTCCCGACAACCCTGGCCGTTGGTTGTCGGGGTCTGCGGGCGGGGGGCTTATCGGAATCCGGTAGCCCCCTATAATAAGAGGGCCCCCAGATCCCGGCCCCCCACCCTATGTGAATGAGTATGGGGTACATGGTACCCCTACCCATGCACCTAGGGAAAAAGTGTGAATAATAAAACACACTACACAGGTTTTTAAAATAATTTATTAAACAGCTCCGGGGGGGTCTTCTTCCGGCTTTGGGGGTCTTCCTCCGGCTTCGGGGGTCTTCTTCCGGCTTCGGGGGTCCCTCCAGTTCCTCTTCTGCCGGCGTCCGGTTGGTTCTTCTCCGCTCTCTCCGGCCTCTTCTCCCGGTGTTACAGTTCTTCGGCCGGCTCCTCCGCTGTCCTCAGGCCGCTCTTTTGCCAGCGGAGGTCCGGACTTCTGGGCTTCTTGTCTTCTTGTCTTCTTCCCTCTTCTCTTCTCCAGATGTTGACACGACGCTCTCTCGGGCTGGACTGCTCTCTGATCGCTCCGTTGTGACTTATATAGGCGGAGACCCCCTTATGATGTCACAGTCCCTGGGCATGCTAGGACTGTGACTTTTAGGGGGCGTAGTCAACATCACCGGGTGATGTTGACCACGCCCCCTAAAACGTCAGTCCCAGCATGCCCAGGGACTGTGCATCTTGAAAGTCCGATCGTGTGTACGCGGCATAAGTGGAACCAGGGCCGGTACAAGGCAGGGGCGGAAGGGGCGGATGCCCTGGGCGGGACAAATTACTAGAGGAAGGGGGGCGCAGGTGAAGTGGCTGGACTGTACACACAGAATACTGCACAGCCAGTCAGAGCTGCTATGATGTCTGTGCCATGCGCTAGTGCACAGCGAGGACGAGCCCTTCACTTCCCTGTCAGACAGAGCAATCTCCGCCCGACTGCCGTTGTTCTGACAAGAAAGTCCCCCCCCCCTATGGGATAGTGTTGGGCAGGGCCGGATTAACATAGGGGCTGGTGGAGCTGCAGCTCCAGGCCCCTCCCTCAATATAGGCCCATGGCAGTTTCTTATGAATATCTGTGTGCCTTCCTGAAGGAAGAGGAGGAGCCCTCTGTGCTCACATGGAGGAGACAAGAGTCAGTGCAGCCGAGTCCTGTCTCTGTCCATGCCTGACTCCTATCACAGGATCTGTTCATTCACACAGATCGTCCTCAGTGTCTGGGAGCTGTCTGGGGGAGGGGCGCTGATGTCCTAACCAGCAGGAGCCCGGAAGATAAGGTTAGTACATTTGTTAGGGAGGTGTTTTATTGCGCTAGTGGAAAGACTGCTGCTTCCCCCCATGTAATGTGCTCTTGTGCCCAGTGCCCAGCATGTCATGTGCATTGCAGTGCCCCATATAATGTGCTGTGCCCACCATGTGCTGTGCATTGCAGTGCCCCCATGTAATGTGCTGTGCCAACCATGTCATGTGCTGTGCATTGCAGTGCCCCCCATGTAATGTGCTGTACCCACCATGTCATGTGCCTTGCAGTGCCCCCATGTAATGTGCTGTGCCCACCACGTCATGTGCTGTACATTGCAGTGCCCCCATGTAATGTGCTGTGCCAACTATGTCATGTGCTGTGCATTGCAGTGCCCCCCATGTAATGTGCTGTGCCAACTATGTCATGTGCTGTGCATTGCAGTGCCCCCATGTAATGTGCTGTGCCCCCCATGTAATGTGCTGTGCATTGCAGTGCCCCCATGTAATGTGCTGTGCCAACTATGTCATGTGCTGTGCATTGCAGTGCCCCCATGTAATGTGCTGTGCCCCCCATGTAATGTGCTGTGCCCCCCATGTAATGTGCTGTGCCCCCCATGTAATGTGCTGTGCATTGCAGTGCCCCCATGTAATGTGCTGTGCCAACTATGTCATGTGCTGTGCATTGCAGTGCCCCCCATGTAATGTGCTGTGCCAACTATGTCATGTGCTGTGCATTGCAGTGCCCCATGTAATGTGCTGTACCAACTATGTCATGTGCTGTGCATTGCAGTGCCCCCCATGTAATGTGCTGTGCCAACTATGTCATGTGCTGTGCATTGCAGTGCCCCCCATGTACTGTGCTGTGCCAACTATGTCATGTGCTGTGCATTGCAGTGCCCCCATGTAATGTGCTGTGCCCCCCATGTACATGGGGGCACTGCAATGTACAGCACATTACACGGGGGCACAGCACATTACATGGGGGCACTGCAATGCACAGCACATTAATGTGCTGTGCCAACTATGTCATGTGCTGTGCATTGCAGTGCCCCCATGTAATGTGCTGTGCCAACTATGTCATGTGCTGTGCATTGCAGTGCCCCCATGTAATGTGCTGTGCCCCCCATGTAATGTGCTGTACATTGCAGTGCCCCCATGTAATGTGCTGTGCCAACTATGTCATGTGCTGTGCATTGCAGTGCCCCCCATGTAATGTGCTGTGCCAACTATGTCATGTGCTGTGCATTGCAGTGCCCCCCATGTAATGTGCTGTGCCAACTATGTCATGTGCTGTGCATTGCAGTGCCCCCCATGTACTGTGCTGTGCCAACTATGTCATGTGCTGTGCATTGCAGTGCCCCCATGTAATGTGCTGTGCCCCCCATGTAATGTGCTGTACATTGCAGTGCCCCCATGTAATGTGCTGTGCCAACTATGTCATGTGCTGTGCATTGCAGTGCCCCCATGTGATGTGCTGTGCCAACTATGTCATGTGCTGTGTATTGTAGTGCCCCCCATGTAATGTGCTGTGCCCACTATGTAATTTGCTGTGCATTGCAGTGCTCACTATGTAATGTGCAGTGCCCACCATGTAATGTGCTGTACATTGCAGTGCCCACCATGTCATGTGCTGTACATTGCAGTGCCCACCATGTAATGTGCAGTGCCCACCATGTAATGTGCTGTGCCCACCATGTCATGTGCAGTGCCCACCATGTAATGTGCTGTGCCCACCATGTCATGTGCTGTGCCATGCAGTGATCCCACCAAGTAATGTACAGTGCCCACCATGTAATGTGATGTGCCATGCAGTGATCCCACCATGTCATGTGCAGTTCCCACCATGTCATGTGTTGTGCCCACCCTGCCATGTGTGTGCCTAGCATGTAGTGTGTTGTGACCACTGTGTAATGTACTGTGCTGTTCAGCAGTGCCCACCATGTCATGTGCAGTTTCTAACATGTAATGTGCAGTTGCATTGCCCATGAAATGTGCTATGCCATGCAGTGCCCACCATGTAATGTGTTGTGCCATTCAGGGCCCACCATGTAATGCGCTGTGCCCACCACATCATGTGCTGTGCCATGCAGTGCCCACCATGTAATGCACTGTACCCACAATGTAATGTGCTGTGCCATGCAGTGCCAACCATGTCATGTGCAGTGGCCACCATGTAAATTACTGTGCAGTGCCCACCCTGTCGTGCTGTGTTGTGCCCACCATGTCATGTGCTGCACCATGCAGTGCTTACCATGTAATGTGCTGTAAATTGTCCACCATGGCATGTGCTGTGCAGTACCCACAATAGAATGCCCTATGCAGGGCTCACCATGTCATGTGCGGTGTCCACCAATTAATGTGCTGTGCTCACAATGTAATGTGCTGTGTCATGCAGTGCCCACCATATCATGTGGTGTCATGCAGTGCCCACCTTGTCATGTGCTGTGCAGTGCCCACCATGCCATGTGCAGTACCCACCATATCGTATGCTGTGCCCACCATATAATGTGCTGTGCAGTGCCCACTTGTAATGTGCAGTGCCCACCATGTAATGTGCTCAGCTGTGCCCGCCATGTCATGTGCTGTGCCCACCATATAAGGTCCTGTGCCCACCGTGTGCATGTGCTCTGTTGTGCCCACCATGCAATGTGCTGTGTTGTGCAGTACCAACCATGTCATGTGCTGTGCCCACCATATAATGTACTGTGCCTACCTTTGTAATGTGCTGTATTGGGCAGTGCCAACAGTGTAATGTGCTGTGCCCGCCATGTAATGTGCTGTGCTTCGCCCACCATTAAATGTGCTGTATCCATGTATCCACCATGTAATGTGTAGCGCCAACCATGTAATGTACTGTGCTATTCCCCCCCCCCGTGTAATGTACTATGCCACAGACTCACCCCCTCACTCTCACCCCCCTCTCTCTCTCTCTCAACCCCTCTCTTTCACCCTGTTCTCTATCTTGCCCCCTTCAACCCCCTCTTTCCTACTACCCTCTCTCTCTCTTTCACCCTCTCTCTCTCTTTCACCCTCTCTCTCATTCAACGCCTTTCTCTCTCTTTTCCCCTCCCTCTCATCCCCACTCTTTCAGCCCCCCTATCGCGCTATAACCCCCCCCCTCTCTCTCTCTCAACCACTCTCTCACACCCCTCTCTCTCTTTAATTTAATTCAACAAAGAATTGTTTGCGTTTTTCATTTTATTTATTTTCATAAAAAGGCCCACCAAAATCCTTAGCACCAGGCCCATGTTGCTCTTAATCTGTCCCTGGTGTTGGGCTGTCCGCCCTGTACTGCGCAGGCGCAGCGCTGTTCCGACGAGAAAGGTCCGCCCTGAACAGCCGTTCATCTTCGGAGACTTTCGGCGTCTCCTTTGTGCGCATGCGCAGTACAGGGCGGACACTATCAGATAGGGGACGTTTCTCGACAGGAGCGAGTGTGATCTAGAGGAGGAGGAACCGAGCAATAGTAAGTAAGCCATCTGCAGATGAATTTGTTAACTCCTTTTTTGGGGGGCGGTTGATATATTACCAATGGTATTTTTTTAATATGCATGAAGGGTAGTTAATGTGTATTATCAATGCTGCATTAGTGACAAGTGGCAGTTATTTAACCCCTTTGGGCTGCATTAGTGGCACCAGTGTCAGTGTTAATTAACCCCTGCATACTGCAGCAGTTAATTATCAGTGATGCCACTAATGCAACACAAAGGGGTTAATTAACTGCCACTTGTAACTAATGCAGCATTGATAATACACATTAACCCCTTCATGCTGCATATTACAAATACCATTGGTAATTAACCACTTGCCAACCCGTCTCACCCATTCGATCTGATTCCTGTCCGAATCCACAGTTCGCACCGCAATCTGCAAACCGATCCGGGGGTGTCATTAACATTCTATTGACACCCGCAGCGGTTCTCAGAGGGCAGCGTGAACTGCCTGCGGGAGAGATGCGATGCGGGAACCGGCGCTGGAATCGCACTGGTTCTCACATTGCTATAGTGTGAATCTAGGCTTAGGGTTTCGGGTACATGCCCCTGCCCGCCTACTCCCCTGTGATTTGACACAGTGGGAGTATGTCAGCAGATCCCAACCAGTGATTCATGGCCGGGACCTATTGACTGGCTGTGTCACAGCCCAGAGCCCTGTGTTGACAATCAACACAGAGCTCTATACAAAGGAAATGTTCGCTTGCAAAGCAGGGAAAATAAACAAGCCAGTCAATGGTAAAAATCAGTACACACATTACACATTGTTGGGCACACAATTAACCCCTTGGATGCCCCTAGATATTAACCCCTTCTCAGCCGTTGTCATTAGTACAGTGTCGGTGCATATTATTAGCACTGATCAGTGTATAAAGCTACATTCATGACCTAGGTATTCCAGAGCTTCTTTTGGGCAACAAGCGTCCCGCAATTTTGTCGCAATTTGTTGAGGGACAATTGCCACAAAATCGTCTGTGTCTGTGCGTCAATTTGGAAATTGCAGGCAGAATCACAGCAATCCGGAATGCCTAGGTGTGAACTGAGCCTTAGTGTCACTGGGTCCCACTATAAGTCGCTCCTTCTTTACAACCGGGGGGGGGCGCAGTTTGCCATCTTTGCCCTGGGCACCAGATGACCTTGTCCCAGCACTGCCTGCCCCAGATAGGCTAAAAGGTGCGGGAGAAAGTCCGTCATCAATTCTCCCGGACGTGATGAAGGAATTTTCACCCAGAACATCGTCTGTACCCCTACCTCTTTCTGCTACCAGGTGTCCACTATTGGTAACTTTATTATATTTTGCTTTCTGTATTTCATTATACTTGTTTGCATAGGTGTGAGCAGCCCATTTCATAAGGGTGTGTACCCCAAAGCTCAAACACACATGCCTTTCTCTGCAGCCTTACCTGCATGGGACAGTGAATAAATGGGAAGTGCTCTGTGCGGAGTGGCTTCATGTTCATGCACAAACTGAAGCATAGTAAACACAGATTACTATTGCTCAGTTATGAATAGACACAGTGAGCGAGTGTGTTCACTGTATTCATTTAGAAAAGGAAGGGGCTGGTAAATTACATATTTACTAGCCCCCTTCCCCCCGTTCTCCATCCTGAAACATCCCCCGCAGCAGCCGAGAGGCGAGAAACAAGCAGCACTGCGGGGCGGGGGCGACAACACAGGGGGAAGCCCGGCAGTAGGTGGGATACGGTACACCCCTATGCTTGTTTGGCATTTCCTGTGTAATAAATGTTCTTCACCTTGCTATGTCTGAATATGCTGTACCTACCTGGTTAAGTTTAACCAGCTGTCTAGTTCCTCAGGTTTCTGAGATCTTTGTCTGTAGAACTGTGTATAGCTTTTTTTTTTTAATGCTTTATCCAAACTTTTTATGTTGAAAATGAAACAATACATGTGAACTGAAGTATTCAAAAAATGCTTTTTGTTTTTTTTTGACAGCTTGGGCCAATGGTACTTTACCATTGGCCCAAGACTCCAAGCTATCCATTGAGCTCAGTGCCTCTGGCAAGAAGTGAGGAGAGGCACTGTGAGCTTATTCTCAGTCTGCTGCAAACAGTGTGCCAGCCTTATTTAAACTGGTCAGTCTGTAGCTTCTGACAGGCTGCGCAAGGAGCCCCATAGCACTGGAAACCATAGGAGCACCAAATTTTGACCAGTGGTGGGAGTAGGACCCCAGATTGCCAAGCTACGACCCTCAATCTTTTTTTTTTATGTTCATGGCTCTGCCTCACCGGCCTCCCCTGACTGCACTTCCCTGATGTATACAGTGAACTTCTCCTGTGATATAGCCGAGGAGGAGTATACACCAGACAGTGCTAAGGAAGATTCCTAGTATGTCAGACTCTAGCAGAGGCAAAATTCAAAACCGTCAGTGTCAGGCACCTTAGGGTGTACACTGCAAGCAACAACAGGACCATTGGTATAGTGTGTTGGACCCACAGGGTACAGCAGGACTGTCCCCCATGTGTCTAGAACCAGACATGTTGCATAACATGGTGGAACTTAGTTCAGGGTGCAAGTCACTGTAGGCAAGCAGCAGAGACAAACCAAGAAATGAACCATGTATCACGTGCATTTAGGAGAAGTGATGGGGAGGTACTCTCAATGCTAAGTGGCAGGAAAGAGTAGAGCGTGCACAAGATTCTACCCAGTAGATGTTGGCAAACCCACAGCATTTACTCCTGTGGTATAACTGGCAGGAATTTTAAATGTAAATAAAACTTTTGTGCGCTAGCGCACAAAAGTTTTATTTACATGTTTATCACTTCATGGATATTTGGAGTTTTTTTTGCAGCTGCACTTTGTGAATTTTATTCTTTTATCACGTATTGCTCATTAGCGCAGGTTGTTTCCACCATTTCTTTAGGAATTTTAAATGGCTCCCAAGTGGTACTAGTAAAAAGGTAGTAGAAAAAAAAAAAAGGAGAAAGCAAAAAGGTGTAGGAGGAGTTATACAGGGCGGTTTGTCACTGTGGAATCTTCCTGAAAGTGGCATTATAACCCAACTATCTGAATTCCTGTGTCCCTCAAGGAACGAGAAAGGAAATTGGATTAGGTATTTGGGTTTAGATACACTTGAGCCTAGGTTCACACTGAATGCGGGTTCGAAATCATGCAAGTTCAGCTGAACTAGCTCGATTTCAAACCAGCGTTTCAGTCCGATTTTGGGGGCGATTTGAGACACATCTGTGCGGGTTCATGCACAAATGTCAATTGAAATCGCCAAAAGTAGTGCAGGAACTACTTTTGGGAATCGTTGCGGCGCCTCAAAGCTGGTGTCGCACCGATAAGCGCCAATTTGGTATGCGATTTGACATGTCAAATCGCATATCAAATCGGCCCAATGTGAACGTAGGCTTAAAGATTTGAGGTTTTCTCATAACAAAAAGAAAATTGAATACTTACCTTTCCCTAGTTTTCCTTTCCAGGTGCCTATCCATCGCATCATATGCGTATGCTGCCATGAAGGCACCAGGAAAATTGATTTCCTGCTATGCTCACTCTGAGTAAGGCAACAGTATTTTAGCCTTTTAAACGTATGTAAACCTTAACAATAGACTTCTCTTATTTGCTCCCATTTGGGCTAATATACCAGTGAAAGGGTTTGTTATATCTGTTTAAGTGCAAAAAAAACAAAAACAAAAAAAACTCAATCCTGCCAGAAATCCAGTGCTGTCTAATGCACTCTACCCTGCCCAGTTTTGCTCTGTGAGCTATACTACACAAGAAATACCCCCTATGTTATGGAGATAAGGAAAGGGAGGTGTGTTCTGTGGTTCTAACACACTTTCTGTCCTAGATTGACAATGCTGCTCCACCACAAATACAAGACATTTATCTGGAATTCAGCTACTTTGTAAACTGCAGGCATACCATCAGTTAAAGTGGTTGTAAAATCAGTGCTCACAATTACTGCCATAGAGATACGTTCCGAAGGTGACATGCACCTAACTGGACTTAACTCATGGTGTGCCTTCACTTTTTGCCAAGTAGTATCGATATTCCCATCGCACACCTTTCCTGGATAAGGCTTTAGGAGTAGCGGGTGCTGTAGCGAAAACCAGGAACTGGAAACATTGCAGATCAAATATACATCACAGAAGACAGAAGTGCAACGTTTTGGAGCTGCACAGGACCCCTTTTATCAGGAACGTGATCATCACATGGAGGGAAGAATTGGGCGTAATTGACGATCCGCAGTGTGCTGGCAAATATGTACATTAGATTAACTTTTTGCAAAGTTGCTGAATTCCTGGCATTCAGCTTTAATCATTGTCACCCTAGGACAGGTAGGCGTTACTGCCAGAGGCACCAGGTAAAAGAAAACCTGAGAGAAAAGAGAATGAATTGAGCAATCACTTAGGTGCATCTCATAAAATTAGAATATCATCAAAAAGTTAATTTCAGTAATTCAATTCAAAAAGTGAAACTCACATATTTCATATTGATGCGTTACACACAGAGTGATATATTTCAAGCATTTCTTCCTTTTAAATTTTGAGGATTATGGCTTAACCCCCATAGAGAATTTGTGGGGTATGGTCAAGAGGAAGATGCAAGACACCAGACCCAACAATGCAGACGAGCTGAAGGCCGCTATCAAAGCAACCTGGGCTTCCATAACACCTCAGCAATGCCACAGGCTGATCACCTCTGTACCACGCGGTATTGATGCAGTAATTCATGCAAAAGGAGCCCCGACCAAGTATTGAGTGCATACTATATTGTACATGGGCATACTTTTCGGTACGCCAACATTTCTATACTAAAAATCCTTTTTTTTTTTTTATTGGTCTTCTGTAATATTCTAATTTTCTGAGATACTGAATTTTGGGTTTTCACTAGCTGTAAGTCATAATCATCAAAATTAAAAGAAAGAAATGCTTCAAATGGAAATTGATCACTGTGTGTAACACATCTATATATAGTACCTTGAAAAAATAATCATACCTCTTGAAATTTTCCACATTTTGTCATGTTACAACTAAAATTGTAAATTTATTTTACTGGAATTTTATGTGATAGACCAACACAAGGTGGCACATACAGTGGGGCAAAAAAGTATTTAGTCAGCCACCAATTGTGCAAGTTTTCCCACTTAAAAAGATGAGAGAGGCCTATAATTGTCATTATAGGTATACCTCAACTATGAGAGACAAAATGTGGAAACAAATCCAGACATCACATTTGTTGGCAATGACAGGTCAAACGTTTTCTGTAATGCCGCGTACACACGGTCGGACTTTTCGTCTACAAAAGTCCAACGGACGCTGACGGACTAAAGCTGGCTGGTAATCCGATCGTGTGTGGGCTTCTCCGGACTTTCAACTGACTTTTTTAGCCTCAAATCCGACGTACTTTAGATTTGAAACATGCTTCAAATCTTTCCGACGGACTCGAGTCCGGTCGAAAAATCCGCTCGTCTGTATGCTAGTCCGACGGACAAAAACCCACGCTAGGGCAGCTATTGGCTACTGGCTATGAACTTCCTTATTTTAGTCCGGTGTACGTCATCACGTAAGAATTTGACGGACTTGTGTGATCGTGTGTAGGCAAGTCTGTTCGTTAGAAAGTCCGCCGCAAGTCCGTCGAAAGTCCGCCAAAAGTCCGCCGAAAGTCTGTCGGACAGGCTGTCGGACTTTTGTAGCTGAAAAGTCCGACCGTGTGTACACGGCATTAGTCTTCACAAGGTTGTCACACACTGTTGCTGGTATGTTGGCCCATTCCTCCATGCAGATCTCCTCTAGAGCAGTGATGTTTTGGGGCTGTCGCTGGGTAACACGGACTTTCAACTCCCTCCAAAGGTTTTTTATGGGGTTGAGATCTGGAGACTGGCTAGGTCACGCCAGGACCTTGAAATGCTTCTTACGAAGCCACTCCTTCATTGCCCGGGCGATGTGTTTGGGATCATTGTCATGCTGAAAGACCCAGCCACGTTTCATATTCAATGCCCTTGCTGATGGGAGGAGGTTTGCACTCAAAATCTCACGATATATGGCCCCATTCATTCTTTCATGTACACGGATCAGTCGTCCTGTTCCCTTTGCAGAGAAACAGCCCCAGAGCATGATGTTGCCATCCCCATGCTTCACAGTAGGTATGGAGTTCTTTGGTTGCAACTCAGCATTGT
Source organism: Lithobates septentrionalis (assembly GCA_037952835.1). NCBI lineage: Eukaryota > Metazoa > Chordata > Amphibia > Anura > Ranidae > Lithobates > Lithobates septentrionalis. Next base: position 2,959,278 of record JBBDGP010001518.1, read on the forward strand.
CTCTCCTCCAAACACAATGAGTTGTGTTTCTACCAAACAGTTCTACTTTGGATTCATATGACATTCTCCCAATCCTCTTCTGGATCATCCAAATGGTCTCTAGCAAACCTCAGATGGGCCCGGACATGTACTGGCTTAAGCAGGGGGACATGTCTGGCACTGCAGGATCTTAGTCCCTGGCGGCGTAGTGTGTTACTGAAGGTAGCCTTTGTTACGTTGGTCCCAGCTCTCTGCAGGTCATTCACTAGGCCCCCCGGTGTGGTTCTGGGATTTTTGCTCACCGTTCTTGTGATCATTTTGACCCCACGGGGTGAGATCTTGCGTGGAGCCCCAGATCGAGGGAGATTATCAGTGGTCTTGTATGTCTTCCATTTTCTAATTATTGCTCCCACAGTTGATTTCTTCACACCAAGCTGCTTGCCTATTGTAGATTCAGTCTTCCCAGCCTGGTGCAGGTCTACAATTTTGTTTCTGGTGTCCTTCGGCAGCTCTTTGGTCTTCACCATAGTAGAGTTTGGAGTGTGACTGTTTGAGGTTGTGGACAGGTGTCTTTTATACTGATAACAAGTTCAAACAGGTGCCATTAATAGGTAATGAGTGGAGGACAGAGGAGCCTCTTAGAAAAGAAGATACAGGTCTGTGAGAGCCAGAAATCTTGCTTGTTTGTAGGTGACCAAATACTTATTTTCCATCATAATTTGCAAATAAATTCTTTCAAAAATAAGACAATGTGGTTGTCTGGATTTGTTTTCACATTTTGTCTCTCATAGTTGAGGTATACCTATGATGACAATTACAGGCCTCTCTCATCTTTTTAATTAGGAGAACTTGCACAATTGGTGGCTGACTAAATACTTTTTTGCCCCACTGTAGTTGTGAAGTGGAAGGAAAATGATCAATGGTTTTCAAAATTTTCCGCAAATAAATATCTGAAAAGTGTGGCGTGCATTTGTATTCAGCCCCCTTTACTCAGATACCCTCAATTAAAATCTAGTGGAACCAATTGCCTTCAGAAGTCACCTAATTAGTAAACAGAGTCCATCTGTGTGTAGTTTATTCTCAGTATAAATTCAGCTATTCTGTGAAGCCCTTAGAGGTTTGTTAGAGAACCTTAATGAACAAACAGCATCATGAAGGCCAAGGAACACACCAGACAGGTCAGAGATAAAGTTGTGGAGAAGTTTAAAGCAGGGTTAGGTTATAATAAAAAAAATATCCCAAGCTTTGAACATCTCACGGAGAACTGTTCAATCCATCATACGAAAATGGAAAGGAGTATGGCACAACTACAAACCTACCAAGACATGGCAGTCCATCTAAACTGACAGGCCAAACAAGGAAATCATTAATCAGAGAAGCAGCCAAGAGGCCCATGGTAACTCTGGAGGAGCTGCAGAGATCCACAGTTCAGGTGGGATAATAAGTCCACAGGACAACTATTAGTTGTGCACTCCACAAATCTGGCCTTTATGCAAGAGTGGCAAGAAGAAAGCCATTGTTCAAAAAAAAAAAAGCCATAAGATGTCTTATTTGCAGTTTGCGAGGAGCCATCTGGGGAACACAGCACACATGGAAGAAGGTGCTCTGGTCAGATGAGACTAAAATGTAACATTTTGGCCTAAAAGAAAAACGTTATGTGTGGTGGAAAACACTGCACATCACCCTGAACACACCATCCCCACCTTGAAACATGGTGGTGGCAGCATCATGTTGTGGGGATGCTTTTCTTCAGCAGGGACAGGGAAGCTGGTCAGAGTTGATGGGAAGATGGATGGAGCCAAATACAGGGCAATCTTAGAAGAAGAAAACCTGAAGAGTCTGCAAAAGGCTTGAGACTGGGGCAGAGGTTCACCCTCCAGCAAGGACAACGACCCTAAACATACAGCCAGAGCTACAATGGAATGGTTTAGATCAAAGCATATTCATGTGTTAGAATGGCCCCATATTCTGTGAACAGTCATTAGAAAATGACTGTTCACAGACGCTCTCCATCCAATCTGACAGAGCTTGAGTTATTTTGCAAAGAATAGGCAAAAATGTCACTCTCTAGATGTGCAAAGCTGGTAGAGACATCCCCAAAAAGATCTGCAAGGAAAAAGGTGGTTCTACAAAGTATTGACTCAAAAGGGCTGAATATAAATGCACACCACACTTTTCACATATTTATTTGTAAAATGAAGAATGGGCAAAAATGTCACTCTCTAGATGTGCAAAGCTGGTAGAGACATCCCCGAAAAGACTTGCAGCTGTAACTGCAGAGAAAGGGGGTTCTACAAAGTATTGACTCAGGGGGGCTGAATACAAATGCACGCCGCACTTTTCACATATTTATTTATAAAAACTTTTGAAAACCATTTATCATTTTCCTTCCACTTCACAATTATGTGCCACTTTGTGTTTGTTTATCACATAAAATCCATTTACGTTTTTGATTGTAACATGACAAAAATGTGGAAAATGTCAATGGGGTATGAATACTTTTTCAAGGCACTGTAATATGAGTTTTAGTTTTTGAATGAAATTACTAAAATAATTGAACTTTTTGATAATATTCTACATTTTATGAGATGCACCTGTATAAGGAATAGTAAGGTGCATTATATCAATTTTCACTTTAAAGAAACTAAACACCCATAATCGCTCCCATTGCTCTTAAACATTTCTTATTTACATCAGTATACCATTTTTTAAAGTTGGGACAAGTCGGTCAGGTTTTCAATTGTCATCTGTATCACTATTAGCAAGATTTACCATTCACCGAGAACAAATCTTTAGTAGACTGGGGGAAGGGTCAGAACAATTGTGTTGTTGCGGTCTTCCTATCCTGGTGACAACTGCTCTCCCCATTTCTTGTCCAGGTGTCCCAAGGATAGAAAGTAAGGAAAAAGCTCCCCAATGAGGTCAACCTCAGAAGCAGAACCCAGCAGAAGTTTTTACCTCCTACTCGTTCTATCCATAACCAAAATAGCCCAGATTTATGATTATCAATATATCCAGAAATATATTACTCTATATGGAGGTCTTCATAATAAAAAATAACAGACAACAGATTTCTAAAAAACAAGTACAAACATTTTTATTTTGTTTCTTTACAAAGGCCAATGCCTAGAAGGGTTTTTTTTAATGTCACTTTCTTAACAAAATATAAAATAGCTTTTTCTTTCCTCAATAAACACAAGAGCTGAAATGGTTAAAAAAAAAAAAAGACAGGAAGAGCAATCATAGGTAAAAAAGGGGGGAGGAGTTCTGAGCACGGGCGGGGTACCCTTATTTCCTATGCTGACTAGAATCATGCTGTAAAGATCAGCGGTATAGAGCTTAACCATCACAGAGGGGCCATTTTGTTGGAGACAAAGTATACCGAGTTGAAGACATAATTGTGGCAAGAGACTTGAAGGAATATATTAGTTTGATTACAGAGTACTATAGACTATTGCATGACTATAAATGCAAATGAGTGTGAGAGGGGACAGAAAATTTGCGCTTTTGGAGCCTGAAGGAGAATTTTAGGATTCTATGCCACAGCATCGGTCCCACGTTGGCTCTAAGCCCATGAACTGAGCGATCACATGACCACTGATTGCTCAGTTCTCGGTCTGCTTAGAGCAGAGGCTGTCAGTCACCGCTCTCCACTCTGCCCCTCCAGCTCTCACTGGAACTCTGGGCAGAGGAGGCGGCAGGCACACCTTGCTTTGACTCTCAGCCGCGTGCTGAGAACTAAAGCCAGCTGTCAATCAGGGAGGCAGGTGGACTCCAATATTGTTGAGATCTTTCCAGAGCCTGGAGCAGCTCTGTCACGTCGCCTGACAGTGGGCGATAGTCCGCTATAAGATGACTCTGGGTCACAGAAGAGTAAAATTAAGTGCACCCCTGTGACCCACAAAAGTATAACCAAACAAGCTTTGGTCATACTTCTGTTTTAAAGTGACCCTATACTCTTCCATGTAAGGGAAAAATGAATTAGGAAATTTTAGTAAGACGCCATAAGTTGGCAGTTAGACTTAATTAGCTTGGGGAGGCTTCGTCCTCAGTGCTGCTGGAGACCAGAGAACTCCCTATGCATATAACAAAGTTAGCTTTTGACCATACACTGATTGCCATCAGGATGAACAAAGAAATCTAACAGAATCCTCCACCCATGCTAAACAGTGTGGATGGAAAAATTACCAATGAGCCTGTTGAATTCTGTGCTGCTGCCTATCAGAATACTCAAACAGTGCCTGCTTCTGATTGGAGGCAAGCGCTGTTCAGATGACAACTTTCTACTCGGCTCCTTCGATTTTTCATTTAATGGATGTCAGAGGGAGTGGTGACAATGGTGACAGGGCCACCGTCTGATCAAACTTTAGTTGGTTCATTAGGAACCAGGCAAAGTTTGCTTGGTATGGCCAGCTTTAGTCATGCCTTGCCATATGACAGTGCTCCGACATTAGGATCCTTCACTCAATGAGTACTGTCAGATGAGCACTGTCCCGGCTCATAACCCAGAAGTTGTATTTTTTCTGTAGTTTTCCACAGGGCTGAAAAGAAGCCAGACAGACTAAAGCTGGCCTTACACCTACACATTGTGGTAACACATGTCACTCTATGTGGTACATTATGGTACTGTTTATTTAGAATAGCACCCCAATGCATAAGTACAGTAGGTGTCTATGGACCCACTTTGCCACGCACCACAGCATACCTGCCATGTGTGGTAGTGCCAAGCTTAAAAAAAAAAAAGTCCACATTTTCCTTCCATTGCCATGTGTTAGCAATCCATTCTAAATGAATGGGCTGCCTTAATACATCACACCCTAACATGAATGTGGCAACACCCCACAACAGAATGCCATAGCATGGAGGAAAACCTGAAGGTATGATAAGCTACCTTTTGGTCCCTGCCAAAAGTATTTAAAAATTCTAAATCAGGGATATGCAATTAGCGGACCTCCAGCTGTTGCAGAACTACAATTCCCATGAGGCATAGCAAGACTCTGACAGCCACAAGCATGTCACCCAGAGGCAGAGGCGTGATGGGGCTTGTAGTTTTGCCACAGCTGGAGGTCCGCTAATTGCATATCCCAGCTCTAAATGGACATCACCAAAGATATTTTGTACCTCAACCCCAGATAATGTCACCAAGTCTTAATGTATGGGAACAGTGGACCCCACCTAAAAATTGGAGAAATAAAAAGATGGTATGTTTCCTAGAGCAACCAGACACTAACACTTATCTAGTTCAGAATTAAAGAAAATGAAAATCAAGCATTTACTGGTTGCTGAGGAGACATGCCTACACTTTCTTTCCTGTAGTTCTAGCAAACCCATCACAAATGTCCCAAGAGGTGTTCTCCAACAAAATGGCTTCCTCATTTGTGCATCTTTTTTTTTTTGGTTTTCCCTTGTAAACTCCTTACGCTGAAATATTTATACACCTATATTTTTGTAACTTTGTGAAAAGCTTGCACCACTGAAAAATCACAGCATGTTCCTCCGCAGGGAAAAAGTAGGGAGCAAAAAAAAAAAAAAAAAAAAATTCCAACAAAATGACAACAAGTAGGGGAAACTGCAGCAGCCTACCTAATAGCATTTTTACTGGCAGAATTATCACTGGCAAACAGAAAAAATAAAAATGACTTAAGTGCTTTTAGGGAAAATAAACGGTAAACCGTGGAGCAGTTAAGCACAGGTTCCATCTGGTTAAAGGAAAGCCTGCTTCTCCACACAAGAAAGCTTCATATGTCAATAAAACTGCATGCAGCTTCAAATCTCATGGGGGCAAAAAAAAAGGAATATAAACAATGTGTTAAGTGCAGTAACCCATAGCAATCACTCATTTTACGCTGATTTGATTGCTTCAACCTGATTAAAGTTAAAGTCAAATTGGTTACTATGGTTTACTGAACATCATTACCCTTTGCAGTGGCTTATTAAAAAGGGACAGTCCATTCAAAATGACATAAGGTGGAGACTGGGGGGACTGTGTCACTGACCTCCTATTACTCCTGGGGGCGCCAGTGGTGCAAGCTCCCACCCCTATGTGCTGGCTGTTATGTTTTTTTTTTAAGTTTTGAGTGTCCCCACTCCTTCTGATGCATTATTAACCATGTTATACCCTAGATTTAGGATAAAGCAAGGAGAGCAGAACCCCTTGCGATGGCTACAGCAAGAGTGCCAAAATGGGAACAGCAAGACGCCATTCACACCTGAGTGTTTTGTCACATGATTCCCAAACCGTGACAGCTCTCAAGTTGAAGAATCCTATTCTCTGTGGGCCCATTCACACTTGCTGTGTCCTTTACTATATGAAGCTCAAAAAAGTACAGGAGCTTCTTTTGGGGCAGAATCACACATTTAGAATCCAATAGGAGTGCCTGGAAAACGTGCATATATAAAACGTGTTCCAGGCGCTCCCATTTAAAAGCCTATGGGGCCAAAATGCGTGATTTTACTCCTGTATGACAAGCTTTACTAACAGACGCACGTAAACAGCAATACGAGCCAGCCTGTACTCGCACCTAGTGTAAACGGGCCCTGGGATTTTACAGTCCCTGGGAGTTGTAGTTTAACTCTTTAGCACCCACCAAACATGTAAAATACGTTTTCCATGGACTGACCCTTTAAATAGAAATTTTTAAAAAGCCTGGAAATGTAGCTTAGCACAAGATGTCTGTCAATCTGGAACCAATGTCTAGGACAAAATAAAGTAGACCCATAGTGCTCATACATCACAGAAACCTACCTATTGAGCTGAAAATAGCAATTTACTAACTGGGCTAATCAATTCATTGTGTGTGATATATCCACTTTAAGTGTGTTTGATGCCTAAAATGGCAAAAATAAATTCACGTGTAGGTTCTTCTTTTTCCCCAAGAACAAGATTTAAGAGGTCAGCCACTTTAGCTTTCAAACCCTGTTTAAGCTTCTACAGGGATTGCAATTTCATAGCAGGAAGATTTTTGATCCGATTGGTCAGGGGTAGACGCACGGTTATCAGTGGCAAACAATGAAGCCAACCAAACACCAGCAGACCGTCCTACCCAGTTTAACACCTTTAAAGGTAATCCTGTCTTCAAAAGTATAACTTTTCAGTTTGCCAGAAACTAGTGAGAACACTGCATCCTGAGACACGGGAGATCTCGTACTGAGCCGACAGATTGAACGCTGGTTCAGGCAAAGATCGATGTCAGCTCTGCTGTCCAAACGAGTTCAACCTTGAAGCAAAATAGCGACAACATTCATGTGCTCCACAATATCGCAACTAAGCATATCATAATATAAAATTATTAACCAAACAAGCCTAACTTGTTTTACTGGCTGAGTCCTCAAATATTTTTTTTAACCCCTAGTATACCAATTCTAGCTTCAGAGAAAATGCAAATCGATCAGAAAATGAAGGCCACAGCAGCAAATACTAAAGCAAAATATTTTGATGAATGGATGTCATAATCTTACATGTAGTGCTAAGACTTTGTGTGGGCTCATTTACAATGCAAAAAAAAAAAAAAAGGCAGAGAATTTCTGTTCCCCACAGCGCCATCATGTGGTCTTAAAGAAGAAGGCCTGCACAATACTTTCAGGCAGTTAACAAGGGGAATATTTCAGGATAACATTTTTTTAACTCAAACCAACAAATAGTGTTCGTTATGCTATCTCCCTACTGCGGTCCCATTCTGATGACATTGTTTCCTATAAAAGAAACAGATGTCAAATATAGGTCTGTTATACGCGTGCTAGCTCTCTATAAAATATACAGAAGTATAAAATGTTTCTATAAATTTAGAAATTGCAAAGATACCTGTATGTATTGCACTAATACATACAGTATAGTTTTTTGTACGGTGTCCTTTCAACAGCGGCAAGGAGGGACACTTTATAAAAGCTTATTTTTAACCCCTTTTTACCAGTGCAGGCCTTAATCCCTTCCACTAGGAAAGACTTAAAGAGAACCTTAATAGGAATAGAGGGACTGCTGCAAGCTTTGGGACTATGTTTAAGGACCCCCCACCACAAGGAACCTCCTCCTTTTCTTTATTAGACCAGGGCAATCCCTTAGTGCGCCAACCCTTTTGCCCTCAACCGTATTACAGTATCTTTGTGGTCAGCGGTAGACCACCCCTAAAAACCCTACAAGATTTGGGAAGGAGGCTGGATGAAGGCAACTTTTGGTAGGGCTCCCTCTAGTACCCCCCCCCCCCGCAGCCTCCCCCTCCCCCCCTCCAGTTTCCCCCAGTCTCTCCCCACATGTGGGTGGGGCAGTAGATGTCAGGGGTCCTCCATGGTGTCGTCCTTGCTTTGCTCTGCACCACTGTCATCGCATTCTGTGTCTGAAGCGGTGTCTGAATCTTCACATGGGCGGGGGGCATTCATGATGACAGCCCCCCGTTGCTCTTCTTCCTGCAGCTGCTTCTCCCTCGTGCCTTCTATATGCTGTATTGCCTAGTGGAGACAGAAAGCAGTACAGAAAGTTAGTCTGTCAGCTCAAATAAAAAATCCTAAATTAGGCCTGTTAATACTTGACCAGTAATTTCATGCATACTTCATAAGCCATTCCAACCAACCTAAAGCAAGTCTTATGCCCCGTACACACGATCGGACTTTCCGACAACAAAACCGTGGAATTTTGTTTGAAGGTTGTTGGCTCCAACTTGTCTTGCATACACACGGTCACACAAATGTTGGCCAACAATTACGAACGTAGTGACGTACAAGACGTACAGCGAGCCGATAAAAAGGAAGTTCAATAGTCATGTGATATCTCCATTACGAACGCCTAGTTTTACAAGACCGAGCGCTTCCGGCTCGTACTTGATTCAGAGTATGTGTGGACTTTTGTGCGACGGACTTGTGTACACACGATCTGAAAGTCCGACAACAAAAATTTTTTGGTGGAAAATTTGAGAACCTGCTAGCCAACATTTGTTGGCGGAAAATCCGACAACAACTGTTCGATGGAGCATACACACGGTCGGACTTTCCGCCAACAGGCTCACATCCAACATTTGTTGTCGGAAAATCCGATCGTGTGTACAGGACATTAGTCTTAAATCTGCACTCCAACCTTACCTTCAGTCTTGCACAGTTATACAGGCTCATCTCCTATCCTGAAATTGCTTACAATGACCTCACTGCATAGTGTAAGCTTCTCATGGTATGCATTAGAACCTGCAGAAAATCAGATAGCCTGTCTAATTCCCTGGCTGAAAGACATCCAGTATTATCTAGCCCTTTTATGCTTTCAATCATGGAGGCTCAGAATCACATGTGGGCATTACCTTTGGCAATCTGCATAACAAATACACACTGCCTAGAAATGCTCACTGCTCCAAACTGATCTCCTTATTTAGGACTTGTTCGCACAGGGCGCATCAGTGCCTGCCTCATGTGAAGGCTGTGTTTAGCCGCACAGGGATACATAGGTGTTCGTGCATTCACTCCGATTGATGTGAATCGGGAAGCAGCAGCTGCACAGGCAGGGTCACTGCTCCTTATCTGACATCCGTACGGATGCATCTGCACAGATGTCAAATTGGGAGCAGTGGCTATGTCTGTGCAGCCGCTGCATCCTAATTGATATCAATGGGACTGCCAGTATAGGAATGCACGTGAAAAAGGTCTAAGACACCAGGGCTGAGGGATCTTGAGAAAAGTACTGATGCTGGGTGCTGTGATGTTTTCAGGAGGCTTTGTACAGCATCCTGCTGGCCCTTCCTTCTAGTCATAATCTGCCTGCATGGCACAGAGAAGCACAGAGACAAAAAAAAAAAGGGTATGTAATGAATATGGAAAGGTTTTAATAAAAGATTTCCCTAGGATGTTGATGATTGGGGGGAGGAAAGGAACCAGGGAAAAAAAAAAATATAAAGCAGGTTACGCTTCAGCTTTAAAGGACCAAAAATACAAGTGGTTTAAAAGAGAAGGCCGCTAACTGTAAATTTATTTAAGCCCAATGCCTACAAATTCCAAGACCTGAGTAGAATATTTTATGCTTTCAGGGAAATAAACATGTGCTTTTGAAGTAATTCTAATGAGGCTACTACATTTCAAAACTTGCAAAAGAAAGCACATGGGCAAGTTGCTCATGTAAACTCAGGCTTTGCTTGATTAAGTCATGTAAACTTCCAAAAAAGTGTGCATTTATATGTAAATCAAAGGTGCTTTGTAATAGGAGGGAATTAAACAAAGAACTTTAAAGGAGTTATAAAGGCAGAAGGTTTTTTTTATATATCTTAATGCATTAAGATAAAAAGCCTTCTGTGTGCAGCAGCCCCCCTAATAATTACCTGAGCCCCATCTCTGTCCAGCGATGCCCACGAGTGTCTCCCTCCTAATTGGCTGAGACACAGCAGCGGCACTATTGGCTCCCTCTGCTGTCAAAGTCAGCCAGCCAGCCTATCAGGAGAGAGAGGGGATGGGCCTGGGCCGCAGCTCAGTGTCTAAATGGACACAGGGAGCTGTGACTCGACTCGGGTGCCCCCATAGCAAGCTGCTTGCTGCGGGGGGGGCAGTCAACAAAAGGGGGAGGGGCCAGGAGCACCGAAGAGGGACCCAAGAAGAGGAGGATCCTGGCTGCCCTTTGCAAATCCACTGCACAGAGCAGGTAAGTATAACATTTTTGTTATTTTTAACTAAAAACAAAAAAAAACAAGACTTTATAATCACTTTAAAGAGGAACTGCATTCTGCTCACATAATTTTTATTAAAAACATCTTTGCTGAAGCTTCCCTCCAACCACTTTGCATAGCACAGCGATTCTGTACTTGCCAAATATGCTGCAGAAATCTCCCTCCACTTAGTCTGGCTGCAACTATTTTAACTGTGGGCAGCTGAAGCTGCTGCCTGTTCACTTCCTGGATTTACAGACACACACCTCCAGTTCTGCAGCTCTCATTGACCCTCATATGACTCACCCCCCCCAGCAAATTCTCACGAGAGTGTGAGTGAGTAAGTGAGTGAGAGAGAGCGCGCAAGTGCTGTGCATGATGTCATACCCGTAGGCTTTTTCCCAGACAAGTAACAGGAAGTGGGCTGTATAAGGTATTTACTGGTAGAAAAAAAATGTTCTACTATCCAAAGTTAAAACAATAAGGGCAGAAGATGTAATCGACGGAAAGATGAAAAAATGACTGAAGTTCCGCTTTAATGAGTTTGTTACCCCAACATTTCATATTCCCGATAGGTGCCTGCTGTACCATGTACTTGTATGAGAACTTACCTGCACAATGGTGTCAAGATTTTGACGGGACGTGGACACAGAACTGATTACAGAGGAATGTCCCACAGTCACAACATTGACATGGTGAGAGGGTGGAGGTGGTGGAGCAGGCACTATTACTGTGGGGTGGTGAGTAGGTGCCAAGGGCAGATGTGGTGCCAGGAGCTGTGAGAAGAAGAAAAAAAAGTGTCAACATGCTGCAGGTATATATATAACATATTGGAATATATATAGGCACCATATTTTGAGGCATTATCGGATGCAGGAGTGAGACATTGCAATAAATACATTTTAAGAAGCAAATCAACATTGCAAAAGTAAGTGACATTGTGACTTTGTATTATAATTTAGCTGATGTTTGGACAACTTATGCATACAACCCATTTTGTCCTTGATCTACATGTTGGTAATGATGGCAAGTTAGGTTACTATGCTCAGACTTAAGCGGGCCATACATTATACAAATTTCTTGAACTATGTAGTGCAAGGGCCTGCCCGATTGCATACAAGTGTTTAGGTTTGACCTCATATTATATGGTTGTGGTAAATGTAAAAGGAAAAAGGAAAATTGTACAATGTATGGCCTGCCTTAAAATAGGCACCGACAGGTAAAAAAAAAAAAAAAAAAAAAAAACAATGGATGACTCACCTGGGAGTGGAGGAGCTGCTCACTCCTGTCCTGCGACTCCGGTGACTGTCCCTGTGCTTTCCCTCCCTCATCTTCCTGCTGGATTTGCTGAGCTATCGCCTTCAACTTCTCAGGGTACATATGAGCATCCAGAGCTCGAACCTAGTAATAAGGTAGACCAATTAATTACTCCATAACTAACCGATTAGAAGTTGATCACCCATTCTCATTGATCCCTCTCTATAAATCGAAGTAGGTCTCTAAAATTTTAAAAGCTACCAAAAAAAAGGTGTGTGGGTTGGCTATCCAAAATACTCCTCTAACTGATATTACCTCCATAATAATGGGATCTATTTGACAATTTGGGAATATTTATTAGTTTACCAACTTGTAAAGCAATGATCAGCAAAGAACAAATTAATCTATTTTAGGCAAATATAAAAATAATGCATTTAAGTGGTTGTAAAAGGCAGGTTTCTTTTTTATTTCTTAATGCATTCTATGCATTAGGATAAAATGCATTCTGTGTGCAGTGCCCCCCTCAGCCCCCCTAAAACTTACCTAAGCCCATCTAGATCCAGCCATGTTGTAGGAGTGTCTCGGCTGCCCAGGACTCCCCTTCTCATTGGCTGAGACAGCAGCGTTGAGCCATTGGCTGACTGACTGACAGCAGCGGGAGCCAATGAGAAGAGAAGGGGGGCGGGCCGCGGCTCCATGTCTGAATAGACACAGGGAGCTGTGACTCAGTTCCAGTGCCCCATAGCAAGCCGCTTGCTGTGGGGGCACTCACCAGGAGGTAAGGGTCAGGAGTGGCAGCAGGGGGACCTGAGAAGGGGAGGATCTGGGCTGCTCTGTGCAAAACCACTACACAGGGCAGGCAAGTATAACTATTGTGGATAGAGAAAAAGACTCCTGAAAATCAAACAAAAGTAAAATTCACCCAAGCATTATAGTTTCTCTTTAAGTTGTCTCTACAGTGACTGAACGGGTATAAGAATTTAATTTGGTTATTAGGATAGAGAAACCAAGTACGTCAAATCACTGTCAGTGAGGCCTACCTATTGTAGTAATGAGCCAATAGAATTCTCAACAAAAAGGATTGCAGTCTTTTCAGGTCTCCTATGAAGCAGTGTATTGGTATGTGCAGGCCATGTTGCACTGTAGTCATACGACCAGCAGTAACAACTTTGCCTTATAAAAAGTTCATTAGTTACCTGCTCCTCCAGCATCATCCTGACTGAACGTTCCTTGTCTAGTTGTTGTCTCAGTTCAATCATTTCTCTCCGCAGATCATCTGCCTTCTCCTCCTCCCAGATATCCGGAGAGCCGATCCCTTCATCCTTGTCTTCTGCCCGCCGCCGCTTGGGAGAGGAGCCGCTGAATTCCTGCCACAAATAGAGGCCATTACTTTGACCATTCTGCTGCTGAAGCAGGGCAGCACGTGGACAATAAAATCTTCAGAACATATAAAACAAATCTTTAGCAAGTAAGGTTTACTGTTCCCCAGTTTATCTTTTCAGTATAGAACAAAAAAGATCAGCTAGATTTGCAGTCTCAACCACGGATGTGCAGCTTTATAGTAGATTTTGAGGATAAGCCTAACTAATTATAAAAATGCTCCTTCTCCCCTCCTACACCTGCGTTGACTAACCGTTGTAACAAAGATGTATATACTTACCAGTCACTGGCTACAGGGGAAAGGAGAGGGCACTCCGACAAAGGCTGGCAAAGCCTTGAAGTGGTAACATCACCCACAGGCTTTCTATGGCCAATCAGTTGTCGGTGCTCCCTCCTCTTTCCTGCAGTTGCTGTTGGCTGACATGAGGGCGCCAGATCACATGACCAGACATGAAAATAGGCAAGTGTATACATCTTTCTTACATAAGTCAGCATAAGTGTTAGGAGGGGGGAGATTTGCCGCAATTCCAAAACGCCCAGGTGTGAATTACAAATCGCACATTTGACATGCCATTCATTTGAATGTCACCTAAAATCGAGGTGCGGTTTTGCCGCTGCAATCAGGGCAAACCGCATTGCGTGAAGCATGTTGCCCAAAAGAAGCACCTGAACTTTTTTTGGGCGACAACAGGATGCGGTATGCTGCGATTGCAGCACGATTTACCAAGGGGCAAAACCGCACCTCGATTTTAGGTGCCATTCAAATGAATGGCATGTCAAATATGTGTTGTGCGATTTGTAATTCACACCTGGGCGTTTTGAAATCGTGGGCAGAACCGCAGCAAATCTACCTGTAATTCAAGAGGCCCAGGTAGGAATGCAGCCCAAGTCAGAACTCCATCTATCCAACCACAATAGACCTAGGGGGTTTATTTATACTCAATATTGCTTGCATATAAACCAGGTCTTATCTCCAATAGTAAACTAACTTTGTATACCAGTGGTGGTCAACTTACAAGGTATAGGAAACTTATCTGGAGATCTGATATCATTTGAAGGGGATGCATATAACATTCAGTATATGCAATGCTACAGAAGATTGTAAGATACTGCATTATACAGGAGATGGTAAGAGGCTGTAAACATGCTGCAGTACATTGTCAGAGGCTGGGAACAAGTTACGAGAGACTGCTAAAGATCACTGCCATTAAAGTCCCACAAATCAATGTTCTTACTCCCACTGCTAATGTCCAAGGGCCATGCAACAAGTTCCTAAGGGCCGCAGGTTAGGCAACAGGCTCAAATACTTTATAAAGTGGTATAGTTAATAGTTCATCCTTGATTACAAAAATATAAACTACATGCACTTGTATGTTATGAAAATCAAAGTCTTGTACATTTGTCAAGAAACAGACTTAAAGAGTAACTCCACTTTTGTTGAGAAACAAACATTCCCCTCTGGGTGATCTATGTACATTGCAAGGATTTTAACAAACTTTTGTTGCATATCACTACCTTTTGCTATTCTGTAGATATAGCGGTTTGTCTGCGTCCATGTGCAAAGTGAATCCATATGGGAGTGGTTTTATAATTATCAATCAGCTGCTGCACCTGCAGAGCTCAAATGAGGAAATTGTAGGGTCTGCATCCCTTTAGACGTGATTTCCTATTGGAAGTATTTCACCAAGGGGATGCCAAAAATCTGACTTGTATCTTAGTGCAGACTTCTGGGAAAATAAGTAAGCCAATCACACAAGCAGGAAATTACATTTGCAGGGGGTGGTCTGTACACCACCTTTATACAGAACACCTCCAGGTAGCCATATTGCATTTTACAGAAAATGACACCACGGCAGATTGAAAAGGAAAAAGGTCATTTTTAATAACATTCAATTACAATATGACTTGTGCAACAACTGTATATGAGATATATATATATATATATATATATATTTTTTTTTTTTTTCTTCTATTTGCTCCTTTTTTCTTCCCCCCATGAAAGTGGAGTTACCCTTTAATATGTGCATATTGTATGGTTAGTATTTATATCTTCTGTTCTTGCACAATACACGCAATTGTGTAGCAGCAGTATGTAGTATGTATATTGCGCTCAAAGATTATTCTATTACCTGGATGAACCTTTTCAGTTGGTTGTTTTGCTGCAGCAACCTGGTTTTCTCCTGCTCCAGTGAGAATATATAGTCTGCTGTCTGTTGCAGTATGGCTGCCTGTGTGGGAGAGACACACAAAGTAGACATTAGAAGTATGCAATATAGCTAAGGCAACCCTCACAGTTTTATCAGTGGCTTTTGGATGGCTATAAGATTCAACCTAGGAGACCACAAAACTGTACACCACCATATTGGAACAGAATTCAAGATTGACCCATTTCCACCTTAGTTCACTAAAATATGTCTGCAGGCTTTCAAAATTGTCCTTTAGCACTTGGAACCTGAATCTCTCTTCCCTAGGATGTTACTAGTCAAAGACAAATGGAGCTTTCATAATAACCTCAGTGCCCAGTGCTATGACACCATTTCTAGGGAGGTCTATTGCGGTTGCTTTGAGTAAACCAAAGACAGTAGGGCAGTAGTACAATCGTAATAGTTTAACCCTGCAATTGCTTTTTTGCTGTGCAAAGGAGCAAACAAGAGCAGTGAGGTGCATTAGACAGCATAAAGCACCTGAACCCACCCAAAACAATGAACTCAAGATAAGAATGTGTGCTTGGTGGCATGTAGACTAAGAACTACATTTAGCAGTGGAAGGTCCAGGCTCGTGCTGAATGGGCGCTTAAGTGGTTATGTAGACAGAAGTGCTGTGAGACAGTCCTCTGTTTATTATAACAAAGGAGTTTACCTTTTCTTAATTTTTTTGAAATGGAAGTGAAATTAAAAGAAGTACAGCCAAAGCTCCTTTAGCTGTACTTCTCCTGTGGCTCACAGAAGCATAGTTCGTTCTGCACTCTATTGCCCCGTACACACGGTCGGACTTTGTTCGAACATTCCGACAACAAAATCCTAGGATTTTTTTCCCCGACGGATGTTGGCTCAAACTTGTCTTGCATACACACGGTCACACAAAGTTGTCGGAAAATCCGATCATTCTGAATGCGGTGACGTAAAATACGTACGTCGGGACTATAAAACGGGGCAGTGGCCAATAGCTTTCATCTCTTTATTTATTCTGAGCATGCATGGCACTTTGTCCGTCGGATTTGTGTACACACGATCGGAATTTCCGACAACGGATTTTGTTGTCAGAAAATTTTATATCCTGCTCTCAAACTTTGTGTGTCGAAAAATCCGATGGAAAATGTCGGATGGAGCCCACACACGGACGGAATTTCCGAAAACACGCTCCGATCGGACATTTTCCATCGGAAAATCCGACCGTGTGTACGGGGCATATGACCCGTTTTCAACAGACGTCACAAAGCTGGTCCAGGCTGGGGCAAGATCGCAACAATATGGTCGGGATGTGTCCACAACCCTGGACCAGCACCGGCAGACAGTCCTGCATGCCTGAGTCGCCTGTGTGTGTGTGTGTGCGTGTGTCTCCATCCGTTCCACACGACACACACCGGACCGGCTCATTCTCCGCCTGGGGCTCCTTTTGTCTCCAGGCGCTGACAGGAGCCAGATCATGTGACCGCCCTTGGAGCGCACAACCACGCCCACCCGCCTGACGGCGTGCGTCCCACCGCTGGCCACACATACACCTCCCACTCATCCAATCCTCTTACAGCCTACGCTCAGGCCCGCCCCCTCAACCGGCTTTATAGAAACCTTCCTTGTCTGCCATCCTCCTTCACCTGAGACAGAGTAACTGCTGCGGACACACACGGCTGCAGCACTCTCTCGTGAGAATTCCACCCCCCTCCATCCTCCAATCACTGGACAGCACCTTCCCAAGAGATTACAAGTCTAAAGATCTCCCCTCCACCCAGCCAGTGACAGGTACACAGCTTTTTACATCAATGTATCTAGCTATATGCCTCATTATGATTACCTGCTAGTGTCCTGGGGGATCCCCCCCCCTCCCCCCTCCTCTAACATCATGTTCCTTTTCTCCCTCCCCCCTCCTCCAGGTTCATACCACCCCATAACCATTTCTCTACATACTTAAAAGGAGAACCCACACACCATCTACTACCACATAGGTAGGTGTGCTTTTTCACATGACAAGGCACCAGCTTGTCATCTCCCCACTACCTTTTCTCACTCACCAATATATATGTCCTCCAACTAATACAACAATCTCTTAAATTAACCCCTCCGAGTCATACATGTATGCGTATGTATTTATTTTTATTTATATTTATATTTTTCTTTCTTTTACCATTCATGTATGTTATCTTTAAACACTATGCCATATCCAATTGGGATAGATATTGTTCCTCTACAAATTCTCTGTACACATAAGTGTTTCCAGTCTATCACATTCATTCATCAATCCATTTATATTCACTTATTGTGTGATTGTTTTTGCTTTATGCATATTCACCCATCATGCGTTTTTTGTTTCGTTTGTTTGATCTTTTGTTGCATTTTCTCGCCATATGCTCCATACTGCAATTTTAGCTGATTTTCTGTTTCCCCATGTGTGTGTATGTATTTGTACACATTTATAAATGTTCTTTTTTATACTGTTTGTGTGTACGTGTGTGCCTGTGCATGTGCACACAGATGCACACGCGTCTAGAATTTGTACACATGTGTGTATATTTATATATATATATTTCTGTTCTGATCTCTGTTCCACCTAGAACGCTTGAACGTGGACTGGTATGGAACACAGAAAATCACATCTCCCATTTCAGGCCGTTTTTTCCTACTAGCCATCATGTTGATGTACATACTTTGGCCTACTGGCACATAGAGACTGCACCCTGGTTCTCAAACAGGCTCTGATGAAGAGGTCATCCTCGAAACGCGTTAGCCAACTCTAAATACCTGCCTTAACATGGGCTCATGATATTTTTAACCCATTTTTATTATCTTTTCATGTCTTTTACATTTTGTCACCTGTTTGCATGATACGTAGTATTGGTATTATTCAACTGTTTTTATTTGCTCTTTATTTCCTCTGAAATAAATTTTATATGTTTTGATGTGAGCTTGATCACGCGCCCTTTATCCATCACTCTCCACTACACCGGCAGACAGTCACCAGCTCACTGAGCTCTGAGAACCCAGCAATCAGCGATGTTTGATCGCTCGGTTCTCAGTCTTATGCCCCGTACACACGGTTGGATTTTCTGACGGAAAATGTGTGATAGGACCTTGTTGTCGGAAATTCCGACCGTGTGTAGGCTCCATCAGACTTTTTCCATCGGATTTTCCGACACACAAAGTTTGAGAGCAGGCTATAAAATTTTCCGACAACAAAATCCGTTGTCGGAATTTCCGATCGTGTGTACACAAATCCGACAGACAAAGTGCCACGCATGCTCAGAATAAATAAAGAGATGAAAGCTATTGGCTACTGCCCCGTTTATAGTCCCGACGTACGTGTTTTACGTCACCGCGTTCAGAATGATCGGATTTTCCGACAACTTTGTGGGACCGTGTGTATGCAAGACAAGTTTGAGCCAACATCCGTCGGAAAAAAATCCTAGGATTTTGTTGTCGGAATGTCCGATCAATGTCCGACCGTGTGTACGGGGCATTAGAGCCGGCTGGGGACAGATGCACCATTGGACCGATGCTGCATCCACCTAGGTAAGTATTATTCTTGGAAAAAAATGTTGAACTTCTCTTTTAAACCTAAATACTGGTTGTATTTAGCGATTTAAACAGCTCCCCATTTTAATATATTACCTTCCAGCATCAGACCAGGTCTAATTAAAAACCATCAGGTAGTTTTAACCACTTAAGGACCGGGCCTTTTTCCGACACTTGTTGCTTACAAGTTAAAATTAGTATTTAAAAGAAAATTACTTAGGACCCCAAACATTATATATTTTTTAGCAAAGACAGTAGAGAATAAAATGGCGGTTGTTGCAATATTCTATGTCACAATGTATTTGCGCAGCGCTCTTTCAAACACAATTTTTTGGGAAAAAATACACTTATGAATAAAAAACAAACAAAAAAATACAGTAAAGTTAGTCCAATTTTTTGGTATTATGTGAAAGATGATGTTACGCCGAGTAAATAGTTCCCTAAAATGTCATGCTTTAAAATTGCGCGCTCTCGTGGAATTTCGATAAATGACGGGCAAATTTTTTTTACGGTTACCAGGTTAGAGTTACAGAGGAGGTCTAGTGCTAGAATTATTGCTCTCGCTCTAACTATCGCTAGGATACCTCACATGTTTGATTTGAACACGGTTTACATTCGCGGGCACAAATTACGTATGCGTTCACTTCTGCGCAAATACCTCCTTTGCACTTAAAAGCATTAAAAAACGCCACGTTTGGCTGTTTTGAATACTGACATTTTTTCTAAATCTGGTTACTTTAAGGCTCCAGTAAACCGGTAGTGATGTTGTGACAACGCTTCTGGGTTACTAGATCCAAGATCCAATCAAAGACGACGCCCCCTCCTGCTGCTTGTGATAAGAATCAAGCGGCTGCTTGGCCTCATCGGTTGTTATCACAAGAAAGACGACTGTCAGCTCTAACAACGGTACTGGAGAGATGCCTGCAGCTGCAGGCATCACCCTGGTACAACCACTTGAAGCAGAATTATGTACAGGTATGCAATTTTGCGGCAAGTGGTTAAAAATTTGATTTTTGTTCTCACAATAAAATCCTTCCTGAAGGACACAGCAGATCTTCATGACAGATAGGCTTGATGTTGCCACCTGCAGGAGACATCAGTCATGAAGATTTACTGTGCCCTTCCATGAATAGAAGATAAAATTAGATTTTTATACTCACCGTAAAATCCTTCCCTGTGAGGTCATTGAAGGACACAGATCTTCATGATTGATTTCTCCTGCGGGTGGCAACCCATCCATCATGAAGATCTGCTGTGTCCTCCAGCCTAGGTTCACATTGGTACGATTTGGCATGTGATTTGACATGTCAACTTGGCGGCTATTGCCGGCAATGACCCCGTCCGAATCGGGGTGGCACTGCAGCGATTCCCAAAAGTAGTTCCTGTACTACTTTTGACGACTTCGGGGGCAATTTGCATAGAAATCTGTGCAAGAACTCACACAGATGTCTGTCAAATCGCCCCTGAAGTCGGACTGCATTGCTGGGTTGAAATCATGCGAGTTCAGCTGAACTCACACAATTTCTAAACCTGCAGCAATGTGAACCTAGGCTCAATGAATGGAAGAGAAATAATAAGCCTGCAACTAGTACTGGCTTCAATTCTACTCTCCCCTGAGAGAAGCCAGTAAGGAAATCCAGCAACCCTTCCATAGATTTATATTTATACACATTTCTGCCAGTGGAAGTACAGGAGCAAAAATGTATGAATTTCTGAATCTGCAGTGGTTATATTACATAACCATATCAGATACAATTGGTCATCTCCCATATCTAAATAACACAATTAACCACTTCTGGACCGCCGCACGCCGATATACATCCTTACTTTTAAGGGGGATAGCGTTGTTATGGCAGCAGCTAGCTGTCATAATCCCAGTATCCTCGTGTTCGGCCGGCGGTCCAGTTTCTGATAAGAGTGGTCTCTGCGGTGGATTCGCCGTGAGATCGCTTTTATCAGCCCACCAGGGCCCTCCGCCGCTTACCGGATCCATCGACTGCGGCAGAGGCAATCGGATCTTCGCCCTGGCTGGGCATGGAGATGAGTGAGGGGAAGATCGGGCCCCCCCCCCCCATATTTTTTTATTGCATTTAAGTGTAAATATGAGATCTGAGGTCTCTTTGACCCCAGATCTCATATTTAAGAGAACCTGTCATGCTTTTTTTCTATTACAAGGGATTGTAATAGAAATAAAATGACACTTTAAAAAAAAAAAAAAAAAAAAAAAAAAAAGTGTAAAAATAAAAAGGTGAAATAAATAAGAAAAAAAAAAATTTTTTTTAAACGTGCCCCGCCCCCCCGAGCTCGCATGCACAAGCGAATGCATATGTGAGGAGCGCCCGCATATGAAGACTGTTCAAACCACACATGTGAGGTATCGCCACGATCGGTAGAGCGAGAGCAATAATTCTAGCCCTAGACCTCCTCTGTAACTTAAAACATGCAACCTGTAGAATTTTTTAAACGTCACCTATGGAGATTTTTAAGGGTAAACGTTTGTCGCCATTCCACGTGCGGGCGCAATTTTGAAGCGCGACATGTTGGGTATTGATTTACTCAGCGTAACATTATCTTTCACAATATAAAAAAATGGGGCTAACTTTACTGTAGTCTTATTTTTTAATAATAAAAAAAAAAGTGTATTATTTCCAAAAAAAGTGTGCTTGTAAGACCGCTGGGCAAATACGGTGTGACAGAAAGTATTGAAACGACCGCCATTTTATTCTCTAGGGAGTTAGAAAAAAAATTATAATGTTTGGGGGTTCTAAGTAATTTTCTAGCAAAAAAAAAAAAAAAAAAAAAAAAACTGTTTTTAACACATCTCAAAAAGAGGCTCAGTCCTTAAGTGGTTAAATTGCCCCTATCAAGGCAAATCATGCACAAAATATCCTTCAGGAGTTAACAACCACAGACCTAATTTCCTGAAACAAGAGCATGTATATAAAAAGCACATACTACACGTCACTGAGGTATTGCATCATTTACAGAATTTCCAAATATAGTTTCACCCACCCCCTCACCCCCCGATAATGACCCCTCCACTGACCTTGCTTAGTTTCTCCCCATCTGTATGAGGGATTAGAGTTTTCAGAGACTGGAAACCAGCATTTATACTTTGCATTCGACGTCGCTCATTGCTGTTGGCGATTTCGCGGCGTATTCGCCTTTCTTGGTCTCGCTGTGTCTCAGGAGTCAGGGGGATATTGGCGAGGCTGAAACAAAAAAATTAAAGGATGTTAGTTGCTGATGCAGGATACCTGTGATACTAATACAGTATTGGAGTCAACTTTCTTAGGGCTTCTTCACACAAAATTTTAGGCCCCTTTCACACTACTGCGACTTCAAAGTAGCACGATTTTGCCGCGATTTCAGGGAATGCCTTTGTAAACTTGAGGTCTATGGACCTCAACTTGCATCAAAGTCCGACCAAAGTAGTTCAGGGACTACTTTGAAGTCGGTGCGACTTGAAGATGCAAAGATATGAATGGTACTCATTGGAAATCATGGGGTACGACTTGTCATGCGACTTTGCAGGCCCAAGTTGCAGCACAAGTCACACAAGTATGAAAGGGGACTAAAGCTTAACAAATGCTCCTATAGCGTTAGTATGGGTTTTAGAAGCATGTTAGTCGGCTGTTGCTGCAGCCCACTAATGGTGCGAAATTCAAACGAAAATTCTTAGATAAGATTTTCTAAAGAAAGTTTTTTCGAACTTCGACCCATGTATGGCCTGCCTTAGGGTCCTATGAGGCTCTGTATTATCTGAGCCATAGGGGTTGTTGGGTGCCTTATACCCTTACTTCCCCTATGAAATCCATACTGAAGGCTTGGTATCAGATTTAACAATAACTCTACCCAAATGGCACTAAATTCCTCCCTTATATTGCTTTGTGGTCCAACATCTACCATACTTTTATAGAGCTCCATGACCCAGCTTTATGGGCCTCCTAAAGTATTAATACATTAGGAGATATTGATCAATCTGACCCCCTAGATTAGCTGTTGTCTACCATTCCGTGTCTTCTTAAAAGGGGTTATAAAACACAAAACATTTTCCAAATGAACAAAATTTTAACTGTTAATGTGGTTTACAAGCAGAAAAAAAAAAAAGGGACGTACATATCATGAAATCTGTTTAATACATCTGGGATTCCATTAAAACAGCAGGTCTGCACAGAATTTGAGGGCTTTCAAAATAGATGAGTTGACTTTGTGATGACAAGAAAGAATGCTCTGAAGAGCAATTTTTAGACTTTCTGTTAAAAATTTTAAAGAAATTCTACTGATGTATTGTCAACTTTTATAGAGCTCCATGGGCCCAGCTTTATGGGCCTCCTAAAGTATTAATACATTAGGAGATATTGATCAATCTGACCCCCTCATGACAAAAAAAAAAAAAAAAAAAAAAAAAAAGCTCTGAAAGCACAAATCTCATGGATTTGTGACATAGATAGTTGGTGGCGAGAACCACTGGATCCAGCAACCAAGGAACCTGCCATCTGACACACCCTGGTGCTCAAAACCTTCAAGAGCGCAGTTCCTACACATCCCGACGGATAATAGTAAACCTTTTACAGGGCACTGATGAATTAATGTCCCCCAGGGTGGTGTCAGAGTCTCCTTGAAGATAATGTGTAAAGGGAGAAGAAAAAAAAAACACCACTGACTAGCAAATCTGCTCCTATTTCTGCCTAACCCCCATCTAGAGTGCCCTCAAATGCCTGGTACTTCAAGGTATGGGGCGCTTATGTCCCACTGTGCAATGTTCAATGCCTGTATACCATTGCACGGGAGCTGGAAAAGTTAGGAATTTGGGGAGTACCAGCATCAGATCTTGGCAGTGGTGGACAGAAGCATAGGTGAGAATAGACACCTTGGGGTTGATTTACTAAAACTGGAGAGTGCAAAATCTGGTGCAACTCTGCATAGAAACAAATCAGCTTACAGGTTTTTTTTGTCATCGCTTAATTTAACAAGGTGAAGTTAGAAGCGGATTGGCTACCATGCACAGCTGCACCAGATTTTGCACTCTCCAGTTTTAGTAAATCAACCCCCTTATGTCTGCTATGTATCAACAGGCTCAGTTTGTGTCCCCACATCCTCAGGGTCACTTTAGCTTAGGCTAGTGGCATTATTAAAATTGATTCCCGTTTTCTTAATGGGGGCTAGTGCAGTTTGTACTGTGGGTCTCTTATCAAGATGCTTGAAGCAAGTGATAATGGTGCTGCCAATAGCAACCAAAGTCCAACCTTATATGCAGGAATCAGGTTTAAGGCCAACATACACTTTGATATAGAAGGCCTACTGCTAAACTATGTGCACATAGTTTTAACGAACAAAGCAAAGTAAATAAACATGATTGCATGTCCTTTGTTGCAGGCGCACAGCACTGAAGGGGTTAAGGTGGGTGTTTGTTGTACACCGGCCAGCATAATATGACCTATTAGGTGCCTCTGTGTGTGGGCCCTCTCAGGAAAGGATGGAAGCCGGAACCAAGAACCCCCCTTTCATCCCCTCCTGTCTGCCCTCAGGCCTCCATAATAATTTCCAGATGACAGTACAGGGGGAGAATGAAGGCAGCTGACCCCCTCAGGGTTGAATGAGGGAACTCCAGCTTCCTGCCCCCACCAAAATCTTAACCCCTCCCGATAGAAGGGATTAGTCACAGGACGTGATTAACAAGAGGACAGAGCATAGCAATAAGACACCTCATGCAGCAATGGGATAGTGAAGAAATGTTATCTTAATTTCATGGATAATAAAAAGGACTTTGTTAATCTGGTATTTGGCTCAGCGGAACAAAAATAAATAAATAAATAAATAAATCTCCAATTCCGCAGTTATCAGTTAACATGCACAAGTTATTTCTTTACGATGAACAAAATGGCTTCAGGCATCCATTTTGTGCCCCATTCTATAGACAGGTCCTTCATTTCTGAAGACATCCAGTGGTGGCGGCCTAAGAATTCATGATGTGAGCACCAAAAAATTTGTAAACAAAGTTACAGAAACATGCACATTGTGACTGGGCAGATGTCCACGTTAGGCAAGACTGCTGAATCCCAACAGACAGCAATGACCTAAACATCGACCAGTATTTAAGAAAGACTGCCTTAGGATAGAACTGCTGTCTTGTGTACATGGTCTTTTTAGGACTGGAATGGCCTTTGAATATTGATGTCCTCATTTGCTGCCCAAGAATTCATGATGAGAGCACCAAAATTTTTCTAAACAAACATTAGAGAAACATGCACACTACGACTGGGCAAACGTCCACATTAGGGGTATAGGGGCTCCTGATTAACGATGAAGGTTGGGTGTGTTTAGATGCTCTTCCAAACCCATATAGCCAAGCCCAGCATTAAGCTGTTGCCTGTAATGGGCATTCCTCACCCCCCAGCTGTACATATACAAGGGGCAAGTATACACACGGCTGCAGGGCGAAGGCCTCGAAAGCAGACGATTGGTCTATTACAGGCGACAGCTTCCTGGGTGGATTCGGAAGAGCATCCGAACAGCCTGAGCTCATCTCTACTCCTGAGATCCGCCGGAAATTGATCCCAGCTGATCCCTTAATCCTATAGCTCAAACAGTTTGAACACATTCATACCATAGTTGCCAACATTCCAGGAAAAATTGGAAGGACGCCTTTTCATCCCATTAGGGAAAAACGGCCATGACGCCTAGGCCGGCCATACACAGAGCAAATTTCTTTCCTGCAACACAGACAATGTTGATGTGGGAATCCCTCCTCCCGGGCCATTGTCTTCGCCCGGTGGTGAAGACCGTGATTATTGCTAGCGACTGTAGCAGCCGCTAGCGATAATCGTTGGTAAAATCCAGCATACTGGTTGTACCAAAGTTGATCGATCAACTTGGTACATTCAGCTTGCCCATACATGGTTCGAATCTCGGCCAGTTCCTGCTAAACCGGCTCGAGATCTGAACATTGTATGGCCTGCCTCAGAGAGCCACTTTCCATGACAACTTACAATAGCTGCCTAGCACAATGTTCCACCAGGCATTGGGGGTTCATGGGAAAATTTGCAAATTAGAGGCCCTGTCCTGCAGAAAGCAGTGCATTTGACAATTATGTCATAACTAGACATGAAAAAGGCTACCTGAACTGAAAGATTTTTTTTTTTATTCTTCTCATTTTCACGCTGTGCACCAGAAGAATCTGGTCAGTTTACGTGAGGAATAACAAGTTCAGGTGGTATACACGAAAAAACAAAGGGCTTATTCAGACTGCTGCATTGCACCACGTAGGTAAAACATGAGTTTTACCATGCGTCACTGCAAACACACAGCAAGGCATGTACTGTCATGAAATTCATTTTAAATAGCGACCCAACGCACTAACAACTGGCCCACACTGTTTCTCTTCTGTTTACTGACATTTAAGGTCACCTTTAGTAAGTGACCAGGAATTTGGTCCTGATGAAGGAATGTGTCTTCATTAACAGTAGAGGACATGAATTTTCAAAGCTCTTCTAATCTCAGAAAGGTCATGGGTACAAGACGGCAGTTATATCCTAAGGCAGTCTTTCCTAAATATTGGTCTGCATTTAGGTTGTATCCATTGGGATTCTGCACTTTTAAGGCTGGAACACAGCGATCGAATATCGGCTGGCATCGGGCGGTTCAACAGAAAATCTGCCAACATTCAGCCAGTGTGTACAGCAGACTGACCGGCTTCTTTTGAAGGGTTATGCTGGAAAACCAGCAACCGATCAGTCCCGGTGTCTTGCCGAGAAAGTTCCCTCGGCGGATAAGTTCCCCCCTGTACTGCGCAGGCGCAGCGCCTGCGCAGTACGAACTACTAGCAGCTGCCGGAGATAGCCGAACAACAAAATCTACAATCAGCTGTACACGGCGCCTGGGCCCTGGGTCCAGGTTCCTTCCCCACCATCCAAGTGGACCTAGAGGGGGAATCTAAAAGAGCCGAGCGAAGGGAGGCCATGCCCGAAGCGTGGCGAGGGGCCCTCTTACAGGCGCCGTGTACAGCTGATTTTCCCCTATTTATCTTCGGCTATTTCCGCCGGAGCAGCACCTGCGCAGTAGAGGGGGGTCCTTATCCGCCGAGCGCAACTTTCTCGGCAGAACACCGGCAGCCAATGGCTGTCAGCCCTGATCAGAGTGTTCTGGTGGGCGGGGATGGCAGTACCCAATCAGAACACAAATGCATAGTGGGGGTGATCACCGCATCAACGTTGCTCGGGTTTTTTTTCGCTCAGTCCACTGGGTTGAAAAAAAAAAAAACACAAAAAAAAAAAAAAAAAAACTTCTAGTGTGTATCTAGCATTACCCTTCTTAGCCCACATCCCATTCTTTGCTGTGGACTCCCACAGATAGACACCACAACCTATCGGGCACTGCACTGGAATAATTGCCACCCCATGCTTTCAAAGCAGGCAGTGCCAACTTTTGCCAGGAAAAAGATTAGTCTCCTATGACAAAATGCTTGTTTTAGTACCAGCCAAGCACTATACAAAGTATGCAGATTCTATCTACAGTATATACGGCCCAGGCACCACTTGTGTAATACATCGCACACTTTGTAAAACTAATTTAGAACACAAGCCCCCTATACTTTCCTACTGGCCCATCATAATGATGGGCAGCCTCAATGGCCAATAGGAATGTGCAGGAAGTAAGCACTTTCATACCGGTAGTGCAAAAGCTTAGCAGAACAGCTTGATGATCATCTGTGACAATATGAAGCCAAGTTTATGAACATGAGGACATTAAACTACCAAGAGGAAAAGTTCAAAACTAAGGCTGACCATACTTTATACAATTCGCTTGTACAACTTTCCTTTAGTTTTACCAAAACCATATGATAGGAGGGTAAAATCTAAACACTTTCAATTTGTATGCAATTAGGGAGGCCCTTACACTACATAGCTTAATCCTAGAAAGTATTATTTTAGCAAAAGAGTAGTTGAAGCTTGGAATAGGCTCCCAGCAATTGTAGCGAGTCCTACCTAGATTTTTTAAGACAAAAAAAAAATTATAAATAAATTATTATAAGATACATTTAATAAAATGGAGTAGTTGATAGACCACTAAAGCCGCGTACACACGAGCAGAATGTTCGACAGAAAAAGTCAGACGGAAGCTTTTCATCGTCTATTCCGATCGTGTGTAGGCCTCAGACTTTTTTTTTAAAAAATTCTGACGGACCTAGAAATAGAACATGTTCTAAATATTTCCGACGGAACCAATTTCTATCGGGAAAACCGCTCGTCTGTATGCTGTTCCGACGGACCAAAAACAATGCATGCTCTGAAGCAAGTACAAGACGGAAGCTATTGGCTACTGGCTATTGAACTTCCTTTCTTTAGTTCCGTCATACGTGTTGTACGTCACTGTGTTCTTGACGGTCAGACTTTGGTCGGACCGCGTTTAGGCAAGACCGCTTGAATCGAATTCCGTCAGAGAAACCTTCGTAGTTTATTCCGACGGCAAAACCGGTCGTGTGTGTGTATGTGGCATTAGTCTTTTTTCTGCCATAACTCTATGTTAGAACAGAAAGTCTGGGAGGCTGCTGCAGGTATGTGTGGATATCGCTAACTACATGTGCTTCCTACCTGCAAGTTTCTCTTCTTCCCCTGTGACAGCGGTCTCTTTTAGGAAAGCAGTTTCCTTAATTGCCTCTTTAGGGCAATTAGGACACCTGCTGGGAATAGTTACACCTTACAAACCCCCCCGCTGTGAGGATTGCTTCCTTTGCAGCCAATAGAAATGCAAATGACTCTAATCTTGAAGGAGTCCACACATCCAGCCCTCCTAATCAGTGTGTCTTTTGTGGCTTCTGTTTTCATTCATTGACCAATACACATTGTTAAACTGTTTGTAGTCTTCTGCGGATGTTCTACTCCAACTTCTATTATTGGGGTTGCTTCATTATTCACAACAGGCAATCATCCAAATTTACAGTTGAACTAGTCATACATGAACTGTTTTATCTGCCAAAGGATTTGTATTTGTGTCCAATCACTTTTGTGATCCACACACCTCAGCCAGACAGCAAAGCGGAGACACACCACCTTCTCTTCTAATGCCTGGTACAAACAATGACATTATCGGACCAACGATTGGCCTCTTTTTTTTGCATGCTAATCTCATATCGAAAAAGAAAAGATTACTAAAGTTCTGAAAAATCTCGTACGACAGAATAAAAAATTCAGAAGTTATGTAATGCATTTGTATTGTATTTTCGAACAACTGTACTGAATAATTTTGGCCATCGAAAATAGGGATTTCAGCACTGTGCCAAAAGAAAAAAAAAAAAAGTGTCAATAATGGCTGTCGAAAACGCCCAAGATCTTTTCATAAGTATGGGACTCAAAAAATGCATCAAACACGACACTAGGGGTGCAACGGATCAAAAATCTCACGGATCGGTTCGATCCTCGGATCAGAGTCACGGATCGGATCATTTTCAGATCAGCAAAAAAAAAAAAAAAAAAAAATCGTTACACCCACCGGAGTTTTAGATTTAAAAGCCATTTTCAACACAAAACCAAGCTTATATGCATAAATACAGTATTTGTAGATCGGACAGACTGTTTAGATGTTAGATTTTAAAAGCAACAGCAAACCTGCTGACCTTACATGGTTGCTAATGTGACAGAACACCTCTGATTTTCACATTTAACATTAAATGTGAAAATCAGAGGTGTTCTGTCACATTAGCAACCATGTAAGGTCAGCAGGTTTGCTGTTGCTTTTAAAATCTAACATCTAAACAGTCTGTCCGATCTACAAATACTGTATTTATGCATATAAGCTTGGTTTTGTGTTGAAAATAGCTTTTTAATTCTAAAACTCTGGTGGGTGTAACAAGATGTCCGCTTGCCCCCTCCTCACTCTATCATTACTGTACTGTGCAGGAGTGTGGGGTGTAGCAAGATGGCGGCGACGAAACGCCACTTCCTGTGGAGACAACAGCAGCCGCTTCCGGGTGTACCAAGATGGCCACCGCTCCAGAGCTAGGCCGAAGCCGTGGCCTTTCCTATGGCCGAGGCCGCAGAGTTGATCCGTACGGATCACGGATCGGCAACGATCCGTTGCACCCCATACACGACCAGGGGCATTTTTTTATGTATTCATGCTACTTTTTCAATGCACTTCAATGGCGAGGTGGGTTTTTGGTGCGGTTTTTTTAACTGACCAAATATGCACCGAAAATGCAGCAACCAAGATTTTTAAACACTGCTTCAAAAGGAGGTGCCAATAATAGCCGACAATAGATTCATCTGGTCGTCCTACAGACCATATATAGAAAACATTCAAGAGGATTGCTGCACATATGCAGAAATCCTCTTGAGATAGAGAAAAATTGATTTTCAGTTTCGGCACCGAAACGTTCATTCTATACGAACGATCAGATTATCGTACGATTTTCTGATTGTGCGTATGGGCCATAAGCTGGCCATTCAATTTCAACCACTTTAAATCCATAGGGAATCTCAAATGTGATCAAACTTATTTGCCACAAACAATGCAACCTACCACCCAAGAGTTCAGTCAACCAGCAAGGGGTGACGTTGAAATGAGGCTTGTATCAATAGGACTTTAAAATTTAATCAAATCAATGAAGGTGGAAGTGCTGGGGAGCGGTGTCAGCCCTGCAGTGTAGGGCTCCGTGTCCAAGTAAGTTTGTCATAATGTACTAGTATGCGATGCACAATACTGGTACATTATGAGATAGGATAGATAGTTCTCTTTCCCTTTTCTCTTTAAGCACACTGTATATAGCTGGTTGCTAAGAGTTCGAGGAAGCCGGCCGCCTCGTCCATAAAAATAAAAAAATAAAATTTATACACACACGTGTAATTTTTTCTATTTAAATCAGATTTTTTTTTATTTAAATTTATTATAATAAAATGCTTTTGGAGTAAAGATCTATCTAAAGATACTTTTCTATTTAAGATACAATAATAATTTAGTTTATTCAGCATGAAATAGAGCTTTGTTGTGTAGCACGAGGCTGTATAATTCTGCAATATGTACATTTTTGGTAAACTCATTCAATGAATCCAAGCTCTGCAAGCTGAGATAACATGCACTGCATTGATGCATTCACACAATTTTCACAGTAACCATGAGATAAAACAAAGTTCAGGAATATTCTTTTATCCCATTGTTTTGCAAATCAATGTACAGTACTGTATGATTGAATCGGTTCTGATAGCGCTGTTTTACTAACCTGAACTGTTTCCTCTAAATAGGAAACCTTCATTTTCTTTGCAAATAGTAAAGATTCTAACTACCAGCAAGAATAAGTCCTTACATTTAAAGAGCACCTGTCATTTTAGATCCATCATGGCAGCGCCTGTTAGCGGAAATCCACTCACCTGCTGCCACCACGTCCCTCACCTTGTCGTGTCACTCAGGGCTGTCTTTAGAGCAGGGCAAAAGGGGCACTTGCCCTGGGCCCAATCTTTGTTGAGGGGCCCGCGCTAGCCGTGAATTGGGGCCCCGATGACGGCATTGCAGAGCGCACAGAGGATACGGGAGGCTGTATTCCGCACTAGCCAGCTGAGAGGGGGCGGGGCCGGGAGCTCCACCGACGCTCTGACCCCGCCTACGTGCAGCCTGTATACTCGGAAAAGAGCGTCTGTAGTGAGAGCCAGTGATCGGAGTGGGAGCATCAGTGGAGCTCCCGGCCCCGCCCCCTCTATACTGGCTGGTGAATACAGAAGTCCGGGGGCAGGGCCGGGAGCTCCAATGACACTCCCACTCCGATCACTGGCTCTCACTAAAGACGCTCTTTTCCGAGTACACAGGCTGCACGTAGGCGGGGTCAGAGCGTCAGTGGAGCTCCCAGTCCCGCCCCTCTCAGCTGGCTAGCGCGGGAATACATCCTCCCATGTCCTCTGTGCGCTCTGCAAAGCTGTCATCGAGGCCCCAATTCACGGGTGATGTGGGCCCCCCAACAAAGCATCAGTGGAGCTCCCGGCTGTTGTAGTGAGAGCAGAGAGTGGAAGCCCCGCCCACACACCTGGATGTATGTAGTTAGTTTGGCTGGCCAGGTATGTCCTTACACCCATTAAATGCCTGACTGCTTAAACCCTGAGCTGTGTTATTAAACTGTAAAGCTGTGCATTGCTGAAAGTTCTCTGACCATCTCCTGTATAATGTCTGTAGTCTCTGATTGTCTCCTGCAGTATGTCCGCAGTCTCTGGTAATCTCCTGCAGTATGTCCGCAGTCTCTGATTGTCTCCTGCAGTATGTCCGCAGTCTCTGGTAATCTCCTGCAGTATGTCTGCAGTCTCTGATTGTCTCCTGCAGTATGTCCGCAGTCTCTGGTAATCTCCTGCAGTATGTCCGCAGTCTCTGATTGTCTCCTGCAGTATGTCCGCAGTCTCTGGTAATCTCCTGCAGTATGTCTGCACTCTCTGACACTCTCCTGTAGTATGTGTATTATTATGCCCCTTTACTTGCTCAATTATTTGGGATTGCTCCACCGCTCAGTGAGAGGTAATGATGTGCATTAACCTCTAGCAACCAATCGGCGAACAGTAGTGATCTGCTTTAATCTCTAGCAACCAATCAGTAAGTGGTAATGATGTGCTGTAACCCGTAAGCAACCAATTAGTGAGCGCTAATAATGTACATTAACCTCTAGCAACCAATCGGCAAGCAGAAATTATGTGTTGTAAACTCTAGAAAACAGCCAGTGAGCAGTAAGGATAGGCTGTAACCTCTGGCAAACAATTGCAATCGCTGCGTGATCTGCTGCAGTAAACTGATTGAGTCTACCTGCTATTTTTTGTATGTCTCAGAATGGAGGGGGGGCCCCCAAGAAAATGTTTGCCCAGGGCCCAATCAAAATTAAAGATGGCCCTGGTGTCACTGCTGCATCCCCAGCTGTCCTATTAAAGTGAATGGGACTGTCGGTGAGTCAACAGCGGGTCAGAGGAGGAGCTGCTGTGGGACAGAGATGACAGTTGCTCTTTAAAAATTATGATTTAAATCAAGCCTCTTTACTAGCGATTTAAATAGAGACTTGATTTAAATCAAATCCACCCTGGTAGGTCGGCACTAGGAAGCCCAGTGAAGAAAGCGGCCAGGTGAGGACAGCGCTGGATCCTGGGATAGGCAAGTGGCTATTTTTTTTAAAAGTCGACAGCTATAGTTTTTATAGTTTTAGCTGCTGACTATTAATCTTTTAATACATAACTGAACTGCTTTAAGAGCGACAGTTTGGGGCCATTTACATTTTGGGGGTTAGGGTGGAAAAACACACACAGTTGAGTTGCATTTTTATCTCCCACATACTGCTCCCTCTTAAGCTACAAAGTTAGCAAGAATGGCACACCGCTTATCACGTTAGACGGGCATAACCACCTGCTGAACACAACCTATTCAAATAAAAAGGGTTGCATCTTAATGCCCTGCAACCTTGTGCAACACAAACAGTTGTGACACTGAGATGGGGGTTTTTAGGAGTTACTTAAAGTGGAGTTCCACCCAAAAATTGGAACTTCCGGTTTAAGTGTTGGCCCCATTTGGCATGTCATTTTTTTTTGGGGTGGGGGGGGTATCCTGTGTTTACAGGCACCAAGCTCCCACTTCTTCCCCTGGTGCCGCAGCCCTAGAAGGAAGGTCACCTCTCCCTCCCTGCAATCTTCTGGAGACATGCCACAGAAGATTGCCCGACCAATCACAGCGCGAAGCGCGGCTTGCGCATGCGCGCCTGGCTGTGAAGCTGCAGCCGGGTGCGCACAGTTCAAATGCTGGCGCAGCGGGCTTCGTGCACCCGCATTGCTGGACCATGGGAGAGGTAAGTGTCTGATTATTAAAAGTCAGCAGCTACACTTTTTGTAGCTGCTGACTTTTAAATGTGTGGAAATCCGCTTTAACACCTCCTTACCACCTGTCAAGCACCCTCTGAAGTGTGATTCAGCGTGAACTGCTCTTCAGAAGGCTAGTGTAAGTAAGCCCTGATTATTTGTAATGATTGACTGGTTCACTGTCCTGTGACCACTATACTGTGTCTAGAGTATGATAGTCATCTTCAAATTACATCATGTGATGACTGAAATGTGACACTGCAAGTTGTATTTTTCTGATTGTATTTCCTTCTAAGAAACCGACACTGAGAATAGTATATAGCTGCTACTGCTGAACTCTGCTTTTGAAGATGCCGAATCTTTCACAGATCCAAAAGGCAGCGGAGTGTCAATAGACATAGCAGGCTGTGTGGCTGCTATGTTGTCTGGGGTAGGAGGGGACCCCCATCAGAAAAAGTTTCCAGTAAAGAAAGGCTGGAGTCAGGGCTCAGGGTCCTCCATGAACCCCTCTGTGCAGTAGGAAGGATTTGTTTATCTGTCTTAACAGTGCAAGTTTATTGCCCTCTGAACTCCTGCTAGACTGAGATTAACCCTATATGCCTAATGCAGTCAAAACTCCTACAGCTTCCACCTGCTAACACCTTGATGTATGAGGCTCTGGTGTTAAGGTGCAGCAGGTAGGCACAAGGGCACTGTCCAGTCCTGCTGCCAGCAGCCTGTAAATTTCTATGGCCCCTTTCACACCAGTGGACCGAGCATATCTGCCTGTTCATTTTTCAGGTGGATTCGATCAGACCACCAATTGTTCTCTATGGGGCGTTGGATGTCACTGGACAAGTGTCTACTGTCACCCGCTGGCATCCGATCCGGTTTGCTAAAATCTGACGGATGGGTGGATCGGATGGAAAACAGGCTAGGGCTGGGGGAAAAAAAAAAAAAAAAAAAAATCGATTTGAATCTTCAATCGAGTTGAGAGGTCAAATCGATTCAAATTTTCAGCAAATCGATTTTTTTTTTCTTCACTAGGACCGGCGCTGACACCGCGCCGGTCCTGAGGAGCTGCGGGCAGGAGTTTTTAGGTGAAGCCGCGGCTTCGGCCTAGTCTGCGAGGCCGGACGTCGTGGCCTCGCCTAAAAACTCCTGCTCCTCAGGGACGGCGCGATGTCCCAAAAAAAAAAGTTAAATTAAAAAATTTGAATTGTGAATCGAGTATATATATATATATATATATATATATATATATATATATATATATTAAAAATAATAATAAAATTTCGCCGATTTTTAAAAAATCGCCCAGCTCTACAACAGGCAGTCCATTTCTATCCGACCACCGCATAGAGAACAATGGGCTGTGTTCTATACAGCATACATACAGAGCGGACACGGACCTGTCACCCCCTGCTCAGAGGGGATCAGCGGAGAGATCCCCTGCTGAGCAGATGGATCCCCTTGGACAGATTCCGTCTGAAGAGGGGCCTATGAGAGGCTGACACCTGCTGCAGCTAGACGGTGCACCAAGCGCTACTTTTCTCTTCCCGTTCAGCACTGCAGTGAAGCCTGCGCATACAGCCAAGACAGCTGATTGGAGGAAAGGCACACACACCCTCTCCTCATAGGTAGAGACTTTCAGATCTGTTCGTTGAATCGTTCAGCATGCTGCTAATCTATTTAGAGCATCCTCCCCAACACAAAACTCAGGCTGGTTTTATCTCAGTTGTAGGAGAACTTGTCAGAAATTCTCATGCTGATAACAGAAGAACGGTGCAGGAGAAAGCTACGGAACATAGTGCTTTGACAAGAGATATAAAAAAAAAAACTGCAGATATATGTGCCCAGCTCAAATGTACTTTCAGTGCAAGAAAAGTTTAAAAGGAATTACAAAAAAAAAAGTGCAACAAAAGTTTAAGAAAAAGACATCACTTTAAATGTCTTCACACTGGTCCGTTGCGCTTCCACTGTGGTGTTAAAAATCCTGCTTGCTGCATTTTTTGGTCAGAAAAAAAAA
The DNA here is from genome assembly GCA_037952835.1 of Lithobates septentrionalis. Lineage (NCBI taxonomy): Eukaryota > Metazoa > Chordata > Amphibia > Anura > Ranidae > Lithobates > Lithobates septentrionalis. Next base: position 2,995,042 of record JBBDGP010001518.1, read on the forward strand.
AAAGCACCAAAAACGCATCCACTCTTTGAAATGCATTAAAAATGCAGCAACAACACATCTGTGTTATGTTTTCATGCAGTTTTTGAGACACATGACCTATGAAAAACACACCATAATCATAGTAAAATCATGGCCACATCGCATGCTTTTTCGGCAAAATGCAGATAACACCATTTTCTGCCACCAAAATTTCAGTGCATCTCTAGTGCAAGCAGTCTGTTCTCCTGGCATTACTCCCTGGGCACATACTGCCCCTATACAGGCCATACATGGATCTAATTCCAAACAAATTTTTGTGCGTTTTGTGAGCAGACGGTGCCAACACTGATTAGGTTTCCCCTCATGTTGCCACAAAAAAAAAAAAATTTTGGTGCCCAGGAATCTTTTCAGGTCACAAGCTCATGGGCATTTGTTTATATTTTATTCCTCACACGATTCTCCCATCATGGATTAGGAATTGGTTCATTTTCCAACATGTCCGATCACTCAAATTCGATGGCCGCACAAAAACCAGCTATTGCTGTGGCCCACTCATGGTGTGAAAATCAAACAATAATTTCTTATGATTTCTTCAAAAGTTCTTTCGAAAATTCGACCCATGTATGGCCGGCTTCAACACAAATACCACTTGGTGTGCTGTCCAGCTGCAGCAGCTGTGAGTCTCTTGTAGTGTTGGACAGGTTGCTTACAGCAGGGCCACCTACGGCTTGAATTTTATCCGATTCATCTGGAATTGGTCAAAATTCAAGCTGTAAATAGCCACCTTGTTTTTTAACAAATGCAATAAAAATGCTGCTGTTAGGGGTGTCAGGCGGGTTTTTTTTTTTCGGCCTTGTTTAGACGCAGAAAAGAAAAGATAACCCACTGCCAGAGCGTCCAGGAGCATCAGCATTTTGGCAGAAAAAAAACAAAAAAAAAAAAAAACGCTTGCATGTAAACGCCCATCAACGCTAAATGTGTCAAGCACTTGAGCATTAATTAATTTCAATGGCCAGCGCACCGCACTGCCCTCTACCACAGCCAACAAGGGAGTGGTAGATCGCTGCCGCAGCTCTCTACTGCTGTGCAATTACAGCTAGGGAGTGTCTTAGCAAGGTCCTAGCATCAAGTCAGGTTAGGGGGATGCAATCTCTAGGAGTTTTTCAGTCAGGCTTTATGAGATACGTAAATGGTCTACACCAGGGGTATGCAATTAGCGGACCTCCAGATGTTGCAGAACTACAAGTCCCATGAGGCATAGCAAGACTCTGACAGCCACAAGCATGACACCCAGAGGCAGAGCATGATGGGACTTGTAGTTTTGCAACAGCTGGAGGTCCGCTAATTGCATATCCCTGGTCTACACCTATAGCAAGAACACTATTTAACTTTGTTCAAAGCTACAAGTTTTTTTGTTCTTTTTTGTTTGTTTTTTGTTTTTTTATCAACAGACGTCCCTTATCTGCATAGGCAGTTTTTTTTTGGTAAAGGTGAACTATCCCTATAAACCAATTGCGCACTATAGTTTTACTGATACAGTGTGGGCCGGCTGTGCAGAATCACGTATATACAGGGCTTGACAAATTTGCTTTGAATCTAGGAGCGAAAAAAAAAAAAAAAAAAGTTAGGAGCCAGTTTTTTTTGTTTTTTTTTAATTAACAAATCTCAGATTAATCTTATGAACCTAGGTAACTAAATTGGTTACAAATGGCTAATGTGACAATGTTAATCTGTATTGTTAAGTAAATACTTTCAATAAAAATCTATTGTTTATAAAAAAATTAACAAATCTCACGGGTGGAACATGTAACATGTTCCGGAAGGTGAATTCCTCTTTTTACCCTTTCACAGCCAGGGCCGTTTTTGCCTTTTTTCCCCCGCACGTTTAAAAAAATTAAATTTTAGCCCTGAAGATGAAAAAAAAAAACAAAAACAAAAAAAAACACAAACATATTTTCTGAAAGCAGACACCGATGATATTACCGCAAAGGTCTAGGCAACACAAAATTTCAGTAAAAAACAAAAAAACTATTTAAAGTTAATTTTAGGGAGCACAAAAATGTAATAAAATTACCAATTTTTTTTTCTTTTTTGGCAAAATGGATACCCAACATGTCAAATCTTAAAACATGTCAGTACCCTATATTTTCCACTGGCGAAGCGTTAAAAGCCCCCTATAGGTCATCAGTTTCAATGCGATTCTGCATTTCTGCGTAGGGGGAATGCCCGCCTGTGCTGTTACGGCTCCAGCAAATGCCAATCAGCGGTTCCCCGGCCATGATGTATGGCCGGAATCTGCTGATCGTTGGGGCGAGTGACAGGAGAGAGCTTTGTGTATGTAAACAACACAAAGCTCTCTTCTGACAGCAGTGATGTGCTGGTTTTGGTTTCCCTGCAAAGCAGAGAATAAAAACCAAAACACATTGCTAAGTAAAAGCAGCACACATTATACATAGTAAACATTGTTAGGCACACATTGAACCCTTTGATTGCCCTATAATATAACCACTTCCCAGCCACTGTCATTAGAAAAGGGCTTCTCAAGTCCAGTCCTCAACAGGTCATGTTTTCAGGATTTCCCTCAGATGAAAACAGCTGTGGTAATTACTAAAGCAGTGAAACTGATCAAATCACCTGTGCAAAATAATGGAAATCCAGAAAACATCACCTGTTGGGGCGCCTTGAGGACTGGAGTTGAGAAATACTGATACAGTGTATAGCATTATCACAGATTAATGGATGGGTTTTACTTCCTCTTTTGCTCCCCGCAAGGCCTGCAACTCAAAAGCATAATGGGCTAATATGCATCGCATACTAGCCCATTATACGACACTTACCTGCAAACGAAGCCCGCGCTGTCCCCTGAGCAGGCCGCGTCCATCTTTGCCCCTCTTCCTTCCGGGGGGCCACGGACTCCGGCTCTGTGACTGGCCGGAGTCGCATGCACGCGGGAGCCGTCAGTCACGACACACGCTGGGGGAAGAAACGGCACGGTGGTCCGCTTCTTCACAGCGCATGCGCCGATGACGACATTGGCACACTACAAGTGAAATCTCCTAAACGGCGCACGTTTAGGAGATATTTCCACTACCTATAGGTAAGCCTTATTCTAGGATTACCTATAAGTAAAAGTCACACAAAAAGGGTTTACAACCACTTGAAAAGCACCCCAGTGTGAAAGGGGACTTAATGTCACTGGAGAGGTCAGTGGCAGTTAGACAGTGCCCACAAAGTGTCAGATTGCCCACCTTCTCGCTATAAGTCGCTGACCACCACCAGTACGAATATTTAAAAAAATGGCGGTATATTGTTTGTAGATGCTATAACCTTCACGCAAACCAATCAATATACACTTATTAGGATGAAGCAGAATACATTATGGCCTAAATTTATGAGGAAATTTGATTTGTTAGGATATGTTTTATAACAGAAAGTAGAAAATATTGGTATTTTTTTCTAAATTGTTCATAGCGCAAAAATCCCAGTGGTGATTAAATACCACCAAAAGAAAGCTCTATTTGTGTGTGTGTGTGAGGGGGGGGGGATATTAATTGTTTGCATACAGCATTGCATGACTGTGCGATTGCCACTTAAAGTAGCAAAAAATGGCCTGGTCATGAAGGGGGTAAAATCTTCCAGCGCGGAGGTGCTTAAAGCGGAGTCACTATGCAAATCTGCAGTTCTGACTTTACTAGGCGCATGCTTGTTCCAGGTTTGCCCTGCGGGAAGAGACAGCCCAGCATTTTTAGAAGCCCTGGTTATTCTGTCATTGTGTTTTCTTTCTATAAAGCTTTGCCTGTTCATTTCTTCCAGCATTGCTGTGATAAGTCCCCCCATTCTGCACTACAGGACACTGACTGACATGTTGCTTATAGCAACCCCTTTCAGCAGAACGCTTCTAATTTGCTGACTCAATGAGCAGCATTTATTAGTGAAACTGAAGCTACTTCTTTGTGTATGAATATGGCAGAAGCTCCATGACATAACACAGTACATGAGGGGGAGAGGAGCAGCCAGACCCCGCACACTGACCGCCGTCAGCTGAACACTGCGCGAGCTGGAAAACAACGCGTCACGTGACCGCCCTCCCCACAGCACGCTTTGTGCTGAGGGAACGCATGGCCAGGTACGGACTACATCTCCCGGCGTCCCCCACGCCGCCGAACTACACTTCCCGGCCGCGCCGCGCGCGCCGAACACTCCTACTCCAGGCGGGCTGCAGAGTCACGGCCAGGCCTGTCTGCGCTGTTCTCCCCCTCGGCCCACGACGTGCAAGGTCACGAGTGGAGAGCCCTGCAAAGTCCATAAAAACATTGCCCCAAAATCCTGACAAGGCTGCGCTGAGTCGGAATAAAGCTGGTGCAGTTAGCTCTTCACTACCTCGTTAGTTGTTATGGAGTGCAGGTCCAGCACTCAGGCTGCACACTCACTCTTAGAGGGAGGCCAAGCTTTGCATGCAGCATTCGGGTCTCCCACGGGTGACAAAGCTTGGGGGACGTCGAAAAATATGTACTTTGCTGTTGGGCACCACTTGGCACAGGTCAGATAGGTTTGTAGGCCGTTAAATTCAGCAGCGCATGTGCATATGGAATAAGAGGTGTGCAACAGACCAATGGCAGCCCACTCACATGCAGCATTATTTTTTAATAACAATTGTGCGTTAGTAAACATTAGAATAAGTCCTCGTTCAAGAGGGGCAAGTATGTGTCCGTGCCCCATGTGAGGGCCATAGTTTACCCACATGCGGGATGCACAGGCATTTTCTGTGCAGGTAGTCCCATTACAGTCAATTCTGCACAGACACAACCACGGCTCCTGAGGTGACGTCTGTGTAGGTACATGGTCTGCATTCTGGGCCATACACCCGCATGGATATCATATTCTAGATTGTAAGCTCTAAAGGAGCAGGGCCCTCTGATCCCTCCTGTATTGATTTGTATTGTAAGTGTACTGTCTGCCCTCATGTTGTAAAGCGCTGCGCAAACTGTTGGCGCTATATAAATCCTGTATAATAATAATATTGGGAGTCGCGGTTGTGTCCATGCAGCCGTTGCATCCCAAATGACGTCAATGGGACTACCTGTACGGAAAACACCTGTGTATCCCTATGCGGGGTAATACGGCCCTCAAATGGGCATGGGTACATACCCCCTGTGTGAATGAGGCCTAACGACCAAAACGTTAAATAGATACATTTGCTAGCGACAAAAGCCAACAAATCCTGGAGGATGGAAACATTTGGAGCACTGACTTTTTTTTTTTCAGCTGTTAATACAAATAAATGGCAAAATGTTTCAATGCTACAAAAACCTGCAACATCATGTATTCTGTCATTACAAGGTTTCAACTTCACTAGAATTTGGCTGCTGCCAAATTTTGATCCCTCCAAGAGCCAAGTGCCATATAACTTCAGCATCTGACATTTCCAGGAGTGTCAGATGACTGCCAATCCCCCTCCACAGCTTCATGGTTCCTTCTGCTGGTCCCTGTCACTACTGTGTCCTGTAGGGATGACCGATCAAACCACAGAGCACAAAGGGGGGGGAACTAGACATCCAACCCTGATCAGAAGCTTAACATTATTGGGCAAGCTCAAGGTAGCAAAGATTAGTGGTGTTGACAGCAAGAATTAAGATCCTTTCTTTCCAGGCAGCCCTTCTTTTTACTTTTTATTCTACTTTAAGGAACACCATTAAAAAATAAATAAATAAACAAGTAGCCAACATAAAATAAAACCACATCAGTCCAGAGATTTCCCATGCGATACTTTTGCTAGAGAGCCTCAGTACAATGGTTAGAATCATTCAACCCACTTCCTCTGAGCCCAGGTTGTCCTAGACCCACCACCCCCAGCCTGTGATTGTACAGGGAAAGAAGCAACACAGTGAAAAGCTCATCTCTGTCACTTTGCTCTTCTCCAATTAACATGCTGCTTGCCAGTGAATGCACTGATTGGCTCCTTGTGCTGCCTCATACTTGAGACCTGCTGTAGAAGCAATGCAAGAGGCTGATGTGTCAAATTAAGGTGTTGACAATGCTTGCATTTAAAGAATACAGGTGATGTATTAATGATTGCAGATCTGCATGAACTGGTGTCTTATAGTTCAGCTTTAAGTAATACATACTTGTTTTAAAAAATTATGCCCAACTCAGAGTACAACACTGTTTCAGGAATAATAATAATAATAATAATAATAATAAATACAAAAAAATACAATGCAAATCAGCAGTCATACAGGTAAAAGGTAGAATACTAAGGGTATGAGATATAATAATAATAATATTATTATTAATCACATACCCTTAGTATTCTACCTTTACCTATGTATGACTGCTGATTTGCATTCTTTTTATTATTAATAATAATCATAATATAATAGAGCATGTCCACCTTATCAGCAAAAGGGACCCTCAAAATGATAGTACAAAATTTAGGAAATTATATCAAAACATTACAGTTCACCAATACACAGCTATTCCCATATTAAATAGGGGAATTGTCACAGCAGCGAGTGTGGATTTATATTGACCTTCAATACGGCAATTCTAAAATTCCCTCCCTGCCAGATGGGGGGGGGGGGACATCAAAGCAATTATCTTCAATAGCCAGGCATCCTAATGACTTGGGTGCAGCTAAAAGCAGCAGGGGCCCCAGCATCCAGGTACGCATTGCTACTGACCTTGCGAGAATACAAAAGCCTCCATCCCTCCTCCCACCCATTAACAAAGCCACATGGTGGTATTAGTATACAGTACACACTATTGAAAAGCACGGCATGCAGCAGAACAACATGACCTTGGAACATGTTTATTACTACACCAAACGTAAAACTGATGCCCCTAGAAACCGGATCCCTTATTTCACCTTAATAAGGAAACCTGGTTGTTGCAATGGGCAGCCGCTTCATGCAAACACAGAAGTGGGCCTGCACCATATGAACATGCCGATCATACAGGTTAGATATACAATTGAAAATGGTCAATTTTGGAACAGTCAGTCGATATTTAATCACTTCATGAAGTCAAAACAATAATAAATTACGATCTTACGGGCAGAAAAAAAAAAAGGAAAAATCAGGATGGAAACTTCTCATTCCCGTACATGACGCAATATTACCGACAATGTTTACTAATTCTTGCTCATCACTGGGCAGCAAAGGGGTTAACATGCCCATCTCCAGCGATCACTAATCGCCAAGACTTTCGTGACTGGTTAGCAGTCATTCCTTTTTCTCCCAGAAAAGAGAAATAAATACTCTGTTCGACGCATCCATGCGTTGCGGAAAAGTCATGGCGGTTTACATTTTGTTGCTTAGCGGCCAAACGCTCCCAAAGTCCCTATTCTCCCTGCCTCTTTGCCGCATCACTACATCGGCACAACCAAGGAGAAAAGTGGGGGGTTCAAATGTCGTCAATTAGGGACCAATTGGTCCTAAAGAACAATGTAGAGCGATCATTCCTTTTCCTTCTCCTTGCAAAGAGGAATAGCCATAGTGGTTCTAATTGTGGCGCTTAGCAACCAACTTCTCCCAATGACTGGTGGTCATTCCTTTTTCGCTTTCCCACTTTGCGGCATCCATAGGTCAGCTGATCCAAGGAGAAAAGTCATGGTGGTTTTCATTTAGTAAGTTAGTGGGCAACTGTTTGCTTACCAGTGATCATTCCCTTTTCTCGCTATGAGAAGTGGCCTCTTTGCCACAACCATACTTGGGCCTTGTCATGGCAGTTCTAATTTTGGTGGTTAGTGGCCAATTGCTTCCGATGTCCAGTGGTGGGTGACATTCCCTTTTCTCACTGAAAAAGGAATGGCCTGTTCTGCTGCATCCATACAATCGGCCAATTTGGAGGAGAAAGTCAAGTTTTATAAATGACTGTAATGGCCAATTAAAGAACGACACCAAGTGATCATTCCCTTTTCTCTCTGCAAAGAGTATTCGTCTCTTTCCAGCAACGTTTGCAGATGCAAGGAGAAAAAAAAAGTCATGGTGGTTCTGATTTAGCAAATTAGTTGCCAATTGCGCCCGAAGTATGGCGGCAAGTGGTGAAGTATTGCCCATTCGCTGCATCTATACATTGGCCAATTAGAGTGGAAAGTCATTTTGGTTCAAATTTTGTCCACTAGTTGCAAATCGCTCCCAAAGAACAGCAGCAGATCGTTCCCTATTCTCCCTGCAACATCAGTATGTCAGTCGACCCTAATGCCCCGTACACCAGGTCGGATTTTCCGACGGAAAATGTTCGATCGGAGCGTGTTGTCGGAAATTCCGACCGTGTGTAGGCTCCATCGGACATTTTCCATCGGAATTTCCGTCACACAAAATTTGAAATCTGGATCTTATATTTTCCGACAACAAAATCCGTTGTCGTAAATTCCGATTGTGTGTACACAATTCCGACACACAAAGTTCCACGCATGCTCGGAATCAAGCAGAAGAGCTACACTGGCTATTGAACTTCATTTTTCTTGGCTCGTGGTACGTGTTGTATGTCACCGTGTTCTTGACATTCGGAATTTCCGACAAGATTTGTGTGACTGTGTGTATGCAAGACAAGTTTGAGCCAATATCTGTCAGAAAAAATCCTAGGATTTTGTTGTCAGAATGTCTGATCGTGTGTACAGGACATTAGATGAGAAAAATTATGTCGGTTCAAATTTTGTCAATCACTCCTAAAGAACCTCGCTGAATGATCATTTCCCTTTTCACCTCTTTGCCGCAACCATACGCCAGCCAGTGTCATGACCGTTCCACATTAGCTAATTAGATGGAAAGTCGTTCTGGTTCAAATTTGTCTATTAGTTGCCAATCACTCCCCAAGAACAGTGGCTGGCAATAGTTCCCTATTCTCCCTGTCTCTTTGCTGCATTAGGTCAGTCGACCCAAGGAAAAAAGTTATGGCAGTTCAAATTTTGTCAATTAGTGGCCAAATGCTCCTAAGAACCAAGCCAAGCAATCACATTCCTCTTCACCACAACCATACATTGGTCAATGTCACGGCCATTCTACATTGGCCAATTAGAGGGAAAGTCATGCCGATTCAAAGTTTGTCCATTAGTGGCCAATTACTCCTAAAAAACTGTGCTCAGTAATAATTTCCCTTTTTCGTCTCCTTGCCGCAACCATACATCAGTCAATGTCATGGCTGTTCTACATTGGCCAATTAAATAGAAAGGTCAGGCTGGTTCAAATGTTTTCCATTAGTGGCCAATCACTCCTAAAGAACTGTGCTGAGTGATCATTTTCCTTTTTCCTGCAACCATACATCGGCTAATGTCATGGCCGTTCTACATTGGCCAATTAGAGGGAAAGTCATACTGGTTCAAATTTTGTCCACTAGTAGCCAATCACTACTCCCAAAGAACCACGTTGAGCGATCACTTCCCTTTTCGCCTCTTTGCTACAACCATACGTTGGCCAATGTCATGGCCGTGCTACATTGGCCAATTAGAGGGAAAACATGCTGGTTCAAATGTTGTCCATTGGTGGCCAATCACGCCCAAAGAACAGCGGCTGGCGATTACTGCCTATTCACCCTGTCTATTCGCTGCATCATTACGTTGGCCAACCCAAGGAGAAGTTAGGGTGGTTTGAATGTGGGCAACCTGTGGCTTCTAAAGACTGGTGCGGAGTAAACATTTTATTTTCTTTCCGCAAAGAGGAATAGCCTCTTCCCCACAACTAAACATCAGAGAAAAATCATGGCGCTTATAATTTGATTACTAAAGTAGGGTGGCGAGTGACATTCCCTTTTCTCCCTGATCACCAAATCTATACATAGGCCAATTGGAGGAGACAGTCATGGCGTTTCTAATTTTGTCAATGAGCGGCCAATCGTTACTGAACTTTAGCGGTGAGTAAAATTTGCTTTTCTCCCTACATTGACCAATTAGAGTAATAAGCCGTGGTGGTTAAAATGTTGTCAATGCGTGGCCAATCGCTACTGAACTATGGCAGCCAGGTATATTCCCTTTTCTCCCTACATTGGCCAATTATAGTAGAAAGTCATGGTGGTTCAAATGTTGTCAATGAGAGGCCAATCATTACTCAACTATGGCATGGAGTGACATTCCCTTTTCTTTCTACATTGACCAGAGTAATAAGTCATGGTGGTTCAAATTTTGTCAATGAGCGGCCAATCATTACTGAACTATGGCGGCGAGTGACATTCCCTTTTCTTCCTACATTGACAAACCAGAGTAATAAGTCATGGTGGTTCAAATTTTGTCAATGAGCGGCCAATCGCTACTGAACTATGGTGGCCAGGTACATTCCCTTTTCTCCCTACATTGGCCAATTATAGTAGAAAGTGATGGTGGTTCAAATTTTGTCAATGAGCGGCTAATCATTACTGAACTATGGCGGCGAGTGACATTCCCTTTTCTCCCTGATCAACAAATCTATACATAGGCCAATTAGAGGAGAAAGTCATGGTGGTTCAAATTTTGTCAATGAGCGGCCAATCGCTACTGAACTATGGCAGCCAGGTACATTCCCTTTTCTCCCTACATTGGCCAATTATAGTAGAAAGTCATGGTGGTTCAAATGTTGTCAATGAGTGGCCAATCATTACTGAACTATGGTGGCGAGTGACATTCCCTTTTCTTCCTATATTGACCAGAGTAATAAGTCATGGTGGTTCAAATTTTGTCAATGAGCGGCCAATCGTTACCGAATTATGGCGGCCAGGTAAATGACCTTTTCTCCCTACCTTGGCCAATTATAGTAGAAAGTCATGGTGGTTCAAATTTTGTCAATGAGTGGCCAATCATTACTGAACTATGGCGGCGAGTGACATTCCCTTTTCTCCCTGATCGACAAATCTATACATAGGCCAATTAGAGGAGAAAGTCATGGCGCTTCTAAATGTTGTCAATGAGCGGCCAATCGCTACTGAACTATGGTGGCAAGTGACATTCCCTTTTCTCCCTACATTGGCCAATTATAGTAGAAAGTCACGGTGGTTAAAATTTTGTCAATGAGTGGCCAATCGCTACTGAACTATGGCGGCGAGTGACATTCTCTTTTCTCCCTACATTGGCCAAGTAGTGGTTCAAATTTTGTCTAATCGTTCCCCAAAAAAATATGTCAGCGATAGATCTGATCATGTACTGTGCGCTGGGACTTGTAGTCCCACAGGTTGCCCTGTCACTCCCCCCCCCCCCACTGAGTTTGCAATCTTAGCCTCCCCCCAGGTGTTGCTCGTCTGGTGTGAAATCAGCTGACTGCTCAGGAGGGGGTGTGATCACTTCCAGCGTTAAATGCGCCCCCCATATGGCGCCCCCAGGAGCAGTGGCGGAGCCGCAGTGGTGCTCCCAGGCAGGCAGCGCTCATGCCCTCTCTCAGCTCTGCAGCATGGCCGGGGCACCACGTGGGTCTGTTTGCAACTGACAAACCTTCCTCTGCGCCCTTTAAAACAAATCCCAGTGATCGCCGGTCATTCCCCGTCCTGGGGACCCCCATCGGCTGTCCCTTTAGGGGTGCAGAGGGACCCCCCCCCCCCTCGTGTTTGATTCCCCAGCACACAGCTGATCGGGGCTCCCCGCCTCCCTCCCCATGTCTGCAAGGTGATCTAAGGAGATCTGCAGCGTGCACGGTCGGGGCCATGTGCGCCAGCAAAACAGAAAGCAACAACAGCAGCAGCACAGCGAGTGCTGGGGGTACCTACCTGCACAGCCCCCCGATCACTTCCTTCTCCGTCTTCCTGAAGTGTTGCAGGGAGGGTACTTTCTGCGCGGGCATCATGAAATACTCCATAGCAATCAGCAGGAGGACCACCCCCCCCAAAAAATAAAAACCACCGTGCACCCCTCCCTCCCCCCCCCTTTGCACCCTTCTTCCAGCAGCTTCCCCCCCTTTTTTTATCCCCTCTTCCGATCAGCCTTATTGATCAGGTGATGGTGCATGCAGGCAGATCAATGGTGTAGTGTGTGTAGGATGTCCCAGATGATCAGGGGGAGGTGTCTGTCTCTCTCCTTGTGTTCTGCCTCTCAATGTGAGTGTGTGTTTGCAGCTGATGTCTGTTTCAAGGCGGGAAACAGCTGGTGAGAGATCAGAAACAGCACCCCTCCCCCCTGCACCCCCCACTCCCCCCCCCTCTTCCTCCCTCCTTCCACCCAGAGCCAAATCCCAGCCCTTCTTCCGCAGAGTAAGGCATTGCATGTAAACAAAGGACTATTTGCAAGGCGTTTCATGGCCTTCTGCGGTGGGGAAAGCGCAGGCTTGCGCTGATCTGGGGGGTGCATGCTGGGCTGGGGGTCCCTGGGGTATTTTGGGGGTGCAAAGTGGGCACCTAAGGGTGTTGGATCTAGGGGAGGGGGGGGGTGGGGGGAGAGAACAGAAGCTGAATGGGGAGGCTGGGAGGTGATCTGGCTGCATGCGCCACGCTTGGGTGATCAGTCCCATCAGCTGACAGCTTGGCAGAGAGGAGAGCAAGGGGAAGGAAGAAGAAAGGAGAAAAAAGAGCCGAGCACATGTTCACTGCCTGCATCATCCCTAACCCCTGCACTGCCAGAGAGGCCTGCTGCAGGGCTCCCTCCGCTACCGCCTGCACAAAGCCAGTGTGATCATGGGACACATGGAGGGCGATGTGCGCAGGCCATTCATTTCAGGAGGCTCAGTCCGCCTTGCTGCAAAGAATAGCCCCCTCTGAGTTTGAAAGCAGGCTCCTCATTTCTCAGCTGTGCTTTCCCCTCCTTTTTTTTTTATTTTTTTTGTGCGATTAGGACCTCTATAATAGAAATAATAATCCAAAATAACAAAAAAAACTAAAAATACTGAAACCGTTGTTTTACGCTAAACTTTTCATGCAACCGTTAACTCAGCAGGTTTCTGGAGGGTTCCTCCAAAGGTTTTATTTTAGGGGTTCCTTGAGTAAATACCTATCTACATTTTCTGAAATTGAAAAACAAAAAAGTATTAGACATAGAAACTATTATTTACTCTAAACTTTTTATACAACCTCTAACTCACAAGGTAACTGGAGAACACCGGGGTTCCTTGAGTAAATATCTATGTACATTCACTTAAATTAAAAAAGAAACTGATTATAAAACATAGAAACTACCATATTATTTACTCTAAACTTTCCATACAACCTCTAACTCACCAGGTTTTTGGTGAACCCCAGGGTTCCCCCAAAGGTTTTTTAGGGGTTCCTTGAGTAAATATCTATATACATTTCCTGAAATTAAAATAAAAAATGATTATAAAATATAGAAACCATTATTTACTCTAAACTTTTCATGCAACCTCTAACTCAACCAGATTTCTGGGCAACCCTGGGGTTCCTCCAAGGGCTCATTGAGTAATGAGTAAAGTCTGCCTCCTAAAGCGGTTGTAAACCCCGCTTGGTCATTTTTACCTACGGGTAGGCCTATAATTAGGCTTACCTGTAGGTAAAATAAATATCTTCTAAACGGTGCTTAGTCAGATTTCCATGGAACCATGAGATTCCTCCAAAGGTTTTTTAGGGGTTCCTCGATAATTGAATAATGACCTCTATACATTTCCTGAAGATAAATTATTATAAAATAAAGAAACTGTTATTTGCTACAAATCTCTATACATTTCCTGAAAAAAAAAAAACGACTAAAATATAGAAACGTGTTTTCTTTTTACCCTAAAATTCTCACGCAACCTCTTAACTCAACCAAGTTTCCAGGGAAAACTGGGCTTCCTCCAAAGGTTGTTAGGGGTTTGTTGAGCAGTGAGTAAGGACCTCTAAAAACTTACTGAATTTAAATAAAATACAGAAACGTATGTACATTTCCTGGAGAAAAAAACTACAATAAAAAATTATTATAAAATATAAAAACTGTTATTTACCCTAAATTTTTCCTGTAGCCTCAACTAGATTTTTGGGGTTCCCACAGGGTTGTTTAGGGGTTTCTTTGAGCAATGTGTGAAGATCTCTATAAATTTCCTGAAATAAAAAAAAACTAAAATATAGAAACTGTTATTTTACACCAAACTTCAAAGGTTTTTGGGGTTCCTTGAGAAATAAGTAATTTCTACCTCTTAAAGGGTAACTCCTCTAAAATATACAAACTGTTAAAGTTATTTTTTTCATGCAATCTCTAAATCAATCAGGTTTCCAGGGAACCATGGGGTTCCTCCAAAGGATTTTTTTGGGGGTTCCCTGATTAATGAGTAAACACCTCTATACATTTCCTGAAATTAAAAAAAAAATTATAAAATAAAGAAACTGTTATTTACTCCAAACTTTTTATGCAACCTCTAAGTCACCCAGATTTCTGGGGAACTCTGGGGTTCCTCCAGGGTTGTTTAGGGCTTCCTTGAACAATTTGTAAAGATCTCTATTAATTTCCTGAAATTAAAATGACTAAAATATAGAATCCATTTTTTTCAACACAATTTTTCACGCAGCATTTAAATCAATCGTTCTTGGTCAGGTTTCCAATGTCTAACTCAATCGTTCTTGGTCAGGTTTCCATGGAACCCTGGGGTTCCTCCAAAGGTTTTTGGGGTTCCTTGAGCAATGAGTAATGTCTGCCTCTTAAACTGTTAAAGGTAACTTTTCATGGAACCTCTGACTCACCCAGGTTTCCTGACCTCCAAAGGTTGTTAGGGGTTCCTTATGCCCCGTACACACGGTCGGACTTTGTTCGCACATTCCGACAACAAAATCCTAGGATTTTTTCCGACAGATGTTGGCTCAAACTTGTCTTGCATACACACGGTCACACAAAGTTGTCGGAAAATCCGATCATTCTGAACGCGGTGACGTAAAACACGTACGTCGGGACTATAAACGGGGCAGTGGCCAATAGCTTTCATCTCTTTATTTACTCTGAGCATGCGTGGCACTTTGTCTGTCGGATTTGTGTACACACGATCGGAATTTCCGACAACGGATTTTGTTGTCGGAAAATTTTATAGCCTGCTCTCAAACTTTGTGTGTCGGAAAATCCGATGGAAAATGTGTGATGGAGCCTACACACGGTCGGAATTTCCGACAACAAGGTCCTATCACACATTTTCCGTCGGAAAATCTGACCGTGTGTACGGGGCATTAAAGTAGAACTATAGGCAAAACTTTTTTTTCATTTTGGATAGAGCAAGGGAGGGTTATAACCCCTGTCTGATTTTTTTTTTGCGCCATCTGTGTCCCATTGCGGAGATTTCCTTTCACTTCCTGTTCCATAACCAAACAGGAAGTGAGGAGAAATCCCTGAAAATTAAGGGATTCCTTGGGGTCCCACAGGTCACCAGAGATAGTGTCCCCATTGGAAGATTTCCACTTTTCTGGGGACAACCCAAAATATGGAATTTTCTTTTACTTTCATTTTCAACAATAATGGTAAACAGGACAAATAGAGAGGGTGAATCTGCCTAACGTTGGCACAGACAAAAAAACAGACATAAAAACTGAAAGGCATTCTAATCCCTCTTCACTCTATCCAAAATTTAAAAAAAAGTTTGCCTTTAGTTATACTTTAACCACTTCACGCAAAACGACGTACCCGTATGTCAGTACTTTGACGCTAAATACCGGGGTTATGGCAGCAGCTGGCTGCCATAACCCCTATATTTACTGGAACACCGTGCATTTCTCTTTAAGATAAAAGTGGTCTCTGCGGCGGATTCACAGAGAGATCACTTTTATCAGCGGCGGGAGAGGTGTCAACCCCCCTCCTGCTGCGCTATGGTCGTCTCCGCCGCTTACCGGACCCGCTGGTAACAGCGGAGACGATCGCGTCCTTTCCCGTGGATCCCTGGCTGCCGACTGTGGGGAAGATGGCCCCTGCTAGGCTCCATGGCATAGGAGGGTGGAAGTGACGTCAAATGTCACTTCCGCCCATAGCTCTTAAAGGAGATTTTTTTTTTTTCAAGTGACTTTTTTTTTTTTTTTTTTTAATTGCATTTTAGTGTAAATATGAGATCTGAGGTCTTTTTGACCCCAGATCTCATATTTAAGAGGACCTGTCATGCTTTTTTTCTATTACAAGGGATGTTTACATTCCTTGTGATAGGAATAAAAGTGACCCAATTTTTTTTAAAAAACAAAACAGTGTCAAAATAAAAAATTAAAAGTAAAATAAATAAGAATTTTTTTTTTTTTAAAGCGATGAGCTTGCGCACAGAAACGAACGCATACGTGAGTAGCGCCCGCATATGAAAACGGTGTTCAAACCACACATGTGAGGTATCGCCACGATCGTTAGAGCGAGAGCAATAATTCTAGCCCTAGACCTCCTCTGTAACTCAAAACTGGTAACCTGTAGAAATCATTAAACATTGGCTATGGAGATTTTTAAGGGTAAAAGTTTGTCGCCATTCCACAAGCTGGCGCAATTTTAAAGCGTGACATGTTGGGTATCAATTTACTCGGCCTAACATTATCTTTCGCAATATAAAAGAAAATTGGGCTAACTAAACTGTTGTCTTATTTTTTTAATTCAAAAAAGTGTATTTTTTCCAAAAAAAGTGCACTTGTAAGACTGCTGCACAAATACGATGTGACAGAAAGTATTGCAATGACCGCCATTTTATTCTCTAGGGTGTTAGAAAAAAAAATATATAATGTTTGGGGGTTTTAAGTAATTTTCTAGCAAAAAAAAATGATTTTAACTTGTAAACAACAAGTGTAAAAAAGAGGCTTGGGGAGGTTCCCGAAACCCCCTCTCTCCAGTGGGGACGGGCGGGCGCAGGTTTCTTAGTGTAACGTCAATCACTAGCATGCTTAACCACATTGGGGAGCAACGTGTATTTGCCTAGTCATGCCAACGACTTTTTGTTATAATAAATAAAGATTATATTAAAAAAAAAGAGACTCTTATAAAATTACTAAAATACAGAAACCCCTTTAAATTTCCTGTTATTTTACACTAAGCTTTTCATGCTACCTCTAACTTAGCCTTTCGCAACCAAGTTTCCCTTAAGCTCTGGGGTTTCTTTAAAGATTGTTGTGGTTGCTTGAGCAATAGCTGTCTCCTAAGACCTCTATGAATTTTCTCAAATAAAAAAATACTGAAGTACAGAAACTGTTTTTTTACACTAAATGTTTTGTGCTACCTCTAACTCTGCTTTTTTCAGCCAGGTTTTTGTGGAGTCCTGGGGTTCCACCAAAGGTTACTTAAAATTGGTGGCCACTGCTCAACTAACCCATATCAGCCTCAGGTGGAACCCTGGGGCTGCTCTACATCAACCTTTTTCAACCGTAGGCAGTAAGTAATTTCTGCCTCTTAAGACTTCTTATTCATTTCCAGAAATAAAAAAAAAATAAAAAAAACAGAAACTGGTATTTTACACTAATCTTCTCACACAACCTCTAACTCAGCTTTTCTCAATCAGGTTTTCTTTGGAGCCAAGGAGTCCTACAGTGGTTGCTGGGGGTTCCTAGAGCAGTAAGGAAAGACCTTTATACATTTCCTGATGAATTACTAAAATACAGAAACTTTTATTTTAGGCTAAACATCTCATGCAACCCCTAACTCTGAATTTCTCAACCAGCTTTTTATGGAGCCCTGGGTTTCCTCCAAAGGCTATTAGGGGTTCCTTGAGCAGTGATTAATTTCTGCCTTCTAATGCTGCGTACACAGGACCGGACTTTCCGTCAGAAAAGGTCAGACGGAATCATTCCGTTGGACATTCCGATCGTGTGTGGGCTTCATCGGATTTTTTCTTTCTAAAATTCTGACGGACCTAGAAATAGAACATGTTTCAAATTTTTCAGACGGAATCAGTTCCTATCGTGAAAACCGCTCGTATGTATGCTATTCCGACGGACCAAAAACGACGCAAGGGCAGCTTTTGGCTACTGGCTGTTGAACTTCCTTTTCTAGTGCCGTCGTACATCATCGCGTTCTAAACGATCGCACTTTGGTGTGATCGTGTGTAGGCAAGTCCGTTTCAGCGGAACTCCATTGGAACTCTGTCGAAAAGACCGTCAGAGTTCATTCTGACGGAAAGTCCGGTCGTGTGTACGCGGCATAAGACCTTTATAAATTTATCTCAGATAAGTAACCACTGAAACCAACAACCTTTTTGGATACTGTATATATAAGGGGATTCCTTCCACTGGTCACCAATGTAGGGAACATTCTTTCCAATGACCACCAGTGGAAGGGAGCTCTTCACCTAGTTACAACCAATGTAAGATGACACTGTCCCACTGATCATCATTGTAAGAGGGCACATTTGTCAAGTATTCCCTATTCCTTTATCTTTTATTTGTTTTTACATGTGTTACTTACCTTTCATGATATTGTACCTTGAGATGTTGGTATAATACATATTTAGAAGGGATTTCCTGAGGCCTGAAGATCATGTCAAGGGTTCCTCTATTTTAGAAAGGTTGAAAAAGTAGGCTCTAACCTATTGCATTTGTTATTTTCAAATGCTAAAAATAGAGGGTTAGCCAATCATTTTGTATCCATGACTTCTGCATGGTCCACACAGACCTGGGAATGTGGCAGGGGTGTGTACTGTGCCAACATGCTTTATGCTACAAACTGTCCCATACTACCATCTCAGAAAGTTGGAAAATGTATTTTTTCGAAAGGGAAATACAACAAAAACAATAAACAACAGGGTCACTCATCAATACAACTGAACCCCCTATCTAATGTAACCACTTGCTTACTGGGCACTTAAACCCCCCTCCTGCTCAGACCAATTTTCAGCTTTTAGCACTGACGCACTTTGAATGACAATTGCGCGGTCATACAACACTGTACCCAAATGAAATTTTTATCATTTTTTTCACACAAATAGAGCTTACTTTTGGTGGCATTTAATCACAGCTGGTGTTTTTATTTTTTGCTGAACAAACAAAAAAAGATGGAAAATTTAGAAAAAAAAAAAAACATGTTTCATAGTCTGTTATAAAATTTTGCAAACAGGTTATTTTTCTCCTTCATTGATATGCACTGATGAGGCGGCATTGGTGGGCACTGAAAGGCTGCACTGGTGGGCACTGATAGGCACAGTTAAGGCGGCACTGATAGGGACAGCTAAGGCGGTACTGATGGGCACAGATAAGGCGGTACTGATGGGCACAGATAAGGCGGCACTGATGGCCACTGATAAGATGTCACTGATGGGCCCTGATGAGTGGCACTGATGGGCACTGATAGGTGCCACTGATAGATGGCACTGATGGGCACTGGTGGATGACACTGATGGGCACTGGTAGGTTACACTGATGGGCAGCACTGTTGATGAGGCACTGATTGGTGACACTGATAGGTGGCACTGTGGGCACTGATGGGTAGCACTGTGGGAACTGGTAGGTGGGGCTGGTGGGCACTGGTAGGCGGCACTGTTGTGCACTGCTAGGTGGCACTGACAGGGGGGCACAGATGAGCTGACGGCGGCTCTCCTTGATCGGGACGCTGTCAGCGCAAGGAGAAAAAATAGCTGATTACCGGCTCTGTCTACATCACATGATCAGCTGTCATTGGCTGACAGCTGATCATGTGGTAAGGGGTCGGGATCCGATCTGTGATCAGCCGAGTTTTATAGACTTGCTGATCAGAGCGCGCCGCGCGCACCCTGCAGGGGGCGCGCAGGCCGCTCGGGCACGGGAGGATGTCTATTGACGCCCTCACGGCAAAGTAGGTCCGCACTGTAGCCGTCATCCGGCTATAGTGCGGATCTGAAGAAGTTAAAAATAAAATCCCTTCCATAGGATAATAATTTAACAATGTGCATAGGCCTTTTAACACTTTTGCTATGATTTAAAAAAAAGGCTGTCCCTTGCTATTGAAACAAAATGAAAAGATTGTAAGTAAATAAAGCATCATTATTGTTTTATTTAAATGCATCTTTATGTATGTTTTTCAGACAGTTTTTAGCACAGTCCTATGATGTGCAGGGTCATATTTTTCCTTGGATCAGTGGGCAGTCCTAAATAATATAGAGTGAAGCACTGATGTGATGATGTTAATAATGTTTGTGAGTATAGGACACCATGATGACACTCCAGGGCACGGTCAGCAATTCTCTGCACTCACAGAATGTCCTCAGTCTTTCAGGTAAAGAGAGGACATCTAGTGGTGGAATGAATTACTGCGGGAACAGAGAGGAGGTATTTCTATGTATACATGTAAAATATAATTGATTTAAAGTACTTATATTTTCACTTCAAATAAACATTTAACTGCTAAAAGCTTTATTATCTCATTAAGTAGTATTTCATAAGCACCAAACATTGCTCTTTTTCCTGCTTTCCACAATAGGCACCCCATTGAAACTCATTGGAGGTTATTTACTAAAACGGATGTGTGCAAAATTTGGTGCAGCTCTGCATTCAAACCAATCAGCTTCCAGGTTTTATTGCCAAAGCTTAAAGAGGAACTGCAGTCTGCTCACATAATTTGTAATAAAAAACATTTTGGCCATTCTGAAGCTTCCCTCCAACCACTTTGCATATTATTTTATATATAATGTGATTCTGTACTTGCCAAATATGCTGCAGAAATTTCCCTCCACTGAGTCTGGCTGCAACCATTTTAACTGCGGGCAGCTGAAGTTGTTGACTGTTCACTTCCTGGATTTACACAGACACACAGAGGCACACCTCCAGCCCTGCAGCTCTCATTGGCCCTCTTACGACTCACCCCCCCTCCCTTCCTGGCAAACTCTCACGAGAGTGAGAGAGAGAGAGAGAGAGCTGTGCATAATGTCATAAGCCTAGGTTTTTTACCAGACAAGAAACAGGAAGTGGGCTGTATATTTACTGGCACAAAAAAAATGTTTTACTATTCAAAGTTAAAACAACAAGGGCAGAAGGTTTAATAGATGGAAAGATGAAAAAAATGACTGAAGTTCCTCTTTAATGTGTTTGTTACCCCAACATTTCATATTGCTGATAGGTGCCTGCTGTGCCATGTACTTGTATGAGAACGTATCCTGTTATCTTTGCATTTCTTCCTTTATGTAAAATCCCTGGTGATCCTGCTAGTCCACTTGTTTTCCAATTAAAAACTGACCACACTAAGCAGGGGAGCACACTGGTCAGATCTCTAGCTATGCTGATAGGGGTGTTGCTAGGTGGGAAAAAGAGCAGGGGCTTCAGCCCGAAGGTAAATTTGATAACCCCTCCCACATCTTAAAGTAAGTCCAGCACATGCCCGGCATCATAGGGGGAGGGGGGGGGGTTTAGGCTCACTTGCTGGTTGCTGCCTGGCTCACTAGTGCCCATCAATGCAGCCCGATCAGTGCCCATCAATGCAGCCTCACCAGTGCCCATCAATGCAGCCTGATCAGTGCCCATCAATGCAGCCTAACCAATATTGCCCATCAATGCAGCCTCACCAGTGCCCATCAGCTCAGCCTCACCAAAGCCCATCAATGCAGCCTCATCAGTGCCCATCAATGCAGCCTCATCAGTGCCCATCAGTGCAGCCTTACCTGTGCCCATCAATACAGCCTGATCAATGCCCATTAGCTCAGCCTCACCAGTGCCCATCAATGCAGCTTAATCAGTGACTATCAGCTCAGCCTCACCAATGACCATTAATGCAGCTTCACCAGTGCCCATCAATGCAGCCTCACCAGTGCCCATCAATGCAGCCTCATCAGTGCCTATCAGCTCAACCTCACCAGTGTCCATCAATGCAGTGTTGCCAGTGCCCATCAGCACAGCCTTGCCACTGTTGCCAGTGTCCATTAATGTAGCCTGATCAGTGCCCATCAATGCAGCCTGATCAATGCCCATTAGCTCAGCCTCACCAGTGCCCATCAATGCAGCTTAATCAGTGACTATCAGCTCAGCCTCACCAATGACCATTAATGCAGCTTCACCAGTGCCCATCAATGCAGCCTCACCAGTGCCCATCAATGCAGCCTCATCAGTGCCTATCAGCTCAACCTCACCAGTGTCCATCAATGCAGTGTTGCCAGTGCCCATCAGCACAGCCTTGCCACTGTTGCCAGTGTCCATTAATGTAGCCTGATCAGTGCCCATCAATGCAGCCTGATCAAAGCCCATCAGCTCTGCCTTACCTCTGCCCATCAATGCAGCCTGATCAACACTCATCAGCTCAGCCTCACCAGTGCCCATCAGTGTAGCCTTGCCAGTGCATGGGGAGAGGGGAGCCACTAGTTTACACAGAGCGGGGATCTCCTGCTTACCCAGCGCGGCCGCAGAGTCACACTAAGTGCTGCCTCCTGGACCGGCTCCTATGATGGATGTCGCACGTCCCGGCATTGGATAGTGTGACGTCCATAAGAGCCGGTTCAGGAGGTGGGACTTCACCGCGCCGGGTAAGCGGGAGATCCCCACTCTGTGTAATCCGTCAGCGCTCGCCCCCTCCCCCTTCTCTTCATAGGCAGCCCGTGCACCCCCAGGATTGGCCCTGCAATGCAGCTCAGGGCAGGCGGCCTGTCCAACTCCGTATATCCCCAAGTTCCCGGCCAACCCCAGGCATTGGGGCTCTGGGGTAATAATTCTGAATTAACAATACGAAACCCAGGGCTTTTTGGGAGCCCACTCGGGACTATAGCCCTGGTCAGCCCCCCCCTCCCGACGCCACTGTTTGCTGAGAACTCAGTGTACTCTACTCCAATGATCAGACTTGTCCTAACACGCCCCCGCTGGACAGCCATTCACTGGGAAGCTCCGTGCTGCTGCTTCTTCTCCCTTATAACAAGGGAAATTAGGCATTTATAATGTTTTTTTAAAATCTATACAAAAAAGTTTTGCCTTTCATCTCCATTTTAACCTGAATGGGTTGTTTTACAAGGTGATCATTTACAATCACGTTACTTGAACAAGCTGAAGTTAGAAGCTACCATGCACACTTGTACCAGGTTCTGATTTAGTAAATATCCCCCACAGTTTTGCCATTCTGAAGCCAGTGATATTTTAAAAGCTCATGCAAACAGGTGCACTCTCCACGCAGGTGTATTTTGGTGCCAGGGAGCTCCTGTTGCTTTGTACAGCCGTCCATAGACATAAATGGCTGCAGGTGGCTGTAGACACCTATGCGCTGCTACCTGTGTAAAGCAGCACATGCGCACTGTCGTAAGTTCCTGCACACAGCTCTTAAATGCAAGTAGCAGTTCATAGCTGTGCACAACCACCTGCAATCATTCATGTCTATGGGTGACTGTATGCAGCACCAGGAGCTTCCGGGTACCAAAATGCAATGCTAGAGAGTTCACCCCTGTGCATGAGTCCTACAGCGCAAAAACCTGTGCAATATTCTTTATAAATTGACTTATACAGTCAAAGTATCACAAAATTTGAGGGTGAATTATCCCATGTACTGTAATGTCTTTACTAAACTCATTAAGGTAAAAATAAGTTAAAGTTGAATTCCAGGGAATCTATTCTTCGTCTTGTGCTTGGCCCATTTTAGGTTTTTTTTCGGCATGCTACGCCTGGGGGGTTGTTGGGGAGGCAAAAAATATTTGTGGTTCAATGCCACATTCTACCGTCAGCTTCGACCTTTTGGCTCATCTGCTGTGACCTCCATTGCTGATACAGTGATGATAGGTGGTTGCTCGCTCTTCAACTCATCCACTCAGAAATCATCTTGTATTCTTTTCCCAGAATACAAGGCTTTCTCTGGGACAAGGGAAGGGGAGGGACAGTTGGACATGGGAGGGACATAACCGCTTCTCGTTCGCCTTATAGCCGAAAGATGGCTACAGCGCGGACTTACAATCCAGCGATCCCGTGATCGTGCTGCCTGCGCATCCCCTGCAGCATGCGGGTGGCATGCTCTGTGATCGCCGAGTCCTTCAAATTCGGCTGATCACATATCGGGGGAAAGAGCCAATCACAGCGGCCCTCAGAGGTAAATACAGAGCTTAGTGTGGATAAGTCCAAAGGACTGTCTGCCACATCCCTAATTGGTATACACAAGAAAAGTAAAAATACCCCCACTGGGATTTTATACGCAGTAAGTAAGTGAAGTAATGATAGTAGAAAATATAAAATCAATACATTTTATTCAAAAAGGTAAAAAAGTGATACATATCACAGTACAAATGAAAATATGACAATTCGATATTGCCCACAGATACCATACACTCAAATTAAAGGAACCCTGGATGGGTCTTTTAGAAGTTTAAATACCCAAGCATGGGATTCGCATTCAAATATTCAACATGTTTTGGAATATAAATAAAATCCTTCTTCTAGGGAAAATGTGAATAGGGTACTAAGGTCTATAAAGATATTGACAAATGAACAACATGCAAATCATCAAATAGCTAGTAAGATCATTACAGGCAAATAATCCATAAACTGCTTATGGCAAACATAGTATATGCACAACAAAGCACCCTTTATTACGTGATCAGCTGTCAGCCAATGACAGCTGATCACAGGATGTACAGTAAACACAAGCCGGTTATAACCAACTTCTGTTATCGGTCCCAACAGTGCCCACCAGTGCTGATAATTAGTGCCACCTATCAGTGCTGCTAATCAGTAACTCATCATCAGTGTCACTTATCATTGCTGCCCATCAGTGCCGCCTACCAGTGCCCATCAGTGCCGCCTACGAGTGCTGCCTATCAGTGCCCATCAGTGCCACCTATCAGTGCCCAGTAGTGCCACCTATCTGTGTCCATCAATGCCGGCTCATCAGTGCCACCTATCAGTGCCCATCAGTGCTGCCTCATCAGCGCAAATTAGTGAAGGAGAAAAATTACCTGTTTGCAAAAGTCTTTTTTGTTTGTTTAGCAAAACATAAAAAGCCCAGAGGTGATTAAATACCACAAAAAGAAAGCTCTATTTGTGTGAAAAAATTATACATTTAGTTTGGGTACAGTGTTGCATGACCCCACAATTGTCATTCAAAGTGTGACAGCACTGAAAGCTCAAAATTGGCCTGGGCAGGGAGGGGAGTAAAAGTGCCGGATAGGCAAGTGGTTAATGTTGAAAATGATCAGAAAAAATGTGAAATTCCCAGTAAAATTTCTGCTACAATGATTGGGCCATCGAATGTTCGTTCGAGAGAACATTTCGATTTTTGTATGAATTTTCTTTTATTCTTTTATATTAATGTTTGGCCAGCTGCAGGCATCCTACGTTGAAGATTTTGACCATCCCCAGTAACCCCCTGGATGTAGTATACAAAGAATTGGGGGTAATTAAGCTAGACCCAGCAAACATCAAAAATGAAGGATTACGCACTATGCTTTTTGTGAAGTCAGGTTGAAATTGAATGCGTTTTCAGAAAAAAAAGATTGGTTTGGGTCGAGTAAACAGATACCGAACAGATGTCAATCCTCAAATTGAACACGCCAGTGAAATCACAAAAAAATATGGTACCTAAATGACTCCATAGGCAATGCTTTTGAAGCCTTTACAGGTTATCAATTTATAATTAACCATAAATTATGGCCCTAGAATGTTGGCTCTCATGCCAGCATTTGTGACGATACCTCACATGTGTTGCACAATCGATGTTTACATACATGTGCTCTGCCTATACTGCGAATTTATATGGGGTTGTGTACAGGGGTGAAAGGGATGATGAAAATTTTCTTTATTATTATTTTTTTTATTTTATATAATTTTTTTCTTACACTTTTTTTAAATTTTCTTTTTTTTTTTTTTTTTACTTTATTGCCATCACAAAGGGGGCTAACAAGCCCCTATTTGATAGCAATGAGCAGATGACAGGTCCCCTTTTTGGAGACATTGAGTTTTTATTTAGAAATAGAAATAGACCCCCCCCCCCCCCCCAATGTCTCTCCTGCTCTCCAATGCAGCTAATCAAGCACACAGATCATGCTTGATTAGCTGCATCATAAGCTACACTAGCCGTGGAATGACAGCTGTGACCATGGAAGTGATGTAATGCATGTCATTAGTCAAAGGGGGAATTTTTTCCCCAATCACCTCCTGGTCTCAATGTACAAGCAGTTTCCAGTTTTACCAAGATCCCTGGAGGAATGGGAGAGCCTGGGATCCACCGCAGGCACCATAGGCGGGGGGAGGGGTTAAGGGTGTCACACATTCCAAGCACCATAAAAGTGATTGGGTGGCTCTAGAGCCACCCGGATCACTTTCATCTGAAAGCCCTTCACTGGATGTTAAAGTTGGTACCAAGGAGCCGGGAGCTTGCTTTAAAGCGTTTGTTACCCCAACATTTCATATTCCTGATATGTGCCTGCTGTACCATGTACTTGTATGAGAAAGTCTCCTGTTCTCTTTGTATTGCTTCCTTTGTATGAAATCCCTGGGGTTCCTGCTAGTCCCTCTGCTTTCCTATTAAAAACTGACCAAACTAAGAAGGAGAGCACAGCATGGTCAGTAATATGCTGGGAACTCAGTGTGCTCTCCTCTAATGATCAGACTTGTCCTGACACACCCCCACTGCACAGTCATTCACTGGGAAGCTCAGTGTACTTCTGCTTCTCCTCCTCTCCCTAACTCATGCACACTGAACATTTTTACAGCTGCTGTTTTAGGCTTCAGACGTTTTTTTCTGCAGCTAATAAACTCCCCAGCATTTTATCATATGTGTCCATGCACACATATGCTGTTATCAGCGTTTTTTTGGTAGGGGAGTTTTCTGGTTGTAAAAAAACGCCCAGAACTAGTGGGTTTTGAGAGCAGTTCTTTCTGTTGTAAAAACGCTCTAACTCTGATAAAAGCTTAAAAACGCTGAAAAACGCGGCTATTCTGCGTTTATCAGGGTTTTTGAGCCATAAGATTTTGTGGGAGTATAATTTTGCTGAAAAAAAGCTAAGAAACGCTACAGCTGAAAAACGCTAAAAAATAATAATTCTACAGCTTACGCTGCTGCAGTTTTTATAACGTCCGGTGTGCATGAGATTTATTCAGCTGAGAACAGAGGGAATTCTGATCACTTATTAAAAAGGGAAAACAAGTTTTTTATATCTATACAAAAAATGTTTTGCATTTCATTTTTATTTTAAACTGAATTATTTGTTTTACAAGGTGATCTTTTACAATGGCTTTAACCCTTTGTCTACCATGCACCTTGGTAGACAAGTAACCACTTCAGCCCCTGAAGCATTTTCCCCCTTAATGACCAGGCCATTTTTTTGCGATACGACACTGCGTCGCTTTAACTGACAATTGTCGTGCGACGTTGTACCCAAACAAAATTGATGTCATTTTTTTTCCCCAAAAATAGAGCTTCTTTTGGTTGATTTGATCACCTCTGCAGTTTTTATTTTTTGTGCTATAAACAAAAAAAGAGAAACGATTTTGGAAAAAAAAAAAAAAAAGCAATATTTTTTTACTTTCTGCTATAAAACATACCCAATAAAAATATGTAAAAAAATCTAATTTCTTCATCAATTTTGGGCCAATTTGTATTCTGCTACATATTTTTGGTAAAAAAAAAATCCCAATTAGCGTATATTGATTGGTTTTCACAAAAGTTATCGCGTCTACAATCTATGAGATAGATTTAGGAATTTTTTTATTTATTTTTTACTAGTAATAGCGGCAATCAGCGATTTTTACCAGGACTAGCTGACACTTTTTGGGGACCAGTGACACCAATACAGTGA
This sequence comes from Lithobates septentrionalis, assembly GCA_037952835.1. NCBI lineage: Eukaryota > Metazoa > Chordata > Amphibia > Anura > Ranidae > Lithobates > Lithobates septentrionalis. Next base: position 3,022,491 of record JBBDGP010001518.1, read on the forward strand.
TCAGTGGTAAAAAAATAATGCACTGACACTGTATAAATAACACTGGCAGGGAAGGGGTTAACATTAGGGGCAATCAAAGGGTTAACTGTTTTCCCTATTTGTGTTTTCTAACTGTGTGGGGGGTGCTGACACTAGACGAAGAGAGAGATCAGTGTTCCTGATCAGTAGGAACCACAGATCTCTCTCTTCCTTGAACGCCGTTCTGTCATTCCCCCGAACAATGGCACCCGCTGATTGGCTCCCCCTGTGTCCAAACACAGCGGGAGTGGGTCGGCGGTGGGGCGCGCACACGCTCAACAGTCCAGGCAGCGCAAATAACGTACAGGTGCGTTGTTTCGTGTAGCCGAGCCGTCCTGCCGCAGTATATATGCGGTGGGCGGCCTGAAAGTAGTTAATGCAAAAATTGAATAAATGCTTATTTTTATTTGTTAGCAATGTAGGTGCATTCATTACGTCTTTGCAAAAGGTGGACTATGCTTTTAAAGCATATCTAACCCAAAAATGTAAATATATTGCAGTTTACCAGTCCTTGGATGTGCTGGGTTCATTAGTTTTCTTTTTTTCAAGCTAAGAACATTTTCAGCAAGTACAGAAAATATCTGTTGATCTTGCCAGAAATTGTTGCTTCCTGTGAGCTATAATAGATATACAGTATCTAACAATGTTATATATTTTTTTAGTGTGAGAGCCATACATAGATCCAGTGGAGTGACGACTGTTGGCATCCTGGGACAGGAAGTATTTTTTATTATTTCCAGAATCACCAAGTGAAAATAAAGGGGGAAAAAAAAGGAATCTCTTGCAGCCACCGTATGAAGGGACTGGTAAACTGCAATATGTTACATTTTTGTTTTTGGGATTTGGGATCCTTACATTTGAAAACAATGAAGACACTGATAGGAACGCAGACAATGCAGAGGCAATGGAGATCACGTGACCTGGAACGCGTGCACAATGGGACCTGCTGTTTTCAAGTGACATGTAAGTCTTTGCACAGCAGCCCCTCCCACTCTGCTTTCCTAATGGCTCAGTATTATTCTTAAAGCACAACTGACCTTTCTACAAAAAGTGTGCTATCTCCAGTCTCTAGACAGATAGTATAGGCTCTCACACTTTAGAGCAGCGGTTCTCAACCTTCCTAGTGCCATGACCCCTTGATAAAATCTCCCAAGTTGTGGGGACCCCTAAAACTAAAATTATTTTCGTAGCGTGGGTTGTCAGCACCCAAGGCAAGACAAGTAATTTGCGCCCCTAACCCATGGACATTTAGCGCTCCCTTATGGCACATTTTAGGATGTATCACTCTTTCTCTTTGTTCTCCATTCTTTCCCTTTCATCCCTCTCTATACTAATTTCTTGTTTTTTTTCCCCCATTGCTCTCTCTCTAGCCGTCTTTCTTGTTCTTTCTCTTATTCTTCCTCTTCCTTTTTCTTTGTTCCTTCCCCTCTTTTCCTCTCCCTTCCATGTATTCTCAATTTTTACTTCTATTACTCCTTGGTGGGGGGAATGGGATGAGTGGCAGTACTGGGGGGAGTTCTGATCAGCCAACTTAGGTGCTCTTGATCAAGGTCATCTGCTGATCTGAGAACTGTAGTGGGGACTTTTAATGGCAACTATTATCACAGGTAGTGTTACTCACTGTGTCTCTGACTTTGTGGTGTGCTGGGCGGCTGAGAAAAGGCTGGGAGAGCGGTGCGGGCTTAAGGAGCATCCCAGGATTTGGTGACCCCTGGCAAATCGTCATTCGACCCCCGTGGGGGTCCCGACCCCCAGGTTGAGAACCACTGCTCTAGAGTCTCTAGACAATATTGTTATACATGTCGGGTCAGCAGTGAATGAAAAACAGGCTCAGGACAGGCCACGTTTATTAAATTCTAGCATGACAACTTTAGTGGTGGCTTCCTGTTTTTTTGCCTTTTTACAGTTATTTTTAAACAATGTATGTAAAACCTTTATCCCCCCCAAAAAAAAAAAAAAAAAAAACAGTAACTGCTGATAAAGTGTTAGCTGGAGTTTAGCTTCAGTTCAGCTTCAACTTCAATAGCAAATCTGCTAGTCCATCTAACACTCACGTCCCCCAGACTGACAATGCTGCTCCTGTGCTCCTTCCTCCAGAATGGTGCCCCTGTGCTCCTTCCTCCAGAATGGAGGTTTGGTACTAGCCAGATCACCCAGAAAAAAAGCTAAACAAAAAAAAAGAAAAGTAAGTCAGCCACCACATCTAATGATTGGTAAGCTGCTATACAGTGGGAAAAATAGTTATTTGATCCCCTGCAGATTTTGTAAGTTTACCCACTTACAAAGAAATGAAGGGTCTATAATTTTTATCATATGTGTATTTTAAATCAGGGGTCATCAACCCCCGGGCCGCGGCCCACTACTGGGCCGTAGCGTCTCTGCAGCCGGGCCGTGGCAAGCGGCATGACTATGTAAGGCGGGCGGGCGGACGGGTGCGAGAGAGAGAGCCCGGTGGATCAAAGAGGCAGGCGGGCTGGCGAGCAGAGAGGTGATGCTAGGCGGGCGGAGAGAGATGATGTCATCTCTTTGCTCCCCGCCGCACCTCTGACATTCTGCACGCTGTGAGGGCGGAGGAGCGGAATGTCGGAGGTGCAGAGGGGAGCAGAGAGATGACATCATCTCTCACCGCCCGCCCAGCATCTCTGCTCTCCTTCCGCTACTCAAGAACGACCACTGAACCAGTGCCACCAATGCAGTGACAATCCACATCTGGTGGCACTGGCAGGTTACGTGGCAAGTGGCATTAGTCATCTGGTGGCACTGGCAGGTGGCGTGGCAAGTGGCATTCCTCATCTGGTGGCGTGGCAAGTGTCATTCCTCATCTGGTGGCACAGGCAGGTGACATGGCAAGTGGCATTCCTCATCTGGTCTGTTGGCACTGGCAGGTGACGTGGCAAGTGGCATTCCACATCTGATGGCACAGGCAGGTGACGTGGCAAGTGGCATTCCTCATCTGGTGGCACTGGCAGGTGACGTGACAAGGGGCATTCCACATCTGGTGGCACTGGCAGGTGACGTGGCAAGTGGCATTCCTCATCTGGTGGCACAGGCAGGTGATGTGGCAAGTGGCATTCCTCATCTGTAGGCAGGCAGCGTGGCAAGTGGCATTCCTCATCTGGTGGCAGGCAGCGTGGCAAGTGACATTCCTCATCTGGTGGCAGGCAGCTTGGCAAGTGACATTCCTCATCTGGTGGCAGGCAGCGTGGCAAGTGGCATTCCCCATCTGGTGGCAGGCAGCATGGCATTCCCCATCTGGTGGCAGGCAGCGTGGCATTCCTCATCTGGTGGCAGGCAGCGTGGCAAGTGGCATTTCCCATCTGGTGGCAGGCAGCGTGGCAAGTGACATTCCTCATCTGGTGGCAGGCGACATGGAAAGTGACAAGCTGCATCTGGTGGCAGGCAACGTGGCAAGTGACACACCCAGGGCTCCCACTGATTTTGCATTATGGTGAGTTGAACTATTTAATTTTTTAATAAAATGTAATATAAGAAATAATGCGCTTCAATCATTCTGACACCATACCAACCATGGTGCTGTGATGATTGAACAAAACAGCAGAACACCAGCTATTGCCCTGATGAATTGCCCGCGAAAAATCGCGTACCCTCCCCCCGCATGTGCGTACACCCCCCCTCGCCGGGCCTTGGCACAATTTTCTTCCACGCAGCCGGTCCCCGGTACCAAAAGGGTTGGGGACCACTGTTTTAAATGAAAAAGACAGAATATTAGAATCCAGAAAAAACACATGATACAAATGTTATAAATTGAGTTGCAGTTCAGTGAGTGAAATAAGTATTTGATCCCCTACCAACCAACAATAATTCTGACTCCCATAGACTGGGTACAGTATGTGCTCATGCGGTACACAGATTTGTCCTGTCAATTTAAGAAGGTGTTCCTAACAACAACTCATTATTTGTATAAGAGACACCTGTCCACAGAATCTCTTATTTCCATTCAAACCTCACCATCTTTTTATTTTTTAGATCCGCGGTGGTACAAAATCCTGTAATGACAAAATCCGTAAGTGTATAAAAAACGTGCATGTGAACACACACAAAATAGTGCACTTAAGGGTGTGCTTTTGCCCACATCCCCAAAGGGGTAGGACTCGTACCCTGACCCCCGGGGCGCAAGGCTCCTGATGGGGACATAGGTTTCCATGGTCTGCCTAGCCAGAAGGCCTGGCAGACTCCGTTCTTCTGGGACAGCTGAAGCAATCCCCGAATACTAAGTCAGGTGAGCTTTCCCGAAGAGAGACCCCCCAGAAGCAGGGGAGGAAGGAACCACATCCTCTCCCTAGATGTCAGGATAAGCCTGAGGACTCGCACCCTTCATCTGTGAAAAACACACACAAAAGTGATAAACAGTGGGAGAAAAATAAATAAAAAATAAAAAAGTAGCCATGGCAAATAGTGCACTGGCCGTGCCCATGGCCAGACAAGGTAGAACGTTCAGATCAGGAGGTAATGGGCTCTTCCAGCTTTCCTGGGTGAATTACTCCCGTGCCCCAACTGCCTGTGGGCGCCCTGATTTCTGTTCCAGCCGGTACTAACCTTCCAAGCCCCAATCACTCCAGCAGATTTGCAAAGCCGCCACCCCAACCTTGGTCAGGTCAGGATAGTAGCACAGCGCCTCCACTGGATCACTGATAAGAACAGATACTATGGTATTTTTTAAACAAAAGAGTAGTGGGACATTAAATATGCCAAATGAGAACAAAGTCAGAATAAAAATCTATATACATTTTATTACACATAAAACGTTGTCACAAACACAATATTAAAAACATAGATATGCATAAAGAAACTTTGTGATAAATACAGAAATATGTAAATCTGATGGATACATGTACTTGTAACTGGTCTACACATTACGCTGGATCCCCTGCTTCCTCAGGACCATACATATATTGCAAGTGTCTTATATACAGAGTTTCTTACTGTAGACAACAACAAAAAAAAGTTACGGTAAATACAAATATTCACAATATACATATTATCAGATATAATTACAACTATAAAATCAATATTAATAGTTGATCAATTACTTCAATATAATAAGTCATCAAAACAACAGAGGGGAGGAATACAGGATCTGTCTCAGATGTTTTGCCTACCGGCCCAAAAGGGTATAGTCTAGACCTGAAAGACCCGTAAGATATATTAAAGGCAGGGTGTAATCCTATATAGAGGATATTAGTGAATAAACAACATATTTATCTGTTACCTATGAAGGCAGAAGTAAACATAAATATCCAAGAGGGGGAAAAATATCTGGTGTATAGAAATATACTTCGAAATATGTGAATCTCAATATGTATTTAGGACAGAGGAGATGAATCCAAAATAACAAGAAAACCAAGCATCTCTGACAATTACCTTAGTGGATAAATGGATAGATATTTGTATAAATGAGAGGAAAAAATTTACATACCAAACAGTATATATGTATATGTATGTATATATATCAGTGATCCAAATATTGGGTCACTGAAGATGGTATTAGATAGATAAAGTATATAAAAAATCCTCAGGTATAACTTACATATGCTGGTATTGTGGTAAGTACATATCCACCTCTCCTTTGGCAAAGTGCCACAATGAGTGTAAATATAGGATCCAAAATGATCCAGGAAACAGCCTCACCTGTGGGGGTGTATCCACAAAAGTGGAACAGATTGCCCCCACCTGTGGCGCGGGAGTATTCCCTCCAATGAACAGATGCCTTTAGGATGTTGTAATGGCGTCAGCTCTCAGTGAAAAGACAGAGCATAAAAGCCACATTGCACCCAAAAATGACATCACTTCCGGTTCTGCGTGGGCCGCGGACCGGAAGTGGCAGGGGACACATGTCCCCAAAAAAATAAATTTTTTGAAAAAATATCTACATTTTTTCCTTCTCTTTTCTCTTCCTTCCATCTCCCAGTCCAAACATGTCCCTCGTCTCTCTCTCCTCCTCCACATCACCAGGGTTTACAATACAAACACATATCAATAATTTGTTCAACGTGCATTGTCCAAAGAAGCAAAAAAAGACTTATTCATATACTACTATAATCCAATATTATTAAGTAAACCCTAAATACTGGTCAAATAGGCTAATTTTTATCAAGAAATGGAGCGAAACTAATGAAGCCATTAAGGCCTGGGGATACTGTAGCTTTTAATTTGTAAATCCATCTGGATTCCACTTGTAGGATGATGCGATCAAAGTTGCCTCCTCTGAGTGGAGGATGTATTCTGGCCAAAGCCATGAATTTGAGAGTATCTACTTTATATTTGTGTCTGGTGGCAAAGTGTTTGGCTATGGGACTATCCAAAATCCCTGTTGTAATATCTGTTAAATGATCGTATAATTAGTTTCAAGAATTTCCTTTTGGTTTTACCCACATAGAAGGATCCGCAACCGCAGGTTAAAAGATATACAATGCCTATTGTATTGCAATTAGTAAAGCGTTGGGTTTGAAAAATCTCTGAATTTGGGAGTATTACCCCTTTACTCAGATTGATATAGCGACAAAAGTTGCAATTTCCACATTTAAATGTGCCCTTTGGCAAACGTACACATGGGTCACGTCCCCTACGGGGTAAAAAATGGCTCGATGTAAGAGTGTCTCTAATGGCTTTATTCCTTCTAAATATTAGATGTTCCCGATGATCGGGTCTTCGGTTAATATGTGCCAATGTTCATTAAATATTCTATCAGCCTGGTTATTGAATTTAAAGATGGGGCGAATATTGGGTAAATACTTTGTTTGTTCACCCTGAAAAAGAAGAAGATCCCTCGTACTATCCTACTACACTTGATCTTAGCCAAAAGGCCGAGAAGCTTGGTGAGAAAGAGACAACTGTTGGTGTGAATATTCGCAAATGGAAGAAATACAAATAAACCATCAATCGCACTCAGTGTGGAGCTTCTTGCAAGATTTCGCCTCATGGGATAAGGATGATCATCAGAAAAGTGAGGGATCAGCCCAGAACTACACGGGATGGTCTTGTGAATGATCTCAAGGCAGTTGGGACCACAGTCACCAAGCAAACAATTGGTAACACAATATGCTGCCATGGATTGAAATCCTGAAGTGCCTGCAAGGTCCCCCTCCTCAAGAAGGCACATGTACAGGCCCATCTGAAGTTTGCCAATGAACATCTAAATGATTCAGAGCAGGATTGGGAGAAAGTGCTTGGGCAGATGAGACCAAAATTGAGCTCTTTGGCATTAACTAGACTCACCATGTTTGGAGGAAGAAAAATGCTGACTATGACCCTAAGAACACCATCCCTACAGTCAAATACGGAGCTGGAAACATGATGCTTTGGGGCTGTTTCTACTAAAGGTACAGGCTGACTTTACCGCATGGAGGGGCCATATTGTAAAATCTTGGATTAGAACCTTCTTCCCTCTGCCAGAACACTGAAGATGGGTCATGGATGGGTCTTCAGCATGACAATACCAAGGCAACAAAGGAGTGGCACAAGAAGAAGCACATTAAGGTTATGGCAAGGAGGCCTGGGGAAATTGTCCCTTTTGCCCCCTTAAAAACCCAGCACTGGCTTTCTCCCTTCACTGAAAGTATAACTAAAGGCAAACCTTTTTTTTTCATTTTGGATTGAGTGCAGAAAGATTAGAATGCTTGCAAGTTTTTATTGCTGTCTGTGCCCGCATTAAGCAGATTCACCCTCTCTATTTGTCCTGTTTATCGTTATCATTGTAAATGAAAGTAAAAGAAAATCACACATTTTGTGTTTCCTCAGAAAAGTAATAGAGGGGAAATCTTCCAATGAGAACACTAGTTTTGGTGACTTGGAATTCTCTTAGTTTGCAGGAATTTCCTCTCACTTCCTGTTTGGCTATGGGACAGGAAGTGAAGGGAAATCTCTGCAATGAGGTACAGATGGTGAAAAAAATCTGACAGGGGTTATCCAAAGTGAAAAAAAAAGGTTTTGCTTATAGTTCCACTTGAAGGGCACATCAGGTTTCAAACAAACAGATCCAACCCATGAGACAGCAAGTTGCACACTGGTGACCTCACTTGTTAAAACCAACTTTATTAATCCAAACATGCTGCAGATGGCTGCCTGAAGACCACCACTAGAAGGAAGAAAGGAAGGATCCTTGGTGCTGCACATCCACGGTGTCCTGTGAGGTTATGGGAAAGACAACCTCAGCCTGGGCTCCCGCCAGGCCACGCCCCCAATGCAGCACCGGGGATCCTTCCTCTCTTCCTTCTAGTGACTATAGAAGCTGGGATGAGCTTCATCCCTTGCTGGCACTCCTGCAGTGGATAAGGCATTACCCACACTACTCCCCACAGTGATCGAGCCACAGCAGCACACTAACAAATCATGGGTCACAGTGGAGTCCACTACTCTGACGAGTTTCACCCTTACGAGTTTCTATGACTAAGCTTGTAAGCGTAAAACACATCAGGGTGTGTGGTCTCCAAGTGAGAATCTGTGGCATGTGCTGCTTAGCTTTATAAAGTTGGTATGCAACCCTCTGTTCCATAAGTTGGATCTGTATGGAGCATGGACAGGCTTCTTTGGTCGGTACCTACAGTCGGAGGACCAAGCAGAGCCTTTGGTGCTGTGGGATCTATTGAGATCTGCTAACTAAAAACAGGGCCGGTGGAAGAAAAAAGACTTGATTTGTCATGTCCATAAAAAGATGACTTGGAGAGGAATTTGTAGTTGCCATCAGTCCAGGGCTCACAACTGTCCCCCTTTTCCTTCCAGGCTAGAGTTGCCACCTGATCCCTTTAAACATGAACACATCTGAATTGCACAGGTTCTGAGGCTAATTTAATGCAGATATGGCACCGAGTGAGTTTAACCTCCCTGGCGGTATGATTACGTCAAAATTTTTGAATCTCAAAGCGGTACATTGTTTTGCATTAAAATTTGGCATTTTATATTGTAGGCTTGTAATTCTTAGTAATAACCCCCTAAAATCTGTCAAAACAAGAGTCTAGTAGACATCTTGGGTATTATAAAGTTTGAAACACAAAATCATAAATTATAATATAATACATTTCTATAAATAATTATTAAAAAAAATAATATAATAATAATAAAATTAATTTCCCCACGAATCACTATCGCTCAATTCTGCAAGTGTTCTAATTTACTATCACTGTTTTCTAGCTGGTCTAAAACCACTTTTGACGTAAAGTGACACTTTTTGGTTGCCATGGACATTCTCAAGTTTCCAGGCAGAAAAAACAGTATATATAATATAAAACTTCATGCAGGGCACTGGACAAAGCACTAGGGACAAAAGGGAGGTGAAATGATTTGATACAGTAATGTAATCTGTAAGATTACAGTGTACTGTATGTGTTATGTTTTTTTGTACTTTTTGAATTTCATGCCGGGCTCCGCCTCCATGCGTCGCGTGGATAATCTGGTGGAGGACACAGCGGCAGGACATTGCAGGATCCTGGTGACAAGGTAAGTAATCTGGACCAGGATTCTGCAATGCAATCCCGAGTGTGGCTCGGGGTTACCGCTAATGGTACTGAAATTTAACCCGGAGCCACACTCGGGAATACCGCCAGGGAGGTTAACTACCACCAGCCACAGAACCTGTGTAATTAATATGTGTTTGGGTTTAAAGGGATGGGGTGGCAACCCTATTCCAGGCCCCACTGCAAGTGACCTTTTGTATTTTCCCCACAAAACAACTTATTTAATTTTAAAACCTAGAACTGGATTATAATCATTCCATCCTTGCCACAAAGTTTTTTCAGAGCCACGAATGATATGAACATTCTTTTTATGTTGGGTATCTAAATCCAATAGTTTATTCCTCAGGCAGCCAAGGATCTTGTATACGCTTCTCTGCATGTAATTACACCCTTGTGGAGTCCTTTACTTTGTGTGTGTGTGAGATTAAAAGGCAGGCCGACAGAGCTGTGTAATAGTGAGTTCAGGAGCAGGGTGTGGCTGGGAATCAGCAGTGAGTTCTGGTTCCAGCAGAGACGAGGTGTGTGGGTGGATATTAGAGTGAACATGAAGGAAATAATATGACTTCAGCCTGCCGTGTAGAGCTGTGGAATTGCGATTTCATAATTCATGGGGTGGAACATGCAGCAAAATCTATGACAATGTTTCTCAATCTAAAACTATTCTCTAGGCACCACCGATGGGTCATAGCTTCAAGATCACTTCATAGAGTCACAGGTGAAATTTATTGGCGGCCATCTTTAAAATTATGACTAATAACGGTAGTTGTACAGGTGACTGGAAGTTAGAAAAATTACCCAGCAAGGCATCGTCAAACTAGTTATTCTGGAGCAGCTATAGAATCGCTTACATCAGCGTTTTGGTTGCTGTCAATGAATTGCAGCCAATGAATGCATTGTAATGCAGTGTTCTAAAAAAATGGGTACAAAGGCGCTCACAGTTTAAAAGCCAGTATACAGCTTTATTGAAGAAATGTTGCACAGACTTGTTCATCTGGTGTTACCACTACTAACGCGTTTCACTCCTACATCGAGCCTATTTGTTAGTCTACGAATAAGTTCCATGTAGGAGTAAAACGCGTTAGGGTTGGTAACTACAGATGGACATGTCTGTGCAGTGGTTTCTTCAATAAACCTGACTACTGGCTTTTTTTAACACTAAGGGGCTTCCTCCCTCTTTTATTTTTTTGAAGACTGTAGTGTTACATGTAAAGACCTCCATGACCAGTAGGAGCCTGCATCCAATGTCGGAGGTCTAGAGAGAGGGAATTTATGCCTTTAGTGAAATACAATTTTGCTAATTGTCATACAGTTGTTGCAGCAATTTGCAGCTCAGTCAATAATATATATATATATCTATATATATATATCTATATATATAGATATATATATAGATATATATATATATCTATATATAGATATATATATATATCTATATATCTATATATATATATATATCTATATATAGATATATATATAGCTATAGATATACTGTATCTCACTTTTGTGAAATACAGTATCTCACAAAAGTGAGTACACCCCTCGCCTCAGATCAGCCTCAATTCATGCACTTTCACACCTCAGATCACTGTCCCCCCTGCACATCTGCCCCACCACTGTAACCCCCTGCACATCTGCCCCACCACTGTCCCCCCTGCACATCTGCCCCACCACTGTCCCCCCTGCACATCTGCCCCACCACTGTCCCCCCTGCACATCTGCCCCACCACTGTACTACCCGGCACATCTGCCCCACCACTGTAACCCCTGCACATCTGCCCCACCACTGTAACCCCCTGCACATCTGCCCTACCACTGTACTACCCGGCACATCTGCCCCACCACTGTAACCCCTGCACATCTGCCCCACCACTGTAACCCCCTGCGCATCTGCCCCACCACTGTACTACCCTGCACATCTGCCCCACCTCTGTACCCTCCTGCTCATCTGTCCCACCGCTGTAACCCCCTGCTCATCTGTCCCACCACTGTACCACCCTGCTCATCTGCCCCACCACTGTACCACCCTGCTCATCTGTCCCACCACTGTACCAACCTGCTCATCTGCCCCACCACTGTACTACCCTGCTCATCTGCCCCACCACTGTACTACCCTGCACATCTGCCTCACCTCTGTACACCCTGTTCTTCTGCCTAACCACTGTAACCCCCTGCTCATCTGTCCCACCAATGCACCTTCTTTCACATCTGCCCCACCGCTGTACCCCCCTGTTCTTCTGTCCCACCGCTGAACCCCCTTCTCATCTGCCCCAACACTGAACTCCCCTGCTTATCTGTCCCACCACTGTAGCCCCCTGCTCACCTGGTCCATCACTGTACCCCCCTGCTCTTCTGTTCCACTGCTGAACCCATTCTCATCTCTTTCACCACTGTACCTCCCTGCACATCTGCCCCGCTGCTGTACCATTCTGCTCTTCTGTTCCATCTCTGAACTCCTTCTGCTCATTTTCCCCACCGCTGTACCCTCCTGCTCATCTGCTCCACCGCTGTACCCTCTTCTCATCTATGATATGCAGAGTGGTGAAAGGAAGCAGGGATGAGACACATCTATCTCATCCTGCTGATCCACCTCTTGCATCCTGCCCACGTTCTTGTATGTGATGTCACATACAAGCATCTGGAATGGATGCGCAATGATGAGCTCAGGTTAGGGATATTTTCTAAAAGCAGTGGGCCTGTGTGCATGATCATAATTTGGGCCACCACAGCTGGAAAAAAGTGAGGCGCTCTGCACCGCAGCAAAAGTTGGGTGTGATTTTCATTTCGCTGAATACTGGCTGTGGCTTAAAGGGACACAGAGTGCAGAGGGGTTCAGTAGTAAGTGACGCAAAGGTTCAGGAAAAATTTCGACAAAGTTTCCAGAAGCTCAACAGTAATTCCACAAACTGTCACCTGATTGTGGTCTTTTCAATCACAGTGAAATCTCTTCTTTCTGCGATTGGTAGTGGCAACCAAGCGAGTCATCTTCCTCCAGATGATGGATGGGGCAAGCAGGACTGTGATTGGCTTTAGTAGTGGCCAATGACAGTCCTCCTCCTCCTGGAAACAGGGACCGCCCCCCCTAGCAGAACTGCACTAAAACTCTTCCCCATCACAAAAGCTGATGATCGCAGCTACAGCAAGGTTAGAGAACCAAACAATGTTTTCCATCTTTTACAATGTGTGGGGGCGCAGTGCCTCCCCCTCAGCGCAGGTTTGGTGTGTGGAACTCTGAAACTGGAATGCATTAGTGTCTCACTGACTTCCCTGCACTGCTCTGTTGATGGGGAGGGAGTCGAGTGCTGGCAAAAGAGGCTTCGTGTTCCAGGGGTTGCCAACCCCTGGCCTAGGCTATAAGAAGATTGCTAAGACCCTGAAACTGAGCTGCAGCAAGGTGGCCAAGACCATACAGCAGTTTAACAAGACAGGTTCCACTCAGAACAGGCCTCGCCATGGTCGACCAAAAAAGTTGAGTACACGTGCTCAGCATCATATCCAGAGGTTGTCTTTGGGAAATAGACGTATGAGTGCTGCCAGCATTGCTGCAGAGGTTAAAGGGGTGGGGGGTCAGCCTGTCAGTGCTCAGACCATACGCCGCACGCTGCATCAAATTGATCTGCATAGTCTCTCATGTATAAAAACTAATATCCATAAATATTGTGTGTTTCACAACTGTAAAAGTGAAAAAAAGGCGTCATGCGACTTAAAGTCGCAAAAAAGCGAATATATAGTGTCACAAGCAATTCAAATATATTACAGGCAGAAGTGCAAAACAGTGTGGAGTGCAATAAACTACAAAGTGTCAACATATCAAAGTGACTAATAAAGTAGACTTGCAATAAAGCATACAAATATAAAACTCGTGATGGATCTTATGTAAATTAAAAACACAATATTATAACAGCTGAAACCAAAAAATGCAAAATAAACAGTGAATAAGAGTCCCAGAGATGGTAACAATAAACGGGATGTTAAGAAGAGGAAACTGCTGTATTAATCAAACAGACTCTGGGGTAAATGTATTCAATGATGGGTGTACACCCAGGAGTGCCTACACCATCAAAGGGGGAGGGGGAGAAAGAGGTACTCTTACCAAGAGCGATGGACCCAGCTCACCGTACGGTGGTAGGTCAATTAGGCATTCAACTTGAAGTCTCTTAAGACGAAACGTGTAAGGTTAATACGCTAGCTGTGGCCACCTCATACTGCGCTGTCTTTTATCTGTTCACTTGAATTGTTTTTATTGATACTTTTTTTGATATCCGTTTTTTGTTGCTAATAAATCCTACCATACGGATTTACACCATGTGGAGATTCCTTTTTTTCTCTTATATGCTTTTAATACTACACATTCCACCCGGAGGAGAACGTTTCCAGTGAGCTGATACCTGTTTGGCGTTGCAACGTTCCATTTATCTTCCTAAATTGGCGACCTTGATGTTCGTCTGCCTATTGGGAAGGTTATCGTGCAGCCCATCCTGGGAGCTCGGCTTCAGGTCTCCGTGTCTATGCCTAATTTGATTAATACAGCAGTTGCCTCTTCTTAACATCCCGTTTATTGTTACCACCTCTGGGACTCTTATTCACTGTTTATTTTGCATTTTTTGGTTTCAGCTGTTATAATATTGTGTTTTTAATTTACATACGATCCATCACGGGTTTTATATTTGTATGCTTTATTGCAAGTCTACTTTATTAGTCACTTTGATATGTTGACACTTTGTAGTTTATTGCACTCCACACTGTTTTGCACTTCTGCCTGTAATATATTTGAATTGCTTGTGACACTATATATTCGCTTTTTTGCGACTTTAAGTCGCATGACGCCTTTTTTTCACTTTTACAGTTGTGAAACACACAATATTTATGGATATTAGTTTTTATACATGAGAGACTAGTCTTTTTTTATCTTCTTTTCATTTCTAGCGCTACACTTTTACCCACATTTCTATCACAATTAGTCTAATTGTTGTGTTGGCTGCTTACTCTTTATAGGTTGGCGCAGTATTTTACTTATATTTTCAAATTGGTCTGCATGGCTGTCGTCCCAGAAGGAAGCGTCTTCTAAAGACGATGCACAAGAAAGCCCACAAACAGTTTGCTGAAGACAAGCAGACTAAGGACATGGATTACTGGAACCATGTCCTGTGGTCTGATGAGACCAAGATAAACGTAATTGGTTCAGATGGTGTCAAGCGTGTGTGGCGGCAACCAGGTGAGTAGTACAAAGACAAGTGTGTCTTGCCTACAGTCAATAATGATGGTGGGAGTGTCATGGTCTGGGGCTGCATGAGTGCTGCTGGCACTGGGGAGCTACAGTTCATTGAGGGAACCATGAATGCCAACATGTACTGTGATATACTAAAGCAGAGCATGATCCCCTGCCTTCAGAGACTGGGCCGCAGGGCAGTATTCCAACATGATAACGACCCCAAACACACCTCCAAGACGACCGCTGCCTTGCTAAAGAAGCTGAGGGTAAAGGTGATGGACTGGCCAAGCATATCTCCAGACCTAAACCCTATTGAGCATCTGTGGGGTATCCTCAAATGGAAGGTGGAGGAGCGCAAGGTCTCTAACATCCACCAGCTCTGTGATGTCGTCATGGAGGAATGCAAGAGGACTCCAGTAGCAACCTGTGAAGCTCTGATGAACTCCATGCCCAAGAGGGTTAAGGCAGTGCTGGAAAATAATGGTGGCCACACAAAATATTGACACTTTGGGCCCAATTCGGACATTTTCACTTAGGGGTGTACTCACTTTTGTTGCCAGCGATTTAGACATTAATGGCTGTGTGTTTAGTTATTTTGAGGGGACAACAAATTTACACTGTTATACAAGCTGTACACTCACTACTTTACATTGTAGCAAAGTGTCATTTCTTCAGTGTTGTCACATGAAAAGATATAATAAAATATTTACAAAAATGTGAGGGATGTACTCACTATTGTGAGATTCAGTGTATATATATATATATATATTTATATATATATATATATATATATATATATATATATATATATATATATATATATATATATATATATATATATATATATATATATATATATATATATATATACAAGCCATAAATTCGATTTATTGACCTCTGTAGATGCAGGCACCATGATAATATTTATCCTTAAAGTGGTGTTCCTCCCAAAACAAAATGTCATTAATGTACTTGAAAAAAACAAAAAAACATTTGGAAATTTTTTTTTTTTACTTACCTTTTTTTCCCTGTTGCTATGTGGTCCCTCGAAATCTGCCTCCTCCAGTGCCTGGGCTCCTGACGTCACTTCCCTCGGCGCAGGAAGGGAGATCGCCTCTTTCCCCTCCCTCTGTCAATCATCTGGGACACGTGACAGGTCCCAGATGATTGTGCGGCCAGTCACGGCGTGTGGTGCGGCTCGCGCATGCACAGTGGTTGTCCGGCTGTGAAACCACAGCCGGGCGCCCACAGTTAAAATGCCGGTGCCGCCGAACAGAGGGGGAGACGAGCGGGGCTTCGATCCCCCGCATCGCCGGACCCTGGCACAGATAAGTGTCTGATTATTAAAAGTCAGCAGCTGCAGTATTTGTAGCTGCTGACTTTTAATTTTTTTTTATAGTGGGAACACCGCTTTAAACTAATTGTAAACGTTCAGGTTAGAAAAAAAATAAACATGTTATAGATACCTGCTCTGTGTAATGCTTTTGCACAGAGCAGCCCTGATCCTCCTTTTCTCGAGTTTCCTGCGTTTCCGGTGCTCCTGGCTCCCCCCCTCCCACTAAGTGCTCCAAAAGCAAACCACTTGCTGTGGGGGCACTCGTGAGTGCTCATTCTCGAGCCAGCTCTGTGTGTCCACCAGCTCTAATAGTCACCAGCTCTCTGCTCAGGGAGCTATGAGAACCGAGCGATTGGCGCTATTTGATTGCTCTGTTCTCGGTGTTAGAGCCGGCGGGGACAGATGCAGCATCGGACTGATACTGCATCCACCTAGGTAAGTATGATTCTGCAAAAAAAGAAAAAAGCCCATACTTCTCTTTTAATGCATGGGGGATTCATTTAGCCATCTATAGTAGCAATGCTGTACAAATCACCAGATAAAACCATCAGAAAGATATGTACCTGCTACAGATCCCTACTACAATGGCCCTAGTGTAGTGTCAGAAGTTTTTTCACCTTAATGCATAGGATGCATTAAGGTGAAAAAACGCGAGGCTTTACAACTCCTTTATGGCTTTTTACCCTAAAGCATTCTATGCATTAAGGTCAAAAAAACCTTCAGTGCTTCAGGATTCCCCCAGTCCTCTCTTATACTTACCTGCACCCAATCCCAATCCGTTGTCTCCCTTCACAGTGGGCAGATCGATAGCCATAGGCTCCCACTGCTGTCAATCAAATGCTGTGATGAGGGGGCAGGGCCAGGGCCTTTGGCACTCACCAAAGAGAAGGAGCCAGAAGCACTGGTGGGGTTCCAAAAGAGGAGGATTAGGAATGCTCTGTGCAAAACCATTGCACAGAGCAGGTAAGTATACCATGTTTATTATTTTAATTTTAAAAATATGAAGCTTTAAGGTAACTTAAAATGAGTTCTATGGTCACAGCATACACTTCTGATTTAGGACATCAGTATTGTAATAGCAATACAATTATTTTTGACAGTCCAATATAAGCTTACTTGAAAAGCTCCCTTAATGCTGTCAGTTCTGCTTGGATTTCCTGCATGCTTTACAGCTTCTCCTCTTTCGCTTAATTTCAATTTCTTTGGACTACATATCCCAAGGTACCTCGATACCTGTAAGCAGTGATTCCTGTACTGACTCCGCCTCCTGAAACTCCTCTCAGCAGCTCTGTATTTCAGAAGGCAGACTTTGTGGAATGTGTGACACAGCAGTGCCTACTCACAGAGAATAGTGACTATGGTGATGTTTTACTAAGAAGAAGGCACTGCACCAGTTCATACATTAATTGGTGTGCCAGAAAAGACATTAATTGGACATGCGAACTGGCGCTCATTGAAGTGCAAATAGCGATAATAAATACCCGCATATGTAAACTGCAACTGTCGCTAGGGTAACTGCGGTTTTCTCATTGATAATAGCACACGCCCAATACATTTGGTTAATTTAATCTCATTGGATGTGTTTTGTTAGGCAATTAGTAGGTGTAGGTGTACAAAAGGGTTAATTAACCCTTTTGATGCTAATCTCATTCCTATCACTTCTAATATATCTTTCAAATGTGTTTTATTCTTTTTTTTACCCAAATCTTTCAATACATTACAAAGAACAGAGAAGAGTTTCTAAACCCAATAAATTAATATTTTCAGATCTTGATCTGTAAAGGTGACCATACACTGCAATCAGTTAGATCTTAAATAAATTAGATTTAGTGCAAGAGCCTGTTTGATTACCTATAATTTGAATTAATTGTTCAAGTGAGTCTTCCTATTACCTATTTTGCCTAAATATCGAGTTGTACAGAGATTGGCCAATCAGATTGCATAGTGCATGATCATCTTAAATGCCAAATTTGGAATGTAGATGTGCCATGACCCACTTGTATTTTCCAAACAATATTTCTTGGCCATTATACAAGGCGCATGGGAATACACCTTTTTTCAAGACATGCGAGAGTGAATCAGGAATCTTCAAACTACGGCTCTCCAGTTGTTGAGGAACTACACGTCCCATGAGGCATTGTAAAACTCACAGACAGGACTAGGCATGATGGGAATTATAGTTCCTAAACAACTGGAGGGCCGTAGTTTGAAGACCCCTGTGCTAGACCATTATTATGCCTCCAGAATTGGGAGTATGGCATCTACCCAACTTCTCTCTGCTGGTGGACACAAGAACCTACATCTATAGATGAATGAATAAATGAATGAATGAATGAATGAATGAATGAATGAATGAATGATTTGTAAAGCGCTGCAAATGAGAACTGAATCGCCTCAAGGCGCTATATATATATATATACACACACTGAAGCAGGAAGCAATATACATTGGCCCGGAAGTGAATCTGTACACAGGAAGTAGGTGTGTGTTTTGAGGCCAAATCATTTAGACTCACACACATGACCCACACAAACACCACCCCATGTAAAAATAAATAGAAAATGATCTTAATTTGCAAATAAGGATCATCTCTTCTTCAGAGAACAGTGAGCGGGGCATGGTGGTGGGAAGAAATTAGCAGCAGTACAAGCAACTTCCTGTAGGGGCGTGATGTCATTCCTGTGTGCTGGCCATCGCTTCCGGGAAACAGATATGCGCCACGGTACATGCCTCCGCGCACACAGCAGTTGCGCATCTCACATACACAGCGGTCACGCATCTAGATGCATTCGGCGCATCTAGCTGCAGGAACCCAATTTTTATGGAAATTAATATTAAAGCAGATGCAGATTTCCAGGACTGGACTAACAAATGTTTATAGTGAAAGGCAACTGGTGTTTTCTATTAAACAAGGTCTAAATGGGCCATTGACATGCATCACAGTTGAACTTAGGAATGTGTCTTTGCAAAGTTAAACTAAATGAAATCCTTTCTTATTTTTGCTTGGGGATAGAGTGCAGAGGTTTAAGAAGTCTTGTCAGTTTTTTTTTTTTAAATTCCTTTATTGTAAATACACTGAAGGCATAGAAATACAGTCCGGGTTACAGTGCATTACATATTCCAAATTGAAACATTTTTTGAATCACATAAGATATGACTGTAAACCAAAATCCAAGTTATTAATCAAACAAAAATGGTAGCCTAGATAAGTTCTAGCCAAAAGTATGTCTGTTCTATACTGAATATAAACACATATCAAGGTTGCCTACAGCGGGCTTCCTTGCATAACGCTAGATTGGTTTATGAACAGTTTTGATATATATGGTAGCATTTAAATCTTCAAAGACAGATATGTCTATTGCTATATATATGAGTGTTACCTGCTCATCTTAAGTAATATCATTCACATTGTATTCGTTATCGCCGTCACCACGGCTGCTTAGTGAGCAGATCGAAGAACAAAAGAATATAGAAAAGAAGAGATTAGGAAGTGGATAGAAAAGCGAAGTAAGCGGAGGGGAGGGGGAGGCGTGAAAGGGGAGGGAAGAGGGCAAAATAGGGGGATTTATATAGGAGTGGCTGCGACACCGCCCCCCTCTCGATCCCACCCGTCACACCTCGGGGGGTTGTATATAGATATCTGCGTTACTGGGGTTGCCACTCAGGTGGGTGAGGATTGTGTCTGTACCAGGTCCTGTAAATAGGCGTCTGTACCGACAAAATATCTCCAGGGCCTCCATTTGTCCATAAATTGTTCCTCTTTGTTTTGCAAAGTTGCCGTCAGTTCCTCCATACGTAGAATACAGTTCACTTTTGAATACCACAGAACCCTGGTCGGGGGTAGAGGATCCCGCCAGAGCGCCGGAATGCAGGTTCTAGCAGCGTTAAGGAGCTGCATAGTCAACGTTTTCTTGTATTTTTGAATCGGTCTTGTGGTCAGGTGTAGGAGGCATGCGGCCGGATTGTCTTTGAGATCGACCGAGGTCAGACTTTGGATGGTCGAGGTCACTTCCTCCCAAAAGGGTCTCAGAAGTGGGCACGACCAAAAAATGTGGAGCAGACTGCCCACTTCCCTGTCACATCTCCAACACCTATCCGGCAGCGACGGATTCATTTTGTGTAACACGTATGGGACTCTGTACCACCTGGTCAGGATTTTATATCCCGCTTCTTGATATTGGCTCGCTATCGAGGACTTGTGTGCCAAGACTAAGACCTTCTCTCTTTGCTGAGTGGAGAACTGGGTTCCCAGATCCCTTTCCCATTTCAGGAGGAACTCTGGGGTTGAGTCCCCTCTCTGACCTGAAAGTAGACTGTACAAAAAGGACAGTGTGTGTCTGATAGGTTCTCCAGATCGGCACAGGGACTCTAGAGGAGTGTAGCTCCGAGGGACATATGACATTTCCTGGAGGGTCTTCAGGTAGTGCCTAAGTTGGAGAGTGCTGAGTCCGTCCAATGGGGGATCTATGAGTTTGGAAAGTGCGGAGGCAGTTGGGAACTCTCCCTGGGGCCAGATCTCGCCTAGAGACTGTTTCTCATTAAACTTTAATTGTCTCAATCTACGACTTGTGAGTCCGGGGGTAAAGTCGGGGTTACCTATAATAGGCGTCATGGGGGAGGGTAACGGTGATATGTCCGTAGCGCGGAATATTTTCCTCACCACCCGAAGGGTGGCCCCTATTAGCGGGTGAGATTTCATGTCCGCCGGCGGAGTGGACAAGAGCCACGGTGATGGGAGTAAGGGAATAGAGGCATCTTCAATTTCCATCCCCACCCATTGTTTGGAGTCCCCATTGCAGTGCCAGTCTGCAATCCTGGCTAAGTGAACCGCTTGGTAATATCGAAATATATCTGGGAGCCCCACTCCCCCCATGTCTTTAGGCTTAGTCAGTGATTGTAATTTCGTTCTGGGGGATTTGTGAGACCAGATAAACTCTCTAATGGTAGACTGAATTTGCTTAAAGAAGGTAGTTGGTAGCTGGATTGGTAGTGTTTGAAGTATATATAAAATCCGGGGAAGGGCTGTCATTTTCAGGGCGTTACAACGCCCGAACCAGGTTAGGGTAAGCTTGTGCCACATCTGGAGATCCGTCTTAAGTCTCTGGAGTAGGGGTGCAAAATTGCTGTTGTATAAATGTGCCAAGTCCGGGGTGATGTCCACCCCCAGATAGCGGATAGATTTCTCCGCCCACCTAAAGGGGAAGGATTTGCTCATGTTTACTGCTTCCTTCGCTGGTACTGTGATGTTTAACACCGCGGACTTGGCACAATTGACTTTGAAATTTGATATTTCCCCATACACCCTAAGAGCTGACAAGATGTTGGGAAGAGTGATATACGGGTTGGAGACAAAGAAGATCAGATCATCGGCGAAAGCCGCGATTTTGTGATGCCCCGAAGGCTTGGCTATGCCCGTAACATTAGGGTTCCCACGGATGCTACACATGAACGGTTCGAGGGTGAGGATGAAAATCAGTGGGGACAGGGGGCATCCCTGTCTCGTCCCGTTTGTAATGTCAAAGAATTCCGAACGCCACTCGTTGACCCGTACCGCCGCCGAGGGAGTCGAGTACAGAGACGATATCCAGCCTCTCATGTTTGGGCCCATACCAATATGCTCTAGGGTGGCCCGCATAAAATGCCAGGCCACCCGATCGAAGGCCTTCTCTGCGTCCGTGGATAGGAGCAGAAAAGGCTTCTGGACTGATCTCGCTTCATGGATTAGATTGAGCACTCTGATGGTATTGTCTCTCGACTTCCTCAGCGGCACAAACCCCGCCTGGTCTAGGTGAACCAACTGAGGGATATGTGGTAAGATTCTATTGGCGAGGATTTTGGAAAATAATTTCAAATCTACGTTGAGCAACGCAATCGGGCGATAATTACTGCAATAATTGGGATCTTTCCCCTCTTTTGGGATCAGGGATATAAACGCCCGTAGGGAGTCTACCATGTTAGTACTAGTATTATCCCCCTTTAGTGAGTTGTACGCTTTCAAAAAGTGTGACGATAAGTTGGGCTCAAAAGTCTGGTAATAGGTCAGGGTGAAGCCATCTGGCCCCGGTGCCTTCCTGGGTTTCGTTTGTGTCAGGGCTAGCAATAGTTCTTCCTGGGTAATATCCGCTTCAAGAGCGTCACTTATTTCAGTTGGCAAAGTAGGCATGCCCGAGGCCCTGATGTATTCACCCGCTAGCCTCTCCTTCTCCACTAAAGAGTCAATGGGCTCCCCCCTGTGTAAATTATAAAGCTGTTGATAATACTCAACAAATTCTCTGGCTATATCCCTAGAGGTATGGACTTTTGCCTCTTGTGAGGTCACTATAGATGGAATGTAGGTGCGTTGTCTCGGAGCCCGTAGAAGTCTGGCCAGCATGGTACCTGGCTTATTGGAGAATTCGAACATGGCTCTTTTAGCCCAAGCCAGATTCTGTACGGTTTTATGGTACAATAGGTCTTTCAATTCACCCCTGGCCTTCAGTAGAGCCTTGAGATGCGTTTCGGCCATGGACTTCTTGTGCAGCTGCTCGAGAGATCGCACCTGGGATATCACGAGTTCGATCTGTTTGGTTCTTTCCCTTTTTTTGGCAGCCCCGATCCTAATTAGTTCCCCTCTTACTACACATTTGTGGGCCTCCCATGTTGTCATAGAAGACAACGATGGGTCTGTGTTCTCTGAAAAATAGTTGGTTAATGTCCTACTTATCTCTGCACGTACTTCCGGAATTTGTAGAAGGGACTCGTTCAGTTTCCATGTGGGGGGGGATCTGATGTCCGTATCCCAGCACATGGTTACATGTGTGGGAGCATGGTCCGACAGCGATATGTAATCAATTTGGGATGAAGTGACACAGGGGAGATCTTTATGCTGGATCTGGAAGAAGTCTATCCTGGAGTAGGTTCCATGCACCGCCGAGAAGTAGGTGTAATCCCTCTCCTCCGGGTGCATGACCCTCCAGGGGTCAACCAACTGCAAGCTAGCCAGCTCCTGTTTGAGCTTTTTCAGGTAGTTGAAAGACAAGTGAGATGCCCCTCTTGAAACGTCAAGGAGCGGTTCTGGGGCAAAGTTAAAGTCTCCGCCCATCAGAAACAGACCCTCCCGGAACTCCAGGATCAAGGGAGTGAGTGCTCGCAAGAAGGACAAGTGATCAGAATTAGGGAAATAGACATTGACCAGGGTCACTGTGTAACTCCTAATCTTGCCCTTCAAAAGTAGGTACCGCCCCAAAGGGTCTGCTCTCTCTTCTAACAGCGTCCACGGTACAGATCTTGCTATTAGTATGCTAACCCCCTTGGATTTCGACAAGGGGGAGGGGGCATGATATACATTGGGGAAATCCCTGTTGCCAAGTCTGGGAACTGCCGACTGTTTGAAATGTGTTTCCTGAATAAACGCCACCTGAGAGCGTGTTTTTTTCAGGTCAGAGAGGAGTCTGGAGCGCTTTTCCGGTGTCGCCAGACCCCTAACATTGAGAGAGGTAAACTTTATCTCACCTTGCTTACGTGAACCCGAGGGGATTCCCAGGGGGGCCATGTCGCTCACCAATACCAAACCGGAAAAACAAGAAAAAAGGCACTGATCAGTGAGGTATAAAGCTGGGGGCGAAGAGGGGGGTCACAGACAAAAGTGACAAAGGTGAAGAAAAGGGAGGAGAAGGGGGGGGGGGAGAAAAAGGGGGGGTGGGATAAAAGGGGTGGAGAAAAAAGGGGGGGGGAGAGTAGAGGAGGGGGGGAGGACCGGAAAATAAAGAAAAAGGTATAGAAGCAAAGCAAGAAGGTGGAAAAGAGCAATACTAAGAGGGATATATGAGTTATCCCACTGTTGCTAAACTAAGCCTTGCGCACGTATGCGCTACCTATTAGTGGGTGTGGAAGGCTAGACTCTGCGACACAGCGGGAGACGTGTCGACAGGTGGGAACCGGCATGTTAAGAGATACCGGACTACTACCGTTAAAAGTGAAACATAAAAAATAATAATAAAAATTTCCCAAAAAACAACTCAATTTGCCATATTGCAGAACCGTTCAGGCCGCATGTATGTATCCCCCCGTAATGTAACATATATGAACACAGAGAAATACATACACACACTAGCTTCCCGTCTGCAATAAAGCTATCACAGTGAGTTCTGGTATCAAACCTCAGTACAACATTAAACTATACACCATTCCGTGTCTTGTGGATTAGGGCTCCTTCAGCGCCGCTCCCCCACCCCCTCACCATAAAGTGAGGGAAAAACTGCAAACGGAGGGCAAAAGAAAAAAAACACGAACAAAAAAATGTCTCCGTTGGAAGCGGTAAGTGATGGAAGGGAGGAGCAGCGCGAAGTCCCCAATGGCATTTGGGTCTAAGTGACTATTTTAGGCACTTGCCTCCCTGTGTCTAGGGGCAAGGCCCCTCTTTGGTATATATACAAAATTAGCCCCTTAGACTAACTATAACCCACTCACGGAACCGTGTGGATAAATTATGAGATCAGGAAGGATAGTCCAATCAAGACTCTGGTGAAGTGAGGTTGTCTCTCGGAGAAGTCCTGGATCTGGAACGCCATTGTCGTCTACTGGGTCTTTGGGGTCTCGGAGATGCAGAACGTGGGTTGCTGAAGGTTATTGGAAAGTCCAGCCAGTTGGGTACAGAGAAACCGGGGATTGCCAAAAATCCGAACAGATCAGGAAGCTGGTCGGGCCATCGCAGAACAAAAGAGTTGTTCCCTTTCTGCACTATCAGATGGAAGGGGTGTCCCCATCGGTATGTAGCTCCTGTTGATCTGATTGCTTCAAGTAATGGTCGTAGTTGGCCCCTCATGCGTAGGGTGAGTCGCGATAAATCCGGGAATAGTTGCACAGACGCCCCATCAAAGTCCACGGGACCCCGGGTCCATGCTCTTTGTAGAATTTCCTCCTTAATTGTGTAGTAATGAACTCTCGCCAATACATCTCTCGGTGCGGGTTCCTCTCCTCCCCTAGGACCCTGTACACGGTGCACTCGGTCCAATTCCAGCTCATCTGTAGGTGGTTTGTCCAGCAGTCGGTTAAATATGGCTACTATCGTGGCTCTGAGATCACTCCCTGATGTGGCCTCAGGTAGGCCGCGCACTCTAATGTTGTTTCTCCTGCTGCGATTTTCGCCATCGTCTATGGATAGTTGCATCAGGATCAAGCGCTTTTTATAATCAACATGAACCTTTTCCATTGCTGACATTCTGGATTCAAGCAGGGAGGTGGATGTTTCCACCTCAGATACCCTGGAGTCCACCGTATCAATCCTCTGCTTAAGGTCATGGATTTCTTTAGAAAGGGTATTCACAATTGTAGCTGCAGAGTCAGAGATATCCTTTTTAGTGGGGAGAAGGGCGATCAGCTCTTTCCAGCCTTCAGGGAGTACTGGCCCCTGTGTGCTAGCAGTCTGTATAGTTTGCACGAATGAGCAACTGTCTAACCCCGGGATTTCTGGGGATAAGATCGGGGAGTCCGGTCTGTTGGGGAGAGACCCGTTACCTTGTGTGGCGTTGGGGGGGTCCTTTACCCGTCTTTTTGAGCGAAGCTGTGCCAGCGTTGTTGTTGCGCGGCGGCGCCATCTTGGATTCCTGGGCCTGTGACGGAGTGGCCGAATTCCGCAAGAAATAGGCTGCAATGTCCGCGGTTTTGTTGGTTGCGGGAGATCCCGGGGGTCTGTCCGTCATGGACATGTAGTTATTTACCCGGTAGGTGTATTAAATCCGGTTCCCGGCCCGAACGAAGCACGGAGCTCCCAGAAGAAGCAGCCTCACAGCGCCATTGCCAAGCCACGCCCCGTCTTGTCAGTTTTTGGGGATGTCTGCACCCCTGATAGGGTGAAGACACCTCCCAAATTTTGCCAGTTTCGCCTTCAAATTTATTCACTTCCTGTCACATAGTCAAACAGGAAGTGAGGGTAAAACCCTACCAATGTCTTTCCTTCCGGGCACACAGATCAATCTAAATAGTTTCCCATTTAGGTAAATTGCATTCTAGCATTTTTCTGTGTACACCCCAAATTATTAGGTATCTTGGACGTTGGGGTTTATTTACTAAAGGCAAATCCACTTTGCACTTCAAGTGCACTTGGAAGTACAGTTGCTGGAGATCCGAGGGGGACATGCAAGGAAAATAAAAAAAACACAAGCGGGCTATGGTATTTACATCCCTGCACAAGTATCTTCCTGCTATCTGTGCTTTGCAGGAGACACACCTCACACCTGATTCCTTTTTTTCCTGAATTATAGGTGGGTGGGTAAGATCTATCACTCCACTCCCACCTCCTTTTCTAGGGGGGTGAGTGTTTTGATACACGGGTCACTTGACTACCAGGAACTTGACTTTTTGGTAGACGAAAGGGGAGATATGTCATTTTATGCTGCTGCCTATTTTCCTTAAAATGTGTACTTGCATTTGTGTATATTCCACCCCCATATAACCATCAGGTGTTGAGGGTGCTACTGGAGTACCAACTGAATCATCCAGATGTGCCGTTGTATATCCTGGGTGACTTCAATTGCTACCTAGACCCCCTTTTGGACAAGCACCCCCCGGTGGTGCAGGGGAGAGGAGTGTGCCACACAGCCTTGAAAAAATTGGTTGATGAAGTGGGGTGGTGTGATCCATGGTGGAGTAAAAACCCTGGGGAAAGACAATTTTCATGCTTTTCGAAATCACACTCATGATTATCCCGCATAGATCTACGCCTTAGCTCGGACATTGCTGTCGGATCTGTAGCAGAGATTAAATATGCACTTAGGGGGATTTCAGACCATTCCCCACTGGTTCTCACTCTTGAGGTATGCCCCCCCCATGACACTGTCTAGGTCCCCATGGAAACTGAATGCCTTTTGGCTTAATCTTTTCTCGGCTCAGGCCCAGGTAGGGAAGAAAATTGCAGATTTTTGGCAGGATCACGTTGAGCATCCAGACACAGGAGTGGTGTGGGAAACTTTCAAGGCCTTTCTTATGCCGCATACACACGAGCAGACTTTCCGGCAGACTTGGTCCGGCGGACTGGACTCCGTCGGACAATTCGATCGTGTGTGGGCTCCAGCGGACTTTTTTTCCCAAAAGTCCGACGGACCTAGAAATAAAACATGTTTCAAATCTTTCCGACGGACTCGAGTCCGGTCGAAAAATCCGCTCGTCTGTATGCTAGTCCGACGGACTAAAACCGACGCTAGGGCAGCTATTGGGTACTGGCTATCAACTTCCTTATTTTAGTCCGGTCGTACCTCATCACGTACGAATCCGTCAGACTTTGGTGTGATCGTGTGTGTCCAAGTCCGTTCGTTTAAAAGTCCGGCGGATGTACGCTGCAAAGTCCGTCGTAAAGACTGTTGGACCTAGTCCGTCGAAAAGTCCGCTCGTGTGTACGTGGCATTAGGGGCATGTTCATTAGGGAAATTAAAGCTTTTAAGAGGACAGCTAATGCACAAAGGGAGGGGGTAGAACATTTAGTTCATGATCTGGAGGCTGAGTTTATTTCCAATCCTACGGAGGTCTATGGCTATCAGCTCAAGATGCTTTCTGTTGTCTCACTTCAGCTACGGTGGAACGGAAACGATTTTTTAGTAAACGAGCATTCTATGAGGAGGGAGAGCATACTGGTCGCCTTTTAGCAAAAATTTCCCACTCACAGCAGACATCCCCATCCATTGGAGCTCTATGGACTTCCACTGGTGTAGTCACGAACTGACCTTATGAAATTATGTCAGTGCTTGTGTCCTACTACTCTGATTTATACCGAACTCGGAAGATTCTTTATACACATATCTTGGGGAAGTGGAACTACCAACTTTGTCGGATAGTGAAAGGCAGCAAGTGAATAGTGAATAGGCAACATGACGAGACCCTATTGCCTAAATTGTTAACGGTGTTCAACGAAGCAAAAAAAAGAAAAACTGGATGCCTCCCACCCTCTATCACTAAAGCCATTATAGTCTTACTCCTAAAGCCAGGCAAGGACCCCCTGAACGCTGGCTCCTATAGACCGATATCCCTTCTTCAAACAGATGTGAAAATATTGGCAAAGGTGTTGACCATAAGATTGAACAAGGCAATATCCTCCATAATTCATTCCGATCAAGCATGATTTATGCCTCAGAAATCCATGGCTATAAACTTACGCAGGCTGTTTATCAATATACAGTCAAGGTCTGATAACATGGGGGATAGAGCTTTGCTCTCTCTTGATGCTCACAAGGCCTTGGATAGTATTGAATGGTCATATCTATAGGCTATCCTTCACAAATTTGGACTGGGGAAGGAATATATCACAAGCAAGATTTTGGCCACGCAGTGAACAAACGCATGTGAACGAGCGCAACAGCCGCTTGCGCATGCGCAGTGCTTACATTGATCTCACGCAGTTCTAAACATACTTGCAGGCACAGCAGGCTTTTTCTGAAAAACCATCCAAGATTTTTCTGACGGAAAATCCGCTTGTGTATACGCAGTATAATGCCCCGTACACACGGTCGGACATTGATCGGACATTCCGACAACAAAATCCTAGGATTTTTTTCCGACGGATGTTGGCTCAAACTTGTCTTGCATACACACGGTCACACAAAGTTATCGGAAAATCCGATCATTCTGAATGCGGTGACGTAAAACACGTACGTCGGGACTATAAACGGGGCAGTAGCCAATAGCTTTCATCTCTTTATTTATTCTGAGCATGCGTGGCATTTTGTGTGTCGGATTTGTGTACACACGATGGGAAATTCCGACAACGGATTTTGTTGTCGGAAAATTTTATATCCTGCTCTCAAACTTTGTGTGTTGGAAAATCCGATGGAAAATGTGTGATGGAGCCTACACACGGTCGGAATTTCCGACAACAAGGTCCTATCACACATTTTCCGTCGGAAAATCCGACCGTGTGTACGGGGCATTAGGCTGCACTGATGGGTACTGATAGGCGGCACTGATAGGCAGCACTGATGTGCACTGATTGGCAGCATTGATTGGCAGCACTGGTAAGCAATGATTGGCAGCACTGGTGGGCACTGTTGGGGCTGCACTAATAATCAAGGCACTTAATATCAGAGTAGATGTCCCCAGTGTGGATTTGCTGGTTAACAGCTCTCCTCTTCTCACGCTGAATGCCGAAAAATCCTGTTTACACTGTGATCAGCTGTGATTGGACACAGCTGGTCGCATGGTAAAGAGCTGCTGTGATTGGCTGTTTACCTTGATCTGTGATTAGCTGTGTCTGATGGACACAGTGATCACAGATCCCTGCCGATGCGTGCTGCATGGGGCGCACAATAACCGCAATCACAAGAGGCATTTAATAGATGCCCTCCCGGCAATGTGTGGCTGTGCTGTAGCCATCATTCGGGTATAGCGTGGTCATGAAGAAGTTAAGGAAGGTTGGTTTTGGGTATGAGACATCGCTATACGCAGTCAATTCACTGACTAATAAAAACACTGTGAGAAAAACAAAAATTGAAGTGCGTCTGATATTTTTCCTATTTTTCAATGAAGAGTGCAGATGGACTGTGATGGCCGGCACCCAGGTTGTCCATGTGCAGTAGAGGCTGGTTTTGAGCGGAGCTATGGATCTGTGCGGGCTTCTAATAAAAAACAATACCATTTTGTTTTCATGCATTTTGCAGGACAAAATTATAATTCGGGAGCCTAATAACAGAAAGCACACAGGGATTCCCAATATCTTTTCTTTCATACTTAATGTCAGTACTTCTTATGCTATTATCTCCCGGTCTGCTCTTTTGCCAGCATGTGACGCTCATTATGTGTCATTGTTACAGGCATGTGTTCAATTTTTATTCCTTCTGCTCCTCTATATTGTGTCAGTTTATACAGCATATAGGTGTTATGTGCATATATTTGTCTAATATGTCTGTGATAAGTGTGTGTTTGTGTGAGCTGTTTAGGCAAGTGTGCTGTGTTTGTATTGGAGGAATAGTTCTCCAGCTTTGTTTATTGGCCTGTGTGCTGTGTTTATTGTAAGAGCAAATGACTCCCGAAACAGCTGTTCTTTTACCAATGCAGAACAGGTAGAGAAATATATACTGTATATATATATATATATATATATATATATATATATATATATATACTGTATGTATATAAAATCTGTGGTAGCCATTGATTGGATAAAGCAGAAAGTTTCAAGTTAAGGTGATGCCCTTTGGCTGAAATGTTAACATCGCATAAGTAATTTTAAATGCAATTTGCCTTTTCTGTCCTTACACAGCCATCTAATGATCCTGCCAGTGTCAGGCACTTCCTTCAACAAGGTGACAACATGGATTTCTTTGCAATAAAAGCACTGCAGTGTTGTCACCAGGGCCGGTGCTACCACTAGGCAAACTAGGCAGCCGCCTAGGGCGCCCGGCCACTGATGTTTCTACTCTCTTCTCTCTGTAGCAAGCAACTAAGTCTCAGCATCAGCAGGCAGCCACCGCTCCGTTCGCACATAGTGTCAGAGGTGCAGCGGCGGCAGAGGACTGTGTCTGTGTCCCGACTCCCTAATGAATGGAAGCAAGAAAACGTTCATTGATGGGCGCTGGTAGGCTGTATTTGATGGGCGCTGGTGAGGCTACGTTTGATGGGTGCTAGTGAGGCTACATTTGATGGGCGCTGGTGAGGCTACATTTGATGGGCGCTGGTGAGGCTGCATTTGATGGGCGCTGGTGAGGCTACATTTGATGGGCGCTGGTGAGGCTACATTTGATGGGCGCTGGTAAGGCTGCATTTGATGGGCACTGGTGAGGCTGAATTTGATGGGCACTGGTGAGGCTGAATTTGATGGGCGCTGGTAGGATGCATTTGATGGACGCTGGTGAGGCTGCATTTGATGGGCGCTGGTAGGCTGCATTGATGGGCGCTGGTAGGCTGCATTTGATGGACGCTGGTGAGGCTGCATTTGATGGGCGCTGGTAGGATGCGTTTGATGGACGCTGGTGAGGCTGCATTTGATGGGCGCTGGTAGGCTGCATTGATGGGCGCTGGTAGGATGCATTTGATGGGCGCTGGTAGGCTGCATTGATGGGCGCTGGTAGGCTGCATTGATGGGCGCTGGTAGGCTGCATTTGATGGGCGTTGGTAGGCTGCATTTGATGGGCGCTGGTGAGGATGCATTTGATAGGCGCTGGTGAGGCTGCATTTGATGGAAGCTTCATTAAAAAGGTGAGGTTTACATGGGCAGGGAAAAGGGGATGGAGTCAGGGGTGGAGCCAAGGGGGGGCGGCAAAATGAGGTTTCGCCTCGGGTGTCAAAAATCCTTTCACCAGCCCTGGTTGTCACCCAGTTAAATGCTGTCATGCTAGCAGAGGAAGAAAGCTCTCAGCTTTGTGACCCCAGAGTACTCTCCCCTATGGCTGAAACAACTAATCAACATAATCGATTACAAAACTAGTTGACAGCTATTTTTTTTTATAATCGATTAGTTGGCCTGCATACGAAATGCATTATTTGTTTACATATCAGGAAATACAGTGAAGCACACATACAGTTCGTACAAAGCCCATACATGTCACAAGTGCTTGAAAACTTGTGAATACGAATGTGTGAGGAGCAATGCCTCTTGGGACCTGTAGTTCTGGGCAGCAGAAGGAAGTGAGTGATTCTAATTAAGGCCTCTTGAGCCCCCTAGGGAAAGAGAGCCTTGACTGATGGGGGCATGGCTAGGTGTGTAACAAGGGGAACGATTGGTTGGGACATTGGGATGGGCCTGAGCTCAGGAAGTCGTGTGCCCCAGGGAATTCTGGGTCTTTCGGAAGAGTCGTTGGAAGAGCTGCCCACCCTCCCTTTTTTCCTATGTTTGGTATGTCACAGCTTGCTGCGGTTTTCTTGACCTTGCCAGCAGTTAAAGTTGCTGTAATGGGCTATGCCCTTGATGGAAAATTGGAAATAGGCTGTCTGTCCAGCACTTATGGTAAGGACAGGCCCCACTTCCCTAATTTGATTAAGTGCTCACAGTACGACTGTGACTGGTACTGGTTAAATATGTTCACCATTTCCCTCTTTTGGTTAAGTGCTCACAGTACGACTGTGACCGGTACTGGTTAAATATGTTCACATGTTATGTGTTGGAGTTTAATAAAGCTGTGGCCTTGCCCTTTCCAACCTAATGGTTGTAAGTGTCTTATTTAATGGAGTGAAGGGCAAGGGTGGTGGGGGATTTTATCCCTTGGTGTTAAGTTAAATGTGACCTAAGCCCATTGCGCCTCAGCAGTCAAGGCAAACGTTTTTTTTCATTTGCAATTCGTACGAAAATTCTTTTTACATTCGATTGAATGGACAAATGTTGTTTGAAAATTTCACTTGCTTTCAACATTCATTTTTAAAATGAATGTCATTTCTGAACCAAAACCACATACAACTGTCCGAAAATTTGTTCGATGAAGAAAAGTTTTATATTCTGCTCTTTCGAATTTTCCTGTGGTTGAACATGAATGTCGATTTGACCCCACCAACGATTCGAAAATCGAACAAATTTTGAAGGAATAATGTGTTTGTTTATGGCTGCATAAGTAACATCAGACACAGATAGCTTGTATTAAGCTACTCACCTATGACAAGGTAGTCTGTCATGGATAATATTATGTTACAATCCTGTCTGAAAATCTGCAAAACAGTGTTTTAGGTCTGGAGTCTGATGAAATATACCTCTAATTATATATACTGTATATTGTGTGTATATATATTGTATGTATATACTGTATATATTAGGGTTGTCCCGATACCACTTTTTTAGGACCGAGTACAAGTACCGATACTTTTTTTCAAGTACTCGCCGATACCGATTACCGATACTTTTTTTTAATGTCACGTGACAGTGTTTTTTTTTTTTTGTTTTTTTTTTGAGGGGGGGGGGGGGGGGTGGGGATGGGGGTATAGTGAACGGTGTCTGTGTGTGTGTTTTTGTTTTTTTGTTTTTTTCATTTACATTTATTATTTTTTACAATGTTTTTTTTTTTATTCTTTATTGCACTATGTGTGTGTTTTTTTTTTTTAATCAGCCCTGTTGGGGGGCTTTGGTGAGATATCAGGGGTCTTAACAGACCTCTGATATCTCCCCCTTGAGACAGAGAAAGAGACGGAGGATAGAGATTCCCCAGTCCCTTTCTCTGCAGCCTCAGCTGCACTGACAATGAATGGAGAGAAGACAGCGGCTCCTCTCCATTCATAAACTGACACATTGTAATCACAGGAGATTACAATGTTTCAGTTATGTGAATGGAAAGAGTCAGCTGACTCTCTCCATACACACAGCGGAGAGAGACAGCAGAACGGAGGGGACAGAGGAAGAGAGAGGGGGACAACGGAAAGCCCGAACGGATGGGCACAGCGGAGGGGGACAGAGGAACGCATGGGGACAGCGGAGGGGGACAGAGGAACGCATGGGGACAGCGGAGGGGGGCAGAGGAACGGATGGGGACAGCGGAGGGGGACAGAGCAAAGAAGGAGGACAGCGGGGGGGACACAGCAAAGAAGGAGGACAGCGGGGGGGACACAGCAAAGAAGGAGGACAGCGGAGGGGGACAATGCAACGGAGGAGGACAGCGGAGGGGGACACAGCAAAGAAGGAGGACAGCGGAGGGGGACAGAGGAACGGATGGGGACAGCGGAGGGGGACAGAGGAACGGATGGGGACAGCGGAGGGGGACAGAGCAAAGAAGGAGGACAGCGGGGAGGGACAATGCAATGGAGCAGGACAGCGGAGGGGGACAGAGGAACGGAGGGGGGCTAAGGGGGATGAGGTGACAGTCAGCGGTGATCGTGTGTGGGGGAGTTACAAGCACCGATCACCGCTGTGTCACTAAAGCAGCTGAAAGCCGCGGGGGGAGAAGCTTGTAACTCCCCCACACGCCGATCACCGCTGACTGTACAGGTATCGGGGGAAGCATCGGGAGCATTTGCCCGAGTACAAGTACTTGGGCAAATGCTCGGTATCGGTGCCGATACCGATACTAGTATCGGTATCGGGACAACCCTAGTATATATCTTGTCTGTTATTCTCAGAGTGGATTAGATATTTTGTTCCCTAACCATATAGATGGTTATTAATCTTTACTACTGCATATAAATATTCAAAAATAATTTTATTTTTTTACTTTCATTATTAACTAAATTATACACCAAACCTAGGAAGAAGACCGACCATGGTGACCCAGGCTGCTTCTTCAGTTCCTCCACTTGGCTCTAATCCCTGCAGAGATGTCACAGGGGATACAAAAGGGGATTTCCAGTGTTCCTTCATGAGGTAAGAAAAAAAAAAGGAGCCATTAAAAGAGTCATAGGGGTTTATTTACTAAAGGCAAATCCACCCTGCGTTACAAGTGCACTTGGAAGTGCAGTCACTTTAGATCTGAGGGGAAGATCAGAAAAGAGGGGAAACTCTACTGATTTTATCATCTATTCATTTTTATTTTCCTTGCATGTCCCCCTCAGATCTACAGCAACTGCACTTCCAAGTGCACTTGCAGTGCAAATTGGATTTGCCTTTAGTAAATAACCCCCTCAGGGAGCTGAAGAGCTTTCAAAACTCACTATAGATGTATATATGTTGAAGTAGAACTAAATGCAAAATGTTTTTTTTTTTTTTTTCATTTTGGACAGAGTAAAGGGAGGGTTCAAACCCCTGTCCGTTTTTATTTGCCATCTGTGTGCCATTTGGAAGATTTTCCTTCACTTCCTGTTCCATAACCAAAACAGGAAGTGAAGTAAACTCCCTTCAAAGTGAGGGAAATCTTTGATTGTCGGAGTCCTACAGAACTATTGTCCCTATTGAAAGATTTCCATTATATTCCTGTTCTGGTGGCAAGTAAAAGTTTGTGACTTTTCTGTCATTTTTACTTTCGGTGATAACAGTAAATAGGACAAATGAGGTGAATTTCCATA
The DNA here is from genome assembly GCA_037952835.1 of Lithobates septentrionalis. Taxonomy (NCBI): domain Eukaryota; kingdom Metazoa; phylum Chordata; class Amphibia; order Anura; family Ranidae; genus Lithobates; species Lithobates septentrionalis. Next base: position 3,057,400 of record JBBDGP010001518.1, read on the forward strand.
AGGAAGACACAGAGGGCCTTGCAGGTGTTTTAACCCCTCTCCATTCTATCCAGAACTAAAAAAAGTTTTATTTTAAGGCCACTTTCACACTGAGGTGTTTTAGGGCACTTTTACACTGAGGCGCAGGGGCACCGGCGGTAAAGCGCCGCTAGTTGTTTTAGAGGCGCTTTAACGTTGTTAGCGGGGCGCTTTTTTTTTGTAATTCCTTTATTAGCCAAAGAATGTTACATGTAACAGTCAAAGAAACAGTATGTACAGTATCTCAAGTAAATAACAGGTAGGTAGGTAATCGGGGGCCGAGACCGAAAACAATATGCCCAGAGTTGTACGGAGTATGTGGCCATAACAGTGTATACTTATTTGTGTATAGTGCTCAACGCGCCACACTAGGGTGTCTAACATACATTTATATCAATGGACAAGGCATATATACTTCGATGAGTGAAAAATTTAGATAAACTATAATAAAATGTGTAATATATGGTAGAATGAGGTAACTTAGCTTGGAATTTTCCAGGTAACCTAATGAAGGATGGTACTCCCCTGGGGCCTAAATCAGCCCAGAGATGGAGCTAGCAGGGCGCTTTTAACCCCCGCTAGCTGCCGCGGCGCTTCAGTGGCGCTGCCCATTGATTTCAATCTTTGGGGCGGTGCGGGAGCAGTGAATACACCTCTCCCAAAACGCCCCTGCGATTGAAATCAATGGCAAGTGCTGCCGAATCGCCTGCAAAGCGCTTCTGCAGCAGCGATTTGCAGGCGCTCTTAACCCTTTTTCGGCCGCTAGCAAGGGTTAAAAGCGCCCCGCTAGGGCCCGAAATGCGCCACTAAAATGACGGTAAAGTGCTACTAAAACTAGCGGCGCTTTACCTTCAATGTGGCCAGCACCTCAGTGTGAAAGTGGCCTTAAGTGTAACTTTACCTTTAGGGACAGTTCACACCAGGACCCTGTGCGATTCTTGCATGTTCCTGTGCGGTACGATTTTGCAGCCCATTCAATTAAATGAGCACTGTGTTTGGGGTGCCATTAAAGTGGATGTAAACCCAATGTCATCCTTTCTAAACTACTGCCATAGGGGTTATCTATAAGGATATACATGCCTCCTGCATGTATCCTTACCTGTCAAATGTCTCCCCTCTGTCTGTTATGAGACCCGAAAAACTGCAGATTCTGTGGGTGGGTCTGTTGTCTGGAGCTCGGTGGGTGGGGTCATGATGTCAGTAGACTCCCCGCCAACCTCTACTCTCCCCTTGTCAATATGCATTTTCTCCTGTGTATTTCTTACACTGAACTTCTGCTGAACTTCTGCTATGATCTCTAACATCCAGTGAAAAGACAGGAAAGTAACCACATGACATCAGCATGCCAAATCATGCTGAGGTGTGGAACAGCCAATCCTTGCAGAGCTGCTGAAGAAAAGAGTGGGGGAGGGAATTAAAAAATAATGCCTGTGTCTTAGGCTAGTGCACGAGATATGTAAATCACCTGTCACTCACAGCAAGGGGGAGGATTTGACAAAGTTTTTCTCTTTGTCAAGATTTTTCTCACTGAACAATAAAAGAGGATTGCTCAGAGATGGATTAACTCTTTGTGGCAAGACTGGGCTCAAATGATAGGAAATCTTATACTCTACATTATGATATAAAAAAAAAAAATGTCGGGTTTACATCCACTTTAACCACTTCAGCCCCGGAAGGATTTACCCCCTTCCTGACCAGAGCGTTATTTGCGATTCGGCACTGCGTCGCTTTAACTGACAATTGCGCGGTCGTGCGACGTGGCTCCCAAACAAAATTGACGTCCTTTTTTTCCCACAAATAGAGCTTTCTTTTGGTGGTATTTGATCGCCTCTGCAATTTTTATTTTTTGCGCTATAAACAAAATAAGAGCGACAATTTTGAAAAAAACACATTATTTTTTACATTTTGCTATAATAAATATCCCCCAAAAATATATAAAAAAAACTTTTTTTTTCTTCAGTTTAGGCCGATCATATTCTTCTACATATTTTTGGTAAAAAAAATCGCAGTAAGCGTTTATTAATTGGTTTGCGCAAACGTTATAGTGTTTACTAAATAGGGGATAGTTTTATGGCATTTTTATTAATAATTTTTTTTTTTACTAGTAATGGCGGCGATCAGCAATTTTTATTGTGACTGCGACGTTATGGCGGACATGTCGGACATTTTTGACACATTTTTGGGACCATTGTCATTTATACAGCGATCAGTGCGATTAAAAATGCACTGATTACTGTGTAAATGACACTGGCAGTGAAGGGGTTAACCACTAGGGGGCGGGGAGGGGTTAAGTGTGTCCTAGGGAGTGATTACTAACTGTAGGGGGATGGGCTCTGTGGCTGACGTCACTGATCTCTGCTCCGATGACAGGGAGCAGAGATCGAGTGACACTTGTCACTAGGCAGAACGGGGAGATGCTGTTTACAACGGCATCTCCCTGTTCATCCGCTCTGTGAGGCGATCGCGGGTCTCCCCGCGGCGATCGAGTCCGCGGGACCCGCGACCCGACTCACGGAGTCCCCGGCCGGCGCGCGCGCCGCCGGCGGCACGCACGCACGGGCACGGCGGGAAATTCAAATGGACGTACAGGTACGCCCATTTGCCCAGCCGTGCCGCTCTGCCGACGTACATCGGCGTGCGCCGGTCGGCAAGCGGTTAACAGTACATTGGCACCTGCAGCAGATCGCAAAGGCAGTGCATATTGAGCAAGGTGCAAGAAACGCACACGTAACGCATAGCTCCCAACTGTCCCTGATTTCGAGGGACTGTCCCTGATTTGGAGCAATGTCCCTCTCTCCCTCTTTCTTTCTCTTTTGTCCCTCATTTTGGTCTGATCTATATAGTTGTATATAAAATGCACTTTTTATCTTTCAAAAAGTGTTTCCCAGAGCTAAGCTTTTCATCCAAAATCAAAATTGCTACATTTGTAAATTTTAAAAGCCAATATAAAGGAATAGTAGTGGTTAAAAAAAAAAGCCTTTGTGGATTTAATTAACCTTTTTTTTTTGGTTAATTCTCCTTTAAGGTAGTGTGGCAGGAGGCGTGTCCTATGCCTACATACGTTTGCCAGTAGGTGTCCCTCATTCCCATCTCAAAATGTTGGGAGGTATGCGTAACGCACACGTAACGCGCCTTCCCTGCACCACGTTCTGGTGTGAACCGACCTCTACACTATTAACGGAGTATTTCCTGCCCCCCCCCCCCCTCCCAATTTTATACTTACCTGTCCCTAGTCCAGTAAGAAATCACTGACTAGATTGTCCAATCACTTGTTGAAATTCTTCCTGGCTGGGCCCATGTGTGTGATCTGTGATCCTTTTCCTACTGACCTTAGGGCTGGTTCACACCTGAATCACTCAAGAATACAGTCCACGTTCCCGAGCAACTCAGTGTGGTGCGATATTCAGACCATTCATTTGCATTTGATCGCACAAAAAGTAGTGCATGCGCTACTTTTCAAAGCGAGTTTGGGGTGTCGTTAGGTATATATTTACACCCACAGCAGGTCGCACACCCAGTGTGTTTTGATTGCAGTGCGGGAAACGCTCACCGAATGTGGGTTTCCCGCAACATGCTCTGGATTTTCCTTCCTTGCGCATTATAGAGTTCTAAAAATGGTCCTGAAAACCAGATAAGTTTATACATAGTAAAAAGATTGAAAAAATCATATACAACTACTCATGACATACAATTGTTTCCCCTCAGGCTAAGGCCCGTTTTACACTGCGACACCAAAATCGTGTGAATTGTTTGCAACTTTTAAGATTTAACATTGCAGTCTATGGCACTCAAGTCGCACCAAAGTTGCAGAAAATTAGTGCAGGAACTTTTTTTGTCACTGCGACTTGAGTCACATTGATTACGACAGCACCCATTGAAATGAATGTGTTTTGACTTGTCATGCGACCTTATGTGTCGCAAAGTGCATGATAGGTCTCGGCAGTGTGAACCGGGGCTGACTGTACACTAGCTTCAAAAGCAGGCGTTCCATGGGCGTTTTTGAAGCTTCATGAATGGCTGTCATTGCAGCGCCCGCGGTTGCTCACAGGGTTGCGTTAGCGTCGTGCCGTCAAAACTGACCCAACGTGTCGTTTGCCAGGCTTTACCACTCGTCCAAACATTTCCATTGATGCCAATGTAAGAGTGCTGCAAATGCATAACAAATGCTCCTATGGCATTTACAGCACATTTAAGATGCGTTTAGAAAGCATTACTAGCCAAGATGATCATACAAAAATCCACACAATAAAAAATAAAAAAACAATATTCTTTACTTTTTGCTATAATAAATACCCCCAATTTTTTTTTTATTAAAACAAATTTCTTCATCGGTTTAGGCCAATATATATTCTTCTACATATTTTTGGTAAAAAAAAACATAATAAGCGTATATTGATTGGTTTGCGCAAAAGTTATAACATCTACAAACTATGGGAAAGATTTATGGCATTTTTATGGCATTTTTTTTTTTTTACTAGTAATGGCGGTGATCTGCGATTTTTAGCGGTACTGCGACAGATCAGACACTTTTCACACTATTTTGGGACCATTGACAATTATAATGCGATCAGTGCTATAAAAATGCACTGATTACTGTGTAAATGTCAATGGCAGGGAAGGGGTTAACACTAGGGGGGCGATCAAGGGGTTAACTGTGTGTTCCCTCAGTGTGTTCTAACTGTGTGGGGATGGGAGTGACTAGGAGAGGAGAAATATTGTTTTTCCTACTTAGTAAAAGGTTTCCTCTTCCCTGACAGCACAGCGATTTGTGTGTTTACACACACAAATCGCCGTGCTGGCACTCGTGCACGCGATCGCGCGTGGCCAGTAGCGATCGTGCCTGCCGGCCACGCGCATCGGGTCTCCCGCCCTGCAGCGGGTGCGCGAGTGCCCTCTGGTGGCTGAAAAAGGGTAGCACGTACCCGTATGGTATTTCGCCCAGGGGATCCATTATGCCGCAGTATATCTGTGTGAGCCAGTCGGGAACCAGTTAAAATCTACTAGTGTTTGGCCAGCTTTAGACTCTAGACGCAGTTCCTCTATAGCAGTGCTGGAGTGTGAAAGTAAGAAACAGTACAAGGAGCCAATCAGATCATGTGCTGACAAGAAGTATGCTGATAGGAGGAGTTATCACTGTTCTGCTTCTTGTTTCACTCTCCACATTCTGGTTGAAGCACAACCTGGGCTCAGAGGAAGGGCTTTGAATGAAGCTAACCATCAGACTGCAGATATCTAGTGGCAAAATAAAACTACTGCAGCGAAATCTCTGGATTGCAACAAAAGTTAGTTTTCTTTTTTAAATAGTCTTTATTACACGAGTTTCATACTTAAATATACAGCAAAAGTTGGTTTTATTTATTTTAGTGGATTATTCATATTTATCTTGTTATGTATGTCTTGTTATTTTTTAGATACAATCTCTCTAATTGTCCTGATCACCAGTGTTACTGTGGATGAGTGAAGGTAAATCCAACATTTTTGAATTGCTACCAGAACAGGAATAGAGGAAAAAATCTTCTGATGGGGACACCTGTCCCATCACAACTGTCTAGGGGTTGGTGGGGGAATGGTGCTGCACAATCATAGTTCTGGGACAGAATATCCAACAAGCTCAAATTGGTGTGATCAGGGCCATGCTGCCCAAGAGGCCAATTGAGGCAGCTACCCTAGGAGGAGTGATAGGGGGCAACACTAAGCCATAGGGGTTGATTTACTAAAGTCAAATAGACTGTGCACTTTGCAAAATGCAGTTGCCCTTTGCAAGTGCAGTTGCTCCAGGACTTAGTAAATGATGTAAAGCTTAATTTTGAAAAGAATACCCAATCACGTGCAAGAAAAATTAAAAAAAAACAGCGTTTTTGCTTGCACATGATTGGATGATGGAAGTCAGCAGAGCTTCTGCTCATTTACTAAGCTCTGGAGCAACTGCTCTTGCAGAGCGCACAGTCTATTTGCCTTTAGTAAATCAACCCCACTGTGTCTGTGTCCGCTCTGCATAGCGGAGCAGACGCGAACCTGTCTTCCACCTGCTCAGCGGGGATCAGTGGAGAGATCCAGCGCTGAGCAACCGGGTTCTGCATAGCCATTCAGATCAGGTCCGCCTGTACGTTTTTTCGACGGGCGAGCGAAGTGCGATTGAGCGACAGGCGGGGGGCGTAGATCGATCGAGTGAACGAACGCTGGGGTGTCTGGTTGGTTGGCTGGCTAGGGGTTTTTTAGCTGGGGAGGCCGCGGGCCGCCCCCCAAGAAAATTAAGCACCAGCCGCCTCTGATCAGCATGCTGACCATACACTAGTATATTTTCGAACAAATGTTTATACAAACAGCCTTATATGTGCTTTTCTGGTGGTTCCTTTGCCTATGAGCTTCGAAATGTGCAATCCTGCAGGGACGTTTATAAAGCATTTTTTTTTTTTTCTACGCACATTTTTGGCAATGCTACGAGGCCCCAAACCTTTGTAGATTTTATAAAGAGCCCCTCCCTTTCATCCAGGAGAGCCCACCAGAGTTCTCTTCTTTACATCCAGGAGAGCCCACCAGAGTCCTCCCTTACATCCAGGAGATAGGGTTGCCAACTCATCCCTTTAAACCCGAACACATATGAATTACACAGGATCTGAGACTAATTTAATGCAGACAAGGCACCAAGTGAGTTTAGTTACCACCTTTATCAACCACAGAACCTGTGTAATTAATATGTGTTCGGTTTTAAAGGGATGAGGTGGCAACCTTACCAGGAAAGCCAATCAGAGTCCTCCCTTGAATCCAGGAGAGCCCACCAGTGTCCTCCCTTACATCCAGAAGAGCCCACCAGAGTCCTCTCTTACATCCAGGAAAGCCCACCGGAGTCCTCCCTTACATCCAGGAGAGCCCTTACATCCAGGAGAGCCCACTAGAGTCCTCCCTTACATCCAGGAAAGCCCACCGGAGTCCTCCCTTACATCCAGGAGAGCCCTTACATCCAAGAGAGCCCACCAGAGACCTCCCTGACATCCAGGAGAGCTCACCAAAGTCATTCCTTACATCCAGGAGAGCCCGCCAGAGTCCTCCCTTAAATCCAGGAGAGCCCACCAGAGGTCTCCCTTACATCCAGGAGAGCCCACCAAAGTCCTCCCTTACATCCAGGAGAGCCCACCAGAGTCCTCCCTTACATCCAGGAGAGCCCACCAAAGTCCTCCCTTACATCCAGGAGAGCCCACCAGAGGTCTCCCTTACATCCAGGAGAGCCCACTAGAGTCCTCCCTTGCATCCAGGAGAGCCCACCAGAGTCCTCCCTTACATCCAGGAGAGCCCACTAGAGTCCTCCCTTACATCCAGGAGAGCCCTCCAGGGTCCTCCATTCCATCCAAGAGAGCCCACCAGAGACCTCCCTGACATCCAGGTGAGCCCGCCAGAGTCATTCCTTACATCCAGGAGAGCCCACCAGAGTCCTCCCTTACATTCAGGAGAGCCTACCAGTGCCAGAGTCCTCCCTTACATCCAGGAGAGCCCACCAGAGTCCTCCCTTACATCCAGGAGAGCCCACCAGAGTCCTCCCTTACATCCAGGAGAGCCCACCAGAGTCCTCCCTTACATCCAGGAGAGCCCACCAGAGTCCTCCCTTACATCCAGGAGAGCCCACCAGAGTCCTCCCTTACATCCAGGAGAGCCCACCAGAGTCCTCCCTTACATCCAGGAGAGCCCGCCAGAGTCCTCCCTTACATCCAGGAGAGCCCACCAGAGTCCTCCCTTACATCCAGGAGAGCCCACCAGAGTCCTCCCTTACTTCCAGGAGAGCCCGCCAGAGTCCTCCCTTACATCCAGGAGAGCCCACCAAAGTCCTCCCTTACATCCAGGGGAGCCCGCCAGAGTCCTCCCTTACATCCAGGAGAGCCCTCCAGAATCCTCCCTTACATCCAGGAGAGCCCATCAGGGGGACTGGGGGAGGCTCATGGCTTCCTGGACACCCTAGGATTGCACCCAGGGCTGTGCCAGGGGTGGATGGCCATTTTTGCTACCCCCCCCCCCCCCCCCCATGTCATAGATGACCACCTCAGGTAATAGTACATCACTCAGATATTAACATCACCACACAACAAAATTAAAATCTTATAGGGCTAAGCCCTGGTTCACACCAGTGTGGCTTTGAAATCGCGCTACTTCAGCCCGACTTCGAAGCCGCAGATCAGTGCAATTCTCACCTCAGATTTTATTGCGACTTGCGTCTTCGTTTAACAAAAGTCTATGCAAGTCGCAATGAAATCGGAAAAAAGTAGTGCACAAACCTTTTTCAAAGTCGCTGCAACATGAGTCACAGCAATTTGAATGGCTCCATTGTGGGCAATGGGGTGCGACTTGTCTTGTGATTTGGAAATGTCAAAACGCATGACAAATCGGACCAGCATGAATGAGGGATAAAACTGCTGATTGTGAAAAGTAATAAATGGAACAACTCCCTGTAAAGCTGCCGATATAGCTACACCACCCATACCAGTACCAGGCATCGCAGAAGTACTAAATCCACGTTCATTTTTGCTGCAGATGCTCAAATGTAGTATGTATTATTTATTGTGTAAAGGTTTGCAGACACCCTGCCATCATACCCAGGGCCATTCCAAGGTTGGATGGGAAATAGTAGCCATTTTTGTTACACCCATGGCAAAGATGGCTGTCTCAGGCGTCGGTACATTACACCAATAGGACAAAAGCTTTGTAACACTTAACATGGATGTAGCACCCTGGTAATTAGGCAGGGTTTCTAACAAACTTAGTTTGCCAGGTAGTAATTGTCCTGGATACTTGTTAGAAGATCCACTGATTCCGCTCTAATTCTGGAATTGCTGCACCTTTTCTCTTCTGTCACTAGGTGGCACTGTGGCTAGTGACATTAGATCGATAAGGGCATAGCAAGGTCAGCTTATGAATGGATGGGGTGTCTCAGGCAACTGGCAGGGGTTTCTTTAGTCCCTTGGCCTGCTGGGAGAGCCTATTTATTTGGGTGGAGTCAGGTGATCGGGGTTCTGTGCCACCTGGACGGCTGTCTAGGTGGACGTGTGTTATGTCTCCACGGGTTACTAGGCCGGAAGCCAGAGGCCTATCCCAGGGACACCTGGCTGCTAGGCTGCCAGAGGCCTATCCAGGAGCAGGAGAAGCAGCGTGGGGTTGGGACTGCAGGATTGGAGTCAAACCGAGTTGTGAAGGTTCAGCCGGATGGGGAACCAGTTGTGATCAGAGGTAAAGGGGAAGCAGTCGCCACTAAGGGACCATCCACTTTATTACCGGAGACTACTGTGAGTAAGCTCAAGCAAGTACCAGAGCAGTCTTCTCACCAGCCGGGGATGGTGATGAAGTGAGAAAGCTTCAGCGAGTGCCAAGCCAGGGACCCAGCGGGTTATCGTGAGTGACACTTGAGGAGTATACAGCGGGTTAGCAGGGGAAGAGTTTAGGAGATCCGGTGACGACTGGGATCTGGAAGTGTAGTGAGAGACTGGGAGCTCAGTGAGTGAAGATCTACAGTGGGATACTGTGAGATAAGAGAACTATTCTGTGTTACCAAGAGTTATGTACGACTACCTTTAGTGACTGTAATGCCGCGTACACACGAGCGGACTTTACGGCAGACTTTGCCCGGTGGACTTTTCAACGGACTTTATGACGGACTTTCTGAATGAATGGACTTGCCTACACACAATCCACCAAAGTCCGTTGAATTCGTACGTGATGACGTACGACCGGACTAAAACAAGGAAGTTCATAGCCAGTAGCCAATAGCTGCCCTAGCGTGGCTTTTTGTCCGTCGAACTAGCATACAGACGAGCGGACTTTTCGACCTGACTCAAGTTCGATGGAAAGATTTAAAACATGTTTCAAATCCAAGTCCGTCCAACTTTTGAGAAAACAAAGTCCGCTGGAGCCCACACATGATCGAATTGTCCGACGAAATTCCGTCCACCGGGCAAAGTCTGCCGTACAGTCCGCTCGTGTGTACGCGGCATTACAAGTTCAGTTGCCATAGGAAACAGTGGTCCTACCTATACAGACGTGGCAACCGGCTGGAAGCCTTTCCCTGTATAGCTGCCTACCTATAGTGTCTCGGAGTCTTACCATTGCATCTACCTAAGGGTGTCCTGGCCCTAACCCGCTCTCCCACAGTTCTTGTTAAGAGACAATAAATCTCCCGTTCGCATTCAAAAAGTGACTGGCGCCCATCATTTCATCTTGCATTACACCCACCATGCCTGTAAACCCACTCTACAAGGAAGGATGTCAGCTCTCCCTAACTTTGGAGGTCACCATCAGGCCTCTAGAGGTTCGGGAGGTCATTACATGTAGTTTTAACCGGGTTCAGCAGAACTGAGCTGCACTGAGGATGGAGTGTCCAGTATGGACACTATGGGGTTGATTTACTAAAGGGAAAAAGACTGCACTTTGCAAAATGCAATTGCACTCTGCAAGTGCAGTTGCTCCAGAGCTCAGTAAATGAGCAGAAACTCTGCTGACTGCCATCATCCAATCACATGCAAGCAAAAAATTATTTTTTTTTTAATTTTCCTTGGTCATGATTGGGTACTCTTTGCAAAGTGAAGCCTTACCTCATTTACTATGCTCTGTCTGGAGCAACTGCACTTTGCAAAGCGCACAGCCTATTTGCCTTTAGTAAATCAACCCCACTGCCTCCTCTACTAAGTTCTGGAGCAACTGCACTTGCAGAGGCCAACTGCACTTTGCAAAGCGCACAGTCTATTGGCCTTTAGTAAATCAACCCCAGTGTCTCCTCTGGGGGGCAATCAGATGGAAACGGACAGGCAGTTCGTTTCCATCCGATCCGATCAACGGATGGAAAATAGGACCATCATCCGTCTGTTTTTGGCGGACAGGACTGGATCGGATGGTGGCGGGTGTCAGCGGACATCCGCCGCTTCATAGGGGACAATGCAGGGTCTGATTACCTGAAAAACTGACAGGCGGACCTGATCAGACAGCCCGTGTTAAAGGGGCCTAACACACGTTCTTGGTCTAATCGCCAGTCTCCTCCTTCTAATAATCTGCAAAAACGTGTGTAAAAAAAAAAAAAAAAAGCTTCAAAAACGTTGCCCTATCCTTCGATGGATTGGTTGTCGATACGCCAAATAAGGCCTACGGAAATGGATAAGCAGGAAGCCAGGCGTGGACCCAGGGCAGTGTACAGGAGTGTCATAAGGAAATACAGACTTGGGATAATATTGTGTCACGCTGTCATGGTGTCTGCTGGTACAAAGCCCCTATTCTTGCATTGTGTGTGTGTGCAGTGATAAGGCTGTGCATGTTTTTTTTTTTTTTTCTGTGTGCAAGGTGGAGCTGAGTGTCATGTGTGTGCAGTATGTGTGTCCGGGTGGAGTTGTGTATGTGTGGTATGTGTGTAGGGGTGAGAGCCAGGCTGTGAGAGAAGCCCTTATATTATTGAAAACCACTCCTTTCCCCCTGTGTGCTGGGAGAGAAGGGGGAGAGAGGGCTCTCTGCAGCAGCCCCCTCCTATGGGCAGAGACTGGGAGGAGAAGAAGTGGAGGGGGGCGGTGTGGCGAGGAGCCCCCCTTCTCCTCCTCTCCCCTGCAGCCCCTGTCTGGCTAGTCAGGAGCATGCGCAGTGGCCTCAGCCCTGGAGTAGAACTGATGTTGGAGGGTCATTCTCAGACAGTTCTGCAGGGCTGCAATAAATCACCCTGCACATTCCCACCCCTCCCTCCCTCTGTCTGTCTCCCTCCCTCTCTCTCTCTCTCTCTCTCTCTCTCACCCTCTCTCTCTCTCTCCTTCCTTCCTTCCTCCCATCAGCTTGCCACCTCTCACTTTTGCAGCCTCTTCTCCCTGCTTTCCTAACCCAGAGCTCCCCCCCTCCCCCTTGTCCCCTATCCTTACCCCTATAAAATTGGGGTTGCTGATAAGCTCCCCTACATCCTAGCAATCCCTGACACTAAGAGCATCCTTTATCTTTGCAGACTAAGCAGGCTCTGCCCTGCCACATAATAGAAAAAAAAAAACCCCATTCTGTGTAGCTTGACACCCCACTATGTCTCCTGGATCCCTCCAATAAAAAAGGGGGGTCACATCGCTTCACCACATCTGGATCCAAAGCCTGAAGACTCGAGGAACCTTTCTCTAGACATTGATCCAGACTCTTCTTTTTTTTTTTGGTTGGGGAGCCTTTCGATATTTTTTAAACAAATATTGGAAAAAAAACATTTTTGGAAGGGTTCTTCTTCTGGATTAATAATATTATTATTATTATCTTTTTTTTTTTGCAATATTTTTATTTTAAACCAAAGAAGACAGGAATTGTCTACCCTACAGACATTGCAACCTGCAGAAGGTGAGAATGGGTAGGGGGTGTTCTGGGGGAGGGGGATATTTTTTAAGGACCTGTTTGTTAAGCAGTTATAGAATGCATTCCATAGTTTGATGGGTCGGAGGCAACTGTATAGGGGATTAGTTATTTGGGGTCACGGAAAGGTGATATTATGCGGAAGGTGGGCTACCCAGACCATCGTTGGCTGTTCGGTCAACGTATTGATGGGTGTCGGGGTACGGTGTGTGTTATGCGTGAATATCTGGTGTACAAGGGGGGGGGACCTGTCACACCAATACACCAAGGGGGGAGGGTGAGCTGTCACTTCTTTATAATGGGGGAGGGTAGACTAGGGGGATTCTCTATACATGAAGAACCCCATTGCAGGGAGTGTGACAGTCTACTGTCACTGTCACCGTAGAAAGCGAGATGTCCTGAAGATTGCTTTATAGGTAATATTGGTCAACATACATTGTTACTTTAACTGTATACATTTGGGATTACTGTATTCCTGCATTTTCTCTGTTAATTTATTTGGGAGTAAAAAAAAAAAAATGGCATGCCTGTATTTTGGTATAAGGGAGATATATTTTATTTTTGTGCCAATGGATGATACTTTATCTCTGGAATAGCGAACGCATTGTGCTCTCCTATATATAGTTGCAAAATAAGTTTATTGAAAATGCAAATGAATAACTAAACGGCACATGTAACATATGTAAGAAAATTGTAGGTTTGTGGCATTTTGCTGTCTGTAATTTTAGTGACAATAAATAAAAAGTTCAGTTTTTCTGATAAATTAGTAGTGAGCAATAAAAATATGATTGTATGCTAAAAAAAGTATATGAAGAGCACAGCACAGCACAGCAGGGGTTTGGGTTCAAGTTCCCTTTTTCCATTCTTTTCCTTTTCTGAGTTCTTTCTGTATTTTTTTTATTTGCTAGATCTATCAGTAAAAATGTTTCCATTGGTTATGAATTCTGGTAAAAAAGAGCTCTGTGTCCTGATGTCTGTGTATTAGGAGGAGAGGAGAGGAGAGCTCTGTGTCCTGATATATGTGTATTAGAAGGAGAGGAGAGCTCTGTGTCCTGATGTATGTGTATTAGGAGGAGAGGAGAGCTCTGTGTCCTGATATCCATGTATTAGAAGGAGAGGAGAGCTCTGTGTCCTGATGACTGTGTATTAGGAGGAGAGGAGAGCTCTGTGTCCTGATGACTGTGTATTAGAAGGAGAGCTCTGTGTCCTGATATCTGTGTATTAGGAGGAGAGGAGAGCTCTGTGTCCTGATGACTGTGTATTAGGAATAGAGGAGAGCTCAGTGTCCTGGTGTCTGTGTATTAGGAGGAGAGGAGAGCTCTGTGTCCTGATGTCTGTGTATTAGGAGGAGAGGAGAGCTCTGTGTCCTGATGTATGTGTATTAGGAGAGGAGAGCTCTGTGTCCTGATATCTGTGTATTAGGAGGAGAGCTCTGTGTCCTGATGTCTGTGTAATAGGAGAGGAGAGTTCTATGTCCTGATGTCTGTGTATTAGGAGGAGACAAGAGCTCTGTGTCCTGATATCTGTGTATTAGGAGAAAATGAGAGCTCTGTGTCCTGATGTCTGTGTATTAGCGGGAGAGGAGAGATCTGTGTCCTGATGTCTGTGTATTAGCGGGAGAGGGAAGATCTGTGTCCTGATATCTGTGTATTAGGAGGAGAGAAGAGCTCTGTGTCCTGATGACTGTGTATTAGGAGGAGAGGAGAGCTCTGTGTCCTGATGTCTGTGTATTAGGAGGAGAGGAGAGCTCTGTGTCCTGATGTCTATATATTGGGAGGAGGAGAAATCCCTGTATCCTGATCGTGAATTAGCTCAGGCATATTTGGATCCTAGTCTGAACCCACCTGAGCTATCCCGCCAGGAAGCTGTCAGTGCATACCTCCAATTATAAGTGACCAAGGCATTCCCCGCCCTGCAGCGATAAGTATACAAGGGCGGGGAATACCTCTGCCTCTTATGATTGGTGGTATGCAGTGACAGCTTCCTGGCGGGATAGCTCAGGTGGGTTTGGCCTAGGATCCGAACACGCCTCAGTTTATCCCCAATCTTGATGTCTGTGTATTAAGAGGAGGGTAGAAGTCACAATGTCTGTGTTATGATGGTGTATTGGAAGGGCAGGTGCAGACTAAAGATTTTTCTGGCCTGCTGGGCTGAAAGAGGGAAGTTACTCCATTCCTCCATCCGTTCTGTATAATGTGGATGGGCAAATCTCTCCTGCCCACTGCATGAAGCTGTCAGAATATTGACAGAACAGTGACAGCAGCTGACTGGCTGCAATCGCTGTTTGGCCAACAATTTTTTTTCTAAAGGCCTACCCAGAAGTAGTGCAGGGTCTTGTAGTCCAACCAGAAGAAATGGTTCCGCTGGCCGGGGAACCAGTCGTGGTCGAAGGTAGAAGGGAAGCTGTCGCCACCAAGGGACCATTTAGCTTGTTACTGGAGACCACTGTGAGTAAAGCTGAAGGCAGTACCAGAGCAGACTTCTCGCCAACCGGGGACGGTGAAGAAGTGGTAAAGCATCAGCAAGTGCCAAGTCAGGGACCCAGCGGGACAGCAGAGGTGACACTTGTGGAGTGCCAAGCCAGGGATCTAACGTGTCAGCAAGGGTGAAGTTGAGGAGTATCTGTGAGTGCCAAGCCAGGGACCCAGCAGGGAAGCGGGGGTGATGCTTGAGGAAGATACTGAGTGCTAGATTGGAAGAGCTCAGGGGATCCAGTGGCAGTGGATCCGGAAGTCTAGTAAAAGACTGAGAGCTCGGGGGAGTGAAGTTCTACAATAGGAGATTGTAGAAGAAGTGAAAGAGTTCATTGCAACCTTTGTTAGAAACTGTTACAAGACTGTTGCCATAGGAGACAGCGTTCCTACTCATGCAGATGTAGTGTCTGGCTGGATACCTTTCCCTGCATGGCCGTCTGCCTATAGAAGTCTCAGAGTCTGCCAATTAACATTGATTCTACTTAAGGGTGTCCTGGCCCCAACCAACTCTCCCTCAGTTTTGTTTAAGAGACAATAAATCTCTTTTCATTCAAGAAGTGTCTGGCACCCATCAATCCACCTTGCATTACACCCATCATGCCTCGTAACCCACTGTACACAGAAGGATGTTGGCTGTCCCCAACTCTGCCAGTCACCATTGGGCCAAATATAAACTAGAGAAAGAATAATGGTTCCACAGTTAAATTAAAACGCATGGCTAAAAAAAAAAATAACCTTCTCCCATGACATGCCTAACGTGCTGGCCCACTAGTGGAGCCCCAAAGATAACCTGGTAGTTCCAGGTATATGGCATAAATGAACACTCTTCTAATTTGAAAAATTGAGCTCCTCCAAGAGAATATGTGTATGAGACGTATTTTAAACAAGGGGTATATTTATAAGTTACAGGTCTTTGTAGCAAAAGTTCCATGGAGCCTCTCCAGTGAGAAAAATAAAATTGTATCAACTACATTAACAGAATTAAGTGTAATCTTCTTCTGGTGCTCTCTTATGACAGGTCGGCTTAAGATGTACAGTACAACGGTAGCACGGGCCTGTTTATAAAACCACATTACATCCCAGTCCCTGATTTTGTGTTCTTCTTAGTTTGTGTGGTCCCACTCTTGCATGTATCCTTTCTTATGTGCCATTTTTAGCATGTATCGTCTTGCTTTTGTGTAGCCCATGTTATGGGCTTCTGATTCTCCTCCTTCCTTATAGGTCTCTCCATTTTTTTTTGTGTTTGCCCCCATCTCAAGTTCATCTTTTCGAAATGTTTCCATACTTTAATTTTTTTTATTGCTCTTGGCTCATTCGGTACATATTTCCCTGCTGTAGTGATGACAAATTACACAGCGCTTTACATACTGTTCATTCACATCAGTCTCTGCTCTCTAGGAGCTTACAATCTATGGGCACTTCTTCACATACATACCATACACACACAATATGGCTAATTAAACAGGTGCCATAGTGGCATTTTTCCGCGCCCTCTTCCAGGCCTGCAAAACACTTTTATTGTACTGGAAATCCCCTGATCCCCCCTCAGTTAAACGATGGGTGACACATATGGCTAACACTCTCATTTTCGAAAGGTATGTATATCAACATGATGGGCTATGACTAAGGCTACACACCGAAACACGTAAACCCTGTATTATTTTGTACCACACCTGGATTATTACATTTATTCATTGCGGAAGATCGAGCTGCCGGCTTTCCTTTATCTATATGTATATCATGTATATTGCCTGGGTAAATTTAAAAAGCTTTGGGCCCCTGGCTTTGCGCATTTAATTCCTGTGGAATTGGTTAAAATGAGGCTTCTGCAATGTCTCTCTAGCAATGTTACTGCATGAACAAATCTACTAAACCATTTGGATACTTTAAATGTAGTATCTGTCTTTAGGCCTATTCTTTCTTTGGTCTTAAACTTTATTCCCTGAGTAGACTGTATACAATTAACAATTTTTTATGATTCATTGTTGACATGCTTTGAATTGTTGTATGTATTTTGCATTGCCACCAGATTGTTAATGCTTCTTTTGGTTTAATAAAAACCTTTTCTGATAAAAAAAAATAGGAGCTAATTAGCCTTCATGTCTTTGGAGTATGGGAGGAAACCAAACAAGTGCAAGGAGAACATGCAAACCCCATGCTGATAGTGTCCTGCTAGGCTTTGAACCAGTGACCCCAGTTGCTACAAGGCAGAACTTCCAATGACTAAGCCACTGTGCCAACCATGTTTCTCCCCACTCTTGTGTTATTTTGCTTTTTTTTTGTGTTTTTGCTCTGTTTCCTTATGTTGAAACCATCAGTGGCCATCTTTGTTTCCATACTGTGACTGTTTTCTCAGGTAGTAACCTCTAAAAGACATTGGGCACCAAGTACCTTTAAATTCTTGGTGTACTGGCCCGGGTACAGGCGAAATGAGAGGAGCTTTCTGCATATCTCAGTGTTGAAAAGTAAAGAAAGTGCTTGATGTCTTTGATCACTTGGATTAGTGCATGGAATGGTGGTCATATCCCTCAGATATGAGTATGAGCGAGCGGTACATGGGTTGCATGATAAATGGGGCCAGGGATGGAACAACCTTGCCTGGCCTGAGGAGTGGGACCTATATAATCAGTTATGGTAGTCCCTGTTATCTGGCCTCAAAACAGTCATGGGGGTGCCATGGCTAT
Organism: Lithobates septentrionalis; assembly: GCA_037952835.1. Classification (NCBI taxonomy): domain Eukaryota; kingdom Metazoa; phylum Chordata; class Amphibia; order Anura; family Ranidae; genus Lithobates; species Lithobates septentrionalis. The sequence goes on from JBBDGP010001518.1 coordinate 3,074,909, forward strand.
AGTTATACCCCAATAGGTATAGTAGACACAGCAGACTTATTCCAGGTAGAAAACAATGTACATACATATGAATTTGCGCTTCACTCATCATCTTAGAACTTAGATCACTCCTAATATTTTTCCCCTTAACAAGCCCTCCTGCCTGGAATTGCTTTGAGCGCTTCAGAATCTGTTTAATCTGCAAATTTTTTAGGCTAATTTTTTACCATTAGGAAATAAGTCAACCTTTATCTCATTACAAAACTTTTCTGTGGTCTGCCATAAAGAGGGAATCCAATAATTTGAGGATCTCATACAAGACCCATATGTCTTAATGGGATTGATTTACTAAAACTGGAGAGTGCAAAATCTGGTGCAGCTCTTCAAAGAAATCAATCAGCCTCCAGGTTCTTTTGGTAGCCTCCCTGGCGGGTTTCCCGAGTGTGGCTCGGGGTTAAAAATCAGGACCATTAGCGGTAACCCCGAGCCACACTCGGGATTACATCGCAGGATCCTGGTGTGGCATTACTTATCTTGTCCCCGGGATCCTGCGATGTCCCCCGCAGTGTCCGCGGGCTGTGTCCTCTGCCCGAAGCCTCTCCGTGCCAGGCTCCGTTCCCTGCGAGCGTCGCGACGCACGGGGGCGGAGCCTGGCGGCAAATTCAAAAAAATGTCAAAAACATAACACATACAGTACTGTAATCTTACAGATTACAGTACTGTATGAAATTATTTCACATCCCTTTTGTCCCCAGTGCTTTGGCCAATGCCCTGCATGCAGTTTTATGTGATATATACTGTTCTTTCTGCCTGGAAACTGGAGATTGTCCATAGCAACCAAAAAGTGTCCCTTTACGTCAAAAATGGCTTTAGACCAGCTGAAAACAGCGATAGTAAATTAGAACACTTGCAGAATTGAGCGATAGTGAATCGTGGGGAAATTTATTTTATTACAATTTATTTTTATTTTTTTTAATTATTTATTTTTATTTATTATATTATAATTTATGTTTTTGTGTTTCAAACTTTATCATACCCGGGATATCTACTAGACTCTTGTTTGGACAGATTTAAGTGTGTTATTGTTAAGAATTACAGACCTACAATATAAAACGCCAAATTTCCATGCAAAATAATGGTACCGCTTTCAGCACCTAAAATCTGAAATAATCATACCGCCAGGGAGGTTAAAGCTTAACTGAAGAAGCTGAAGTTAGAAGCTGATTGGTTACCAGAGCTACACCAGGTTTTGCACTCTCTCAAGTTTTAGTAAATCAACTCCAATGCGTTCTTGGTAAAAACTAGAGTCACTTCTCAGCCACCATCAGCATCAGACCTATCCTGAAAACGGAATTTGATCGGTAGGGAAATTCCTAATTAGAACCAATCAATACATAACACATTGATAAAGAGTACATAGAAACAGGCCTTATGCAGAAACAATTGGAAAGGAAAGGGGATTCCCACAGTAGCCAATGAACTTCCTGCTCTTTTTAAAAATTCTAGACGTTTTAAAATATTTTCTAGGGACACTGTGTTGCTGAAATACTGTATCTAAGCTTGCCATACACAGAGCTGTGTCTGAAGACCACAAGACTTTGTACACATGGGCAGTTTTAGTCGATTGGAATACTGATACTTCTTTGTATTTTAACTGCTGTTTTTCCAGTAAACATTAACAAGAGAACATTACCAAAAGGTAAAAATTGACTAACGTGCAGAAAAAAGGGGCAAATTTACACTTCGAGTCCATGTATGGTGCAGCTTTGTAAGTGTGTCTGTGATGAAGCTCCGTATGACGTGAACTGTTTTGTAGGAAAATGGAAAATGTGAACTTCTGTTTATGGTGAGATCCTGTGCAAGGTGGTCCTGGATAGTTGAGGCACTGTAAATGGTGAAACCGGGATAGTTTGGTCTTCTCTATAGTGAAACATGAATGTGAGGTCTTGTGTATAATGGAATTGGAAATTTGAGCTTACACCTGTGTATAGTGAAATCGGATAATAAAAACCTTGTGTATGGTGGAGCTGGGAACAAGAAGCACCTTGCTTGTAGAACAGAAATATTAGGCCCTGTGTATGGTAGACTGAACTCTTACAGCCCTGTGTAAGATATAACTGGGAACCTGGAGCTATTTGTATGGTACAGCGGACACCCGAGGCCCTGTGTATGGTGGACCAGACCCTTAAGATATATATATATGGTGGACCTGACCCATAAAGCCCTGTATATTGTAACTGGTCACATGGGGCCCAGTGTATGGTGGACTGAACCTTTGAGATCCTGTGTTTGATGGACTAGACTCTTGAGACCCTGTGTATAGTGGACCATATCCTTGAGGCCTGTGTATAGTGGACTGCAACCTTGAGGCCTGTGTATTTCAGACTGGACCCATAAAGCCCTTTGTTTGGCGGAATTAACCTCTGAGACCCTGTATATATTGGATTGACCCCCTTGAAGCCACGTGTATGGTAGGCAGGATTCTTGAGGCTCCGTGTAAGGTAAATCTAGGTACCTGAGGTCTTCTGGGAGTAAGAAGCCCTAGATTTGTTTTAGTGTGTGAAGTCCTTTCTATGGCAGTATAAGGTCTTGTAAATGTACTGTAGACTGGCATGTGAAGCCTTGTGTATATAGGTGGCCTCATTGATGTAATAATCTTATCTCAGGTTGATAAATGTTGTTCTCCTAAGTACTGCTTCTCTGAACAAAATGGCTGCCTTTACTGCAGCTCCAGATGATTAACGCAGGGAATGCATATCTCACTTGTGCCAGATAATAAAATACAGCTCAATGTGAGAAGAATATGGCCTTGTTCATACAGCATACAGATTACTTGCATACCCCGAGCACAGCCTCTGTGTCCCAAAATGACATCCGTGTGGGTGGGTGTCCCTGGGTGCGTTCGGAGCCCTGTATTGGTACCCGCGCAGAATTCACATTGAGACACAGTGGCTGTGTCTGTTCAGCCTTTGTATCACAATAGACATCTATGGGACTGGCGACATGGGGATGCACACAACACCTGGGCACCCCCGTGCCAGCAAAATGCAAATCCACATGGGGCATGCAAGTTATCATCTATGTAAAAGGGCCTATTACAGAATGCTCATTGGTTATAAGTATAATCTTATTTTATGATAGATGTTTTCCCTTTAAATTGTCATCATAATCAATGTAAATTGTTCACATCTAAACAAATTATTATAAAGTTAGATTTATAGAAGGTTAAAATTACTTGTACAGTAAAAAGAAATTAGCAATAGTTATCATGGGAAATATTTCATAACCTATATGTGACTTGGTATCAGTCTTTCTTACTAACATGTACAGCAGCACTCAGACTGAGGCAGAGAGGAAGGGGCAGGGCTAAGGGCCAATAAGGTGTGCTGACAAGAACATACTGACAAGAGGGATAGGACAAGAGGGATAGGACACTAAGCAGAGGGATTACCTCATCAGTCTGATGCTACTTCTTCGCTTTTTAGACACAGACTTGGGGTCGGGAGGTGACTAGATGTATTGCTTAAAGTGTCACTAAACCCACATCATAAAAAACTATCAATAAATGGTATATTACATGCTGTTCATACTTACTCAGTCACTATGAGATTCATTTTCTGTATTCTGCAAAAAACCTGGTTGATCCTGCTGCTCTCTATTCCCCCCTTCTGTTCATGTCCCCAATTCAGTTGGGGATTTTGCAGCTGTGGTGGCAACACTGCACATGCTTAGTTTTCAGCAAGTTTCTACACTAAGCATTTCCTCCCTATCGCATCTGAGCAGCTCATGTTACTATAAATTTACACATGTGGGTCGTATACACAGTGGTAAATGACAGCCCACTCCCTCCCTCCTCCTCTATGCCCACTAACCCCTAAACACAATGGGGGTGGAATATTACATGTGGCTTAATGGTGGCTTCGCCCCCCTCTTATTCTAAGACACAGCCTGTGACTGGCTAACATCTTGGTATTTCACCAAAAATAATAAAGATTTCATTTCAAATATATACTTGTATGACAATTTAAAACAGTTTATTGATATTATTTACTTATTTTTACTCTGCATTCCAACGCCTGTTTTTTTTTTTTGAACATGTGACCGGCAGCAGCGGACTAGAAGCTCCTCCTGCTTATGTTTCCCTGCAGACAGGCTGGGAAAGGGCTGGGTCGTGTGACAGCTATCTTATCGATTAGGAAAAAGGTACTTTTTTTTAATTAAAATAATTACAGTGCCATCATCCACATGCAGAAATAGAAGGGACAATGTAATTTAAATAGTGTGTGTTTATTATCACTTTAACTGCAGTAGAGAAAAGTCAGGTCACCAACTCGGCTCTGCAGTCTGACAGAGCTGTGTACATTTCAAGACAGGATGGATATAAATAATAAAAAAAAACAACTCCCTTATACAGTGTAACGTGCCCCTTGCTCGCTCAGTTCCACTCTCCCAACACTCCTCTGCAGCTATTGAATCAGATTGCAACGTCTGATGTTTCGGTCATCCAGTGGTCTGGGATTAGAACCACAGCTCTGTGCCGTTCTAGTCCAGTTGTGATAGCTCAGAACAAACACCAGGCAGGCTGTATGTAAGTTCAAACAGGAATCTCTCTTTATTTTAAAATACAGGCTTTTATACACTAAAAGTGGAGGTGCAGACCTCCTGCTCATATTACTCTAACAATACAGCTGTAACCTAATTAACCTAATTAACATGAACTAATTAACTAATCCCTTTAGACAGCCTACATGACTCAGACATGACTTTTAGGCCAGACTGGCCGTCTTGTATTTCAGAAAATCCAATCAACATTATCACAATCAACATAGACTCTTCTTCACACAATAGCAGAGTTAATTAACACAAATAACAATGGGGATCTAATGACTCTTAGATCCCATAGTAGACTTATTTACAATACACATTTTAGCAGACAATAGACAGACAGGTGTTGGAATTTACATCAGCATCTCCTAACAGTATCTGTCCCAGCATTATGAATCAGCCACTATTCCAATATGGCAAATCCAGGGTCCCCCAAATGCAAGGGCCCCCGATCGATCAGCAAGAGGCTAGCATACAGTCCCCTCCAAAAGTCTCTTTCCTGGCTAGGTCTGTCACATACAGTATTTATTTTAACTGTGTATTATCTGTATGCCTAGTCATCAGTACATCTACCTGGAAAAAAATATGAGGGCTGTCTTGGCTGGCCATCTTATGGAAATGCTAGTTGCCTGGTGGTCCTTGCAGATCCAGAACAATCACACAGCAAATGAAAGTCAGCATGAAGTCAGAATGCCTGATCTCTTTACTTGTTCAGGATAAGTGACTCAGAATGTACTGAAGCCAGGGAATAAGTATGACAGTCAAGGAACCTGTCAGTAAGGCACGACTCAGATATTCTCATGACAGGTATATGTTAAGGCAGACCTCCTCTGATGGTAAAAAGTACTGCATGAAATAATACTTTTCTAGCCCCAATGTGATGATTCAGAGCTGTGAAATTCTTCCCCTGCTGCAGTGGCTTGGCTGTGCAGGAGAACTCCTCCCAAGGCATGGTGGGGGCCAACATCTGCAGACAGTGGCTGGGTCACAAGCAGCAATGGTGTACATCACAAAGGGCATTCTGTAGACCGTAACACTAAATAATGGGCCCGTATAATAAATCCTCCCCTCATCCAAAAGAAAATTTGCAGTGCAAGGTGGAGTTCTGGGAGATCTAAACCCAAAGTGGATAACATTTAGTTTGCTAAAGCACTGTGTTCAATAAACAACCGTCATGGTTTTTTTCTTTTTTTTTCTTTTTAGAAAACTCTGTTTTCACCTTTTTTTTGTTTTGCATTTCTGTTGATTTCCTTCAGCCTTTTCCAGCCACATCCTGTCTATATACACTTGCTCCGGCTGTGACTGCACCTCATTGCTCTGGACTGACTCCTGATGGTGACAATGGCAGACCACCCCTGCGCCATAAGGGTCGGAATGGACGCTTTTAGTCACCACTAGAAGTACATGTGACAGGGTGACAACTCAGGAAAGCAATTGGGTAATAAAAACAAAATGTTGTCACCCTACAACAGAAAGTGCCTGAACCCTAGCAGGACCACCAGTTATTATTTTAACGGATTAAAATGTAAAATTGAAAACTGTTCCTATTACATTAAAATATTAAATCTTCTCTGAAATGTAGGTGATTGGGGTTAGTTATACTTTGCTGTGGACTGAAAATGGGTCACAGGAGCTTTGGCCATACTTCTCCTTCAATCCACTTTCAAACTGAGGCGCTGGCCACGTTTTCAAAGTCTACTTTTAGCGGCGCTTTACCGTCATTTTAGCGGCGCTTTTCGTCCGCTTTTAACCCTCGCTAGTGGGCGGAAAAGGGTTAAAGGCTCCCGCAAAGCTTCGGCAGTGCTGGCCATTGATTTCAATGGCAGGGGCGGTGCGGGAGCGGTGTGCACACCGCTCTCGCACCGCCCCAAAGATGCTGCTTTTGTTCCTGTCCTGCAAGCGCACCGCCCCAGTGTGAAAGCACTCAGGCTTTCACACTGGGGCTGCAGAAGAGGCAGTTTACAGGGGCATTTCAGGCGCTATTTTTAGCGCAAAAACGCCTGTGAAACGCCTCAGTGTGAAAGTGGCCTAAAGGGCAAATAGGGGCATTGCTTATATTGTTTAATTAGAGATTGTCATGGCCTTCATTTTATACCGTAACTGTATACCAGACACACGGGGCCTGTAGCAGTTGTGTAGGTCCTTCCTGGAGTTGTTGCCATGGCAACCATTGGTTGATCTCCTGTACAGTCTGTATTGAGCTAGGTGAGAATCTTTCCTCTCTGGTAGCAGCCCTAATATATGCCACTTCCAAAGCTTTGCAGTACAGTAAAGCATGACACTTGCATGTGTGCTGTGCTTTATGTACCTTACTTGCACAGTGAAACCTTGTTAAAACAGAAGGTATTCACATTACATATCCCAATGATGAGAAGATTACTTCCCCTTTCGGGACATGCAAATCATGCGTTTATGCCAAGGGTCTCCAAATTAAGGCCCGCGGGCCACATCTGGCCTGCCACAATATTTTATCTGCCCAGCAGCCAGGGTCAGTGGCGTATCCTAAATGTGCTCATATTGAGGATTAAAGTGGTTCTATGCATGAAGGTGAAAAATCTTGTGTGCAGCGGTCACCACCCCACCAGCCTCCCCAAACCTTACCTGAGCTTCCTCGGATCCAGCGGTGTTCACGATAGCCTCGGCTGTCCCGGGATTCTCCCTCCTCATTTGCTGAGACAGCAGCGGGAGCCCATTGGCTCCCACTACTGTCAATCACAGCCAGTGAGCCAATGAGGAGATGGTGGGGCGAGGCAGAGCCGCGGCTCTATGTGTCTTATGGATGCAGAGCAGCACCTCGGGAGCGAGCACGCAGCGGTGCCCCCAGGGCAACGGCTTTCTCGGTTGGCACTGCTTAAGGGGGAGGAGCCAGGAGTGCTGACGGGGGACCCGAAAAGTAGAGGATTGGAGCAAAACCACTGCACAGAGCAAGTAAGTATCACATGTTTATTATTTAAAAAAAAAAAAACACTGCTGTTACATCAAAGTCGTGTGACTTTCACACAACTTGGAAGCCGACATCCCAGGTTGAATTCGGCATGACTTGCATATGACTTCTTTAAGAGTAGTCAATGCAAGTCGTGCCGAAGTTGGACCAAAAGTAGTGCAGGAACCTCTTTCTAAGTCGGAAGGACTCAAGTCGCTCCTATTAGAACTGTTCCATTGCACTTAATGGTGACACGTGGCTAATGAAGGGGTCTTGCGTGGCTCAGAAACGTTGCAATCTGCTGTAACGATGTGATCACTGATTAAAGCTTAGGACCCATTTCGGAGATCCTTGGTGTGCTGGTGACATTCTTTTGCTCTGACTTGACACGGTTCCTGCCGGTGGTCGCTTCAGCACCCACATATACGCAGAGCCATTTCTACAGGAACCTGTGCATTGGGAATAGTGCGTTGGAAGTATTGCACTTAATGGGGTGTGACTTGTGATGCGACATGTGCTCTCAAAATCGCAGCGCATTTCGCACCAGTGTGAACCAGGCCTTACCGCCAGCAGAGGCTGCTTATGGTTTCCGCTTTAACCCCTATCATGTAAGGGGGACTTTGAAAGGGGACCCTCATGTAGGGGGTGCTCTGAAGAGGACTCGGATGTAAAGGGAACTCTGATGTAAGGGGGACTCTGGTGGGGATTTTCTTAAGCCTGCAAATATTTGTAAAATATACAACTCTAACTGAAAAGATAGGAGACCACTGCTTCATGCCCTAAACATCCCAATGCACATCCAGAACTGCTGGTGTATAGTACAAATATACAGTGCCTTGAAAAAGTATTCATACCCCTTGAAATTTTCCATATTTTGTCATGTTACAACCAAAAACGTAAATGTATTTTATTGGGATTTTATGTGATTGACCAACACAAAGTGGCACATAATTGTAAAGTGGAAGGAAAATGATAAATGGTTTTCCAAATTTTTACAAATAAATATCTGAAAAGTGTGGCATGCATTTGTATTCAGCCCCCTTTACTCTGATATCCCTAACTAAAATCTAGTGTAACCAATTGCCTTCAGAAGTCTAACCTAATTAGTAAATATAGTCCGACTGTGTGTAATCTCAGTATAAATACAGCTATTCTGTGAAGCCCATTGAGGTTTGTTAGGGAACATAAGTGAACATCATGAAGGCCAAAGAATATGCCAGACAGGTCAGGGATAAAGTTGTGGAGTAGCACTGAAGCACTGTTCAATCCATCATCCGATAATGGAAAGAGTATGGCACAACTGCAAACTTACCAAGACATGGCCGTCCACCTAAACTGACAGGCTGGGCAAGAAGAGCATTAATCAGAGAAGCAGCCAAGAGGCCCATGGTAACTCTGGAGGAGCTGCAGAAATCCACAGCTCAGGTGGGAAAATCTGTCCACAGGACAACTATAATTGTCTCCCACTACTGTCAATCACAGTCGTGCAGTCCACAAATCTGACCTTTATGGAAGAGTGGCAAGAAGAAAGCCATTATTGAAAGAAAGCCATAAGAATTCCCATTTGCAGTTTGTGAGAAGCCATGTGGGGGACACAGTAAACAAGAAGGTGCTCTGGTTAGATGAGACCAAAATTGAACTTTTTGGCCTAAAAGCAAAACACCATGTGTGGTGAAAAACTAACACTGCACATCACCCTGATCACACCATCCCCACCGTGAAACATGGTGGTGGCAGCATCATGTTGTGGGGATGCTTTTCTTCAGCAGGGACAGGGAAGCTGGTCAGAGTTGATGGGAAGATGGATGAAGCCAAATAGAGGGCAATCTTAGCAGAAAACCTGTTAGAGTCTGCAAAAGTCTTGAAACTGGGCAGAGATTCACCGTCCAGCAGGACAACAACCCTAAACATACAGCCAGACCTACAATGGAATGGTTTAGATCAAACCATATTCATGTATTAGAATGACTCAGTCAAAGTCCAGACCTAAATCCAATTGAGGATCTGTGGCAAGATTTGAAAATTGCTGTTCACAGACGCTCTCCATCCAATCTGACAGAGCTTGAGCTATTTTGCAAAGAAGAATGGGCAAAAATGTCACTAGATGTGTAAAGCTGGTAGAGACATCCCCAAAAAGACTTGCAGCTGTAATTGCAGTGAAAGGTGGTTCTACAAAGTATTGACTCAGGGGGGCTGAATACAAATGCATGCCACACTTTCCAGATATTTATTTGTAAAACATTTTGAAAACCATTTATCATTTTCCCTCCACTTCACAATTATGTGCCACATTGTGTTGGTCTATCACATAAAATCCCAATCAATTACATATACGTTTTTGGATGTAACATTATTATTATTATTATTATACACAATTTATATAGCGCCAACAGTTTACACAGCGCTTTAAAATGTAGAGGGGGGACAGCACAATTACAGTATAGTTCAATACAGAAGGGACAGGAGGGCCCTGCTCGTAGAGCTTACATTCTAAAGGGAGGGGGTGGTAGTACAAAAGGTAATAGTTGCGGGGAATGATTTGATGGGGGTAACATGACAAAATGTGGAAGATTTCAAGGGGTGTGAATACTTTTTCAAGGCACTGTAACCATAATATTATAGAGACATCTATTCCATTCTGCTACTTTTTAATTTTTCTTGAGCAGTGTAACTTGGGCAAGGTAGTTGTGCATAAAAAAGGTAAGGTAAAAAATGCAGAAGGGTTCTGTGGCCTTCCTCTGAGGAAAGAGTGTCTCGCGATGTCTGCACCTCCTGTGGCCAAGGCTTCTGAAAAGGGCAGGGGGCTTTGGTCCACGTAAGCCAAAACCCCAGCAGACCTCATCCCTTAGGGTCCAGCAGGAGCCAGTCCATTAAATACTGTGGTGCCAAGTGCTAAGATCAGGCTAGGCAATAGGTCTGCTCAAGGATACATTGTGCAGAAGGAAGTTTTAGGTGCCATTACCTCGTGCCACACTGGGGTCACCACTGCCATATAATGATACCTCTGGCACCCCACTGGAGGCCCATGCATTGTGGCACACACTGCCTTTCCAGTCCCTGACTGGACCTCAGCAGACTTGCTCGAATTAAGAGGCACTGAGTCCCTCAATACCCTACAATAGGGAAGCACTTCCAGCCCTCTTGAGGGTGTATAGTTTCCTTGTCCCACAGACAGACTCCCTCAGGACCTGCCTCAGTTACAGTTGGAATAATGGCACTTTCCCTGAGCCCTGGTTTACACCAGTGCGGCTTTGAAATCATGCTACTTCAGAGCAATTTCAAAGCTGCAGATGAGTGTGATTTGCACCTCCGATTTCATTGGGGCTTCATTTAACAGAATTCTATGCGAGTCACAATCAAATCAGAAAAAAGCAATGCATGAAAGCTTTTTCAGAGTTACTGCTACATGAGTCGTGGCGATTTGAACAGTTCCATTGCCAAAAATGGAGTGTGACTTGTCATGCGATTTGGAACTTTCAAATCGCACCAGTGTGAACCAGGGCTCAATCTGATAAGAACAGAAACTACACTTGATCCTAGCCAAAAGACTAAGAAGAAACTGCATACAGCTATTTGGTCATCATTAGTGTGGTATATGGAAATCATGGCTTCTGTGGATTAGAACTGAAGCTTCAAAGAGAAGTATGGGATTTGGATTTTATTTTAATCATGAAGGTGGATTCCGTCCCCCACCGGCTCTGCACTAAGAACTGAGTGATAAAAGACCCTCTCCCCTCCACTCTGAGCAGAGAGCTGTGACTGTCAGTCTCCGGCTCCCTGCTCTACCCCTCCAGCGCTCACTGGAGCGCTGGGCTGTGGAGGGGGTGAGAGGAGCTGGCTCCGGCTCTCCACGGATTGCTGAGAGGCTGAACCAGCTGTCGGTCTAGGTTTCTGGGTGGATTCCAACCATATGGTCAGGATCTTTTCAGAGCCTGGACTGGTTTCAGCCCCCTGTCGGCTAAAAACTGATCACAGGAGTGCAGAACAAACTGCACTCCTGAGATCCCAACAAGAAGTACAGCCAAAATACCTTTGGCTATACTTCTCATTTCAGACCCATCGAGACAGTATAACCACATAGGTTATAGTGAAAATGGGCTAAAGGAATCAAAAAGCCCTCAAATCTGATTAGTGTGTAGAACAGTAAAGCCTCCATAAAACAGAAGGTATTTACTTGTCACATATCCCAAAAATAAGAGGATTATTCTTCATTCCAGGAGAGCACTGGGGTTACTTTGCTTAGGGAGCCCATACACGAGCAAGGTCTCTGCCCGTCCTCACTTCAACTGTAAGCCTCTGGGCTTTAAAGTGGTCTTCCACTCCGACTTGACCCACGCCCAGATACTGTGTATTTGCAGAGGAGGAATTGTTCCCTTTGTTCTAGAAAAAAAGACAATAATTAGCATTCTTCACCAAAGATTTCCAGCACATTGAAAATCCCAGCCTGCCTCCTGGAAGTGCTTGTTATCTGTCTGTTTTTAACCCTTAAGCTGGCCGTACACTGATCGAATTTTGCCCAATTTCGGCTTGGCAAAATTAGATTTTTCTATCAAATTTGGTCAAATGAGCTGGGCGGAACATTGTCACTTGCATCCAATCAGCTACAGGCACTACTTGGGTACTCTGACAGCTGTGGGTACCAGCTGTCAGAATGCAATAGCTGGCTCTGCAGACTTGTTCATCTACACTGTTTACTGTGGATGGGGGGGAATCAAGTGATTTCTCTTATTCAGCCTGCGAGCGTTACAGCAAATGATGCTCAGAGTAGTCACATCACTGCATTTACAGAGCCTTTAAAGTGTATGTAACCTTTAATAGTGAAAATCTGTTAATGGATTCCACTGTCGTTGCTAACTTTCATACAAAATTCTTTTTATATGTGTCATTTTTATAATTGGCAGCAAATGCCTGGTTCTCCTAGATGTTTTTATACCTATCATGTCAGACAGCAGCATCACATCACATCAGCAGCATCCTCTCCCATCATAAAATCCTTTAATCACATCAGAAGCTGCACCATTACCATCAGAGCCCCCCCCCCCCCCCTATACATCAGAGCCCCCTCTGTACATCAGAGTACCCGCATACAAACAGAGTACCCGCATACATCTGATCCCCCTCCTCCCTCCATATATCAGAGCCCCCCTATACATCAGGCTACTCTTTTACATCGGAGTCTCCTCTATACATCAAAGTCCCCCTATACATTAGAGTACTGTTATTCTGTGTCCCCCATCACAGAGACCCCTCTTCCCATCTGAGCCCTACTTTTCTCCAGCAGCATGTCAGAGGGTTGGAAGCAGAGCAGGTCTGTCCTCTCCTGAGTGCTGGGGGCAGCCAGCATTGATCAGCGTTATTTATTGCCATGGTACAGGCAGAGCACTCTGCATCCTAGCCCTAGGAATTCATTGGTTGTTATGATGCTGATGGCGTGTGAGGCTTATGCATGGCAAACTGCATACCATGTTTGCAGCACCCCAGAGGAACCCAAATGCACCCCCAGGGTGTTGCAGCAACCCATTTGAGAAACAATGGTTTAACACAATGCAATGTCTTCTATATGTGATAGATTGCTTTCTGTTTCAGGACTTCACATACCATATCTAAAGCCAAAACATTTTTTTTCAAAAATGGATAGAGTAGGAAATGACTAGAAGCTGTCTGGATTTTTTTGTAATCTGTGAACCATAGGGGGATATCTCTATCCACTTCCTGTCTTGTTGATTTAGCAGGAAAAGAGAAGGAACAAATGTCCCCATTGGAAGATTTTCCGGCTATTCCTGTTCTGGTGGCAATTAAAAAAAGTAGGATTTTTCTTCACTTTCATTCACAGTGACATTGATCTGCAGGTTAGGGAAAGTGAATCTTCCTAGAGTGGACACAGACTAAGGCTGGCCATACATTATACAATTTTCTTGTATAGTTTTCCTTTAGATTTACCAAAACCATATAATACGAGGTCAAACCTAAACACTTTCAATTTGTACGCAATGAGGCAGGCCTTTGGACTACGTAGTTAAAGGTAAATCTAAAGAAAATTGAATAAGAAAATTGTATCATGTATGGCCAGCCTAATGCTGGCCATACACTATACGAAAAATCGGCCGAAAAATCGTTCGTATAGACACTTCGTTCGTTTTTCGGCAAGTTAATGGGCACAAATCGATAATCGTTTGTGCCGTTTTTGTGGTAAAAAAACGAACGGGAAGTTTGGTAAACTTCTGCCGAACGTACGATAAATTGCAAGGTTAATGTGTTTCCCGTCCGAACTGTCTGCACTAGGTATATGTAAAAAAACGAACAAAAAATTATTTATTCATGTCCACTGAACAATTTATCGGTCATTATATGATGGCACGATCGTTTGCGGTCACGGTCGAACGTTCGTTTTTCGAAAATGGGTTCGGCCGATTTTTCGTATAGTGTATGGCCAGCCTAAGACTAGACATCTAAAGCAGCCTTGACCAAACTAAATGCTGGCAAAGCTACACATCTCCTGAACTTCCAAAAATGTGAATTTCCTTTTACAATGGTATGGGCATTTTTTTTTTTTTTTATCCTGTCTCCATCACCCTCCACCCAACTGTAAATGATTATTTTTGGGCGGAGGTCTCATTTTACTGATGAAACAGTTGTTTTGGAGTAAACCTTGTTAGGTTCCCCCATGACCTCAACGCCCCAGTAATATTCTGCAGCTTTCATGGTTTCTTATGGTTTTCCTTCACCAAGACATTTTATCAATGCCATACATTTTCTACAGAATTCCCTACCTCCTCAAAACAACAGAAACTCATATTACATTATTTGGTCCTTGGCGTTTATCCAGTGTAAATTTTATGATCCAACTATATTTTATTTTTTTATTTATTTATTTCAGGTACCTTATATAGTGCCATCAATTTACGCAGCGCTTTACATATACATTGTACATTCACATCAGTCCCTACCCTCAAGGAGCTTACAACCGAGGGTCCCTAACTCACATTCATACATATACAAGGGCCAATTTAGACAGGATCTAATTAACCTACCAGCATATCTTTAGAGTGTGGGAGGAAACCGGAGTACCCGGAGGAAACCCACACAGGCACAGGGAGAACATGCAAATTCCAGGCAGCAGATGGTGTTGTGGTCGTGATTCGAACCAGCGACCCTTGTTGCTGCTAGGTGAAAGTGCTGCTAACCACTACACCACTGTGCTGCCCATCACTATATAATTTTTAGGTTCCATGCACACAGCTCCAAATGAGCCTATCACGTAAAATATTGCCATATATTCTCTGCTGGCAGTAACAGGTTCAACTCTATACATTGTGACAGTGTTAGGCCCTGCCACTGTGTAAGTATAGGGAAAACCGACACAGGGTTTGCACTAATGCAGAGTGTGGGACTCCAGGGTATTGTGTCTGAGTGGAGAAGACTATGTTTTAAGGGTCCAGAGTCTGGAGGCTTCAAAGAGTCTTTGGGTGGGATGAAGCCTCCAATCCTGTGTCCAGGTCTTACTGGAGACTTGCAGGCTGTGGGGGTGTGGAGGTGTGCACACTTTTTATAAGTGCTGTCTGGCCATAGCTCAGGGCTGCCTTCAGGAGACAGGTGTGTGCTCCATATAGTAGACAGGCGTACTCCCATTACGAGAGGTTCTCTACTCAGGAGACAGCACTCCATGTTGGAGGAGAGATTCCTTACCCATAGGACTGAGAGAGTCAGGACAGTTAAGTGAATCTGGATGACTGGGAGAGCTGAGGAGAGAAGGCGAGTCCAGGGGACTGAGGTAATCTGTAAATCTCGGAGGAGTGAGAGAGCCCAGGTGATCCCCTATTGAAAGGCTAGGAGGGGGACTATGCAGCTGGGTGCTATAACCATTTGAAGACCAGGCCTTTTCTGGCACTTTTTGTTTACAATAAAAATCTGTATTTTTTGCTACAAAATTACTTTGACGCCAAACATTATATATATATATATATATATTTTAGCAGAGACCCTACAGAGTAAAATGGCGATCGTTGCAATTTTTTACCCATGATATTTGCGCAGCATTTTTTCAAACGCAGTTTTTCTTTGGAAAAAATTTACTTTGATGAATTTTAAGGCAAAAAAACACAATATATAACCACATTTTTTGGTACAATATAAAATCTGATGTTACGCTGAGTAAATAGATACCTAATGCCGCGTACACACGAGCGGACTTTTCGACCGGACTGGTCCGACAGACCGAGTCCGGCGGACAATTCGACCGCGTGTGGGCTTCATCGGAACTGCAGCGGACTTTTTCGGTCGAAAATCTGACGGACTTTAGATTTGAAACATGCTTCAAATCTTTCCGACGGACTCGAGTCTGGTAGAAAAATTAGCTTGTCTGTATGCTAGTCCGATGGACAAAAACCGACGCTAGGGCAGCTATTGGCTACTGGCTATCAACTTCCTTATTTTAGTCCGGTCGTACGTCATCACGTACAAATCTGTCGGACTTTGGTGTGATCGTGTGTAGGCAAGCCGGTCGTTAGAAAGTCCGTCGAAAGTCAGTCGTAACTCAGTCAAAAGTCCGTCGGAAAGACCGTCGGATCTTTGTTGTCGAAAAGTCCGACCGTGTGTACGCGGCATAACTTGTCATGTTTTAAAATTGTGCATGCTCGTGGAATGCCGACAAACTACGATACTTAAAAATCTCCATAGGCGACACTTTAAACATTTTTACAGGTTACTTGTTTAGAGTTACAGAGGAGGCCTGGCACTAGAATTATTGCTCTCGCTCTAACATTCACGGTGATACCTCACAACTTACATATGTGTTTGCTTCTAGATTTTAGTTGGGATTATTAAAGTAAAGGGGACTGAATACAAATTCATGTCACACTTTTCAGATATTTATTTGTAAACAATTTGGAAAACCATTTATGATTTTCCTTCCACTTCACAATTATGTGTCACTTTGTGTTGGTCTATCACATAAAATCCCAATAAAATACATTTACGTTTTTGGTTGTAACATGACAAAATGTGGAAAATTTAAAGGGGTGTGAATACTTTTTCAAGGCACTGTATATTTTATATCTTTACATTTAGGTTTGCAGTGTGGTTTTTACCGAAGGTGACCTCTGCTTAGGCAGCTGACTTCATTTGCTTAGTCCGAATTACCCACGTTTGCAAAACTCTAGGCCAGTGGCTAATTATACATTCTAAAGCTGACCTACAGCCTTTCCTTCAAGTAGAACTAAAGACAAAACTATTTTTTTTTTTACATTTTGGATAGAGTAAAGGATAGGTATATGGCTTAATGTACACTAGCTGCTCCTAAACTTGAGTTTAGGAGCTTTTAGCGTTTTTTTGCAGCGAGATTTTCCCGCGTTTTCCAGCATACATTATGGCCAAGTGTACATGAAGCCTAACCCCTGTCAGAATTTTTTGCCATCTGTGTCCCATTTCAGAGATTTCCCATCACTTCCTGTCCCATACAAGAAGTGTGAGTAAATCCCTGCAAAGGACCCCCCGGGTCACCAGAACTAGTGTCCCCATTGGAAGATTTCCCCTGTATTACTTTTCTGGGGACAACCCAAAATTTGGGATTTTCTTTACTTTCACTTTCAATGATAATGGTAAACAGGACAAATAGAAAGGGTGAATTTCCCTAATGGGGACATGGACAGGCCGGACAAGCATTCTAATCCATCTAAACTTTATCCAAAACTAAAGCTCTGAAGAAGGGGATGCGCCCCCGAAACGCGTTAGCTGTACCCCGTGTTCTGTGCATGTCCATGCATTGTTTTTATGGCCTTTTGTCAGTTGCTTTTTGCGAGTACCCACTTTTATATAAAACATTTTTATTAATAAATTATCTTTGGTAATGCACTAGGTGTGCATGCCTTCCATTTCTGTTTTTCTTGTAGTTCCTTTCGGATTACCCCATCTGAGGAAGGCAGCATTCACCCAGTTTTGGATACCATATATACCTTTCACACCACCATTTTATCTGACATCTGTTATTCCACACCTTGGAAGACCTATTAGCGCTGGACTTGACTGTGTTTTTTGTATCTAAGATCAAGTTTAGTATCCTTTCTTATCAGTGTCCAGTAGGGGTGCTTTGTTGTGGTCGTTCTGGCCTTCTGGCTGGGATGGCTGGCTCTAAAGCAGCCTTTCTCAACTTTTTCAACACAGAGAAACCCTTGAAATAACTTTCTGGGAAACTCTACTCTATCTACAAGTCATGATACATTATTGTGATGGTCAGTGGGAAGAATGGTCCTTACACTTGTGGTCATTGGGAAGAATTACCCCCTTACAGATAGCTAAAAAGATCAATGTGTCAGTGGGAACTTATCTGAGAGGCAGAAATTGCTCATTGCTCAAAGAACCCCTAGCAACCCTAGTTAAAAAAACCCTGCTCTGTAGCATCACTGCTGGTATGATGGGGGCCTGAGGGATATTCCTTGTGGGAAGGAAAGCAAATAAGGTGCCCACTGGGTGAGGATAGGGTCGGCAATACTTCCCTAATGTGGAGGATTCTGAAGGACCCAATGCCTCCTGATTTGAACTGTGCTGGCTGAGACTGAGGGCTGGGAAGGCAGAGAGCCCATGGTGTCAAGCGCCTCCTGGGACGCCACTCCCAGTAGCACTATAGTGGCCCCACTGTGTAAAACTACACTTGGCCAAGTGCTTTTTTTCTGAACAAGGTCTTTAGGCCGAGACTGGGACAATTTTTGGTACTCTGGCTTGCACATTGGCACTTTTATTTTATTTTTTTCTTACTTTGTAGGTCTCTGCGCTTATTTTTGTGTCATCTTTTACTCAATATTAAAAGGTATGTGTCTTCAGGCCTTCCCTAAAGTTTAGAGGGAGAATGTGAGGCCATCAGGTTCCTTCCTGCCATGCCTTGAGGTGGTTTGTCTTCAGGAGAGCCAACCCCCCCTCGTCTAATACTCATTGGCAAGCTTCAGCTGATCAAGAGGAGCAGAGTCTGCCGGGCCTTTTTTGCTAGGTGGTCCTGAGTGTCTTTCCCCCCCTGGGTCAGGAAAGGGTCCTACCTCTTCGGGAGGGGACCATACGACATATCCTATTGCACTTTTTTGTGTGTGTGTGTGTTCACATGCACATTTTTGGTACATGTTGGTGTTTTGCTTTTGTGCACTGCACTGCGAGCTTGAAAAAATACAAAAAAAATTGTGTTGTTTTTATTTATTTATTTTATTATAATCTTTATTTTCATTTTCAAAAAGAAAGGGATGACATACAGTAAGTAAGTAATCAAACCGAAAAAAACAAAAACAAAAACATACAAAAAAGCAATTGAACTTGCGACATTAGTGTCAGAAAGTTCTTTGGTACATACAGTTGCAAACATCATATGACTCCACCTTTTTTATACCCAAACAACGTAGGGGGGTTGTGCTTATGAACCAGTGTACCAAGCCAGGGTTATGCACCCATATACATTACTGTAAACTGTGAACCTATTGTGACCTGGAATGAGAAAAAGGTAAGTGAGGGTATAGAAAATGGGAGAAAGGGCAAAGACTGGAGATAGGGAAAAGAGGAAGGGGGAATGGGAGGGCCATAGACCCTATGAATACTAAAATACTTAAAACCCAAACGTTCAATAGAACAAAAACAGTCAGCACTATATCTGAAACCTTAAGTAGTATTAGCACAAATATTCTGGGGGTCTGCAGCATGCAGGTCTCAGCCTCAATAACAGTATATTAAATTATTACCTTAAGGGTCTCCGGCACCAAAGACCGAGGCAGACAGAATCTAGAGGTAATAAACTATGGCACCTGTACAGCACTAGAGGTGTAATGTATCCAGGTGGCCCAGACACTATAAAACTTTTCTTATCTGTCCTTGCACTTTGCCACTTATTCCTCCGCAGCCACGATATTATTAACCAGACAAATCCAATCAGGTTGTCCAGGAATATGTTTTGACTTCCAATGTACGGGAATTAAGCTCCTGGCAACATTTAAAAGGTGGGGCAGAACCGATTTACGGTAGTGGCTAAAGGAATGGATGGCACGTGAAGTAGAAACTCCAATGGGGAGTCATTCATATCAATATCCAGTATAACCTTTATCTGGGCTCTGATATCTTGCCAAAAATGTCTAAGCCTGGGACACTCCCACCATATGTGTAAGTAGGTACCTCAAAGCCCGCAGTCCCTTCAACAGAATTCTGAGACCGCCAATTCTAGCCAAAGTGGCCGGAACTCTGTACCACTTGGTCAGTAGGGTAAAGCTATTTTTCTGCATCTTTGTGTCCACAGAACTCTTGTGGTTAAGGTTGTATAAGTGATCCAATTGAGTTTACGGAGGTAAACGTATGCCGCAGGTCTCTCTCCCATTCCCGCATATATACTGGCCTACTCCGAGATTCAACAGACTGCAACATCTTATAGAGCACTGAGATAGAGTGGGCAACTGGGTCTGCAGACGTGCACAGCTTCTCAAACGGAGTCAGGGAAGATGAGGGCCTAATGGTATGAGGTAAACTATGAACAAAATGATGCAACTGTCTGTAGCACCACTCATCCATTGGAAATCGGCCAAACTGGGAACGGAACCAGTCCAATGAGACTAGTTCCTGCTCATGTATGATCCTTCCACACCGTGCCTCTCCATCCCTTGCCCACATGCAGAGGTAGGAGAGGTGTTCCCCTGAAATTAATCAGGGGTGCAAGTGCGCATTTAAGGCGCCCCACACCCACAGCACATGGACAGAGACAGGAGACATGAAGTCTGAAAAACCTCGGCAATCCCAGGGGAGCCACGGAGCATGAGACAGGTTAAGTCCAGCTAGAAAATTTCTAAAGGGGGACCCAGGATTTGGTAGTAGTGCGATGTCTAATAGTGCCTTTCTAATATCCGTTGTAAAGCAATCGCCTCGTAATAACTCCGCATGAATGGAACACCCTTAGGATGCTGCAGAGTGCGTAGGGCTAGACGGGGGCTCCGGCCATGCTAGATAAAATTCAAGAACAGACTGTTGAGGGCCAAGAAAAAAGATCTGGGTAGTGATATAGGCACCATCTGTAGATAAAAGAGGACTCTTGGCAGTACATTCATCTTCAGGATACTGACTCAGCCCATCCATGAAAAAGTGGTACGATTCCATCGTAGTGGGTCAGCTTTAATTGTGGAAAGCAAAGGTTCATAGTTGCAGGTGTATGACTGTGTAAATATGGCTGGGATAAAAATACCCTAATATTTTAAAGAGGAACTACACCATGTGAAAGAAAAGAAGGCTTGTAATTGGGAGTGCATATCTGGGGAAATAGCAAGAGGGAGAATCTCTGACTTGCTATAGTTGATTTTAAAGTTGGAAAGAGAATGGAATCTCTGTAGCTCAGCCATGAAATTGGGAAGAAAGATTAGCGGGTCAACTAAATAAAATAGTACATCATCAGCATACGCTGACAGCTTATGTTCTATCGTCCCCACCCGAAACCCCTTAATGTTAGGGCTTAGCCAGATCATATTTAACAGCGGTTCCAGGGTAAGAGCAAAAAAATTGGGGACAGAGGGCACCCCTGTCTCGTCCTATTCCGTATAGTAAAAGTGCCAGAGAGAGTTCCATTTACCTCGACCCGAGCCTCCGGAGAACTATATAAGGAGCCTATCCACCTAAGCATGTTTTGGCCAAGGCCCAATCTAGACAGCACTGCCTGGAGATATGTCCAATCCACCCTGTCAAAAGCCTTCTCAGCATCAGTGGACAGTAGAAGGCAGGATGAACCGGTCTGTTGTAAATTTGCCCAATGGATTAGCTGTATAGCTTAGATGGAGTTGTCCCTAGCCTTCCTCCCCACTATGAAGCCCGTTTGGTCTGAGTGAATTACCAACGGTAAAATGGGCTTTAGCCGATTCGCTAATATCTTCGCCAAAATCCTAATGCCAGTGTTTACCAACGAGATCGGTCTACAGCAGTGACGGCTGGTGGTTTTTTGTTTGGGGGAGGTGGCAAACAAGCGAACCCCCCCTCCCCCCTCGGTGGCAACTCAAACCCCCCAAGCCCACCCCCCTGCTGTCTGCCAGTCGGTCCACCGCCACTTAGCCCATCTAGGCGGTGGGCGAGCTGGAACCGGAACCTCTGAGGAAGTGCGCCAGTCCGGAATGCCCACCAAAGGCAGGCCAAGGCGGGAGAGAAAATGGGGCAGATCTGATTTGTTCTCTAAAGTAACCTGATGACCATCTTTAGTGACAGAGAGGCTGAATGGAAATCCCCGATGATAAATCAGATGGGCCTGCTGCAGGACTTCCAGCAAGGGTTTAAGGGCTCTGCGCTGCATCAGTGTGCGTCTGGAAAGATCCAAAAATAGGGACAGCTTAGTTCCATCAAAATCCACGTGGCGGACCCCTAACATGGTACATGATACATTTCTTCAGGGAATATTTGTGCAGCTTACAAATGATGTCTCTGGGTTTGTCCGGGTCATCTGAGGGGGGTCTGAGGACCCTATGGGCACGATCGATTTCAATGTGATCGGGTGCCTCCCTGCCCAAAATCTGTTTGAACACTCCCTGGAAAGTAGGGACTATGTCCCTAGGTGCTGTAGCCTCCAGCAGGCCCCTGATTTTCCACATCATCCAGTTGATCAAGCAAAGAGTCAGTTCTGTGGTCTTGTACTTTGCAGTGTGTCTGCAGAGCTTGCAGGGTAGGGGTGATGTCTTCCACCGATGCCTCCACTCTACTCCCAATGTGGGCTGTATCTGCTTGCAGGGCCTCAATGTCCTCTCTGAGGACCTTCTCCATCTGGGCCACAAAGCACTCCAAATCAGGGAGGGCAAGAATATTGGACCACAAGTCACTGTCCCTGAGGGCCTCTCCTATGTCCATGCTCCCAGCAGAGGTGGGGGGGGGCGGATGGGTGTGGCGAGGGTGGCCCTGCTAAAACATGTATGGGGTCCCACGTGCAGCCAAGCCGCTGCCTTCCCGGGTCTCGCCTGGATCCAGACTGCTGATGAAGCTGCCAGGGGAGCCCGGTGAAGAGGGGGGAGGAGGTGAAGTGGAAGGCAGCCGCGGTGAGGGGATCGGAGATGCCGCACGTACGGCTGAAGAGCACTCACCTGGCGCCATCTTGGATCGGGACTCACGTGGCCAGCCACCGCCGATGAAATATGCTTCCAGGGAGCTGGAGCCGAGGAGTCCGCCAGGGCAGCGGGGATTTTCTCTGCTTCAACAGCATCCCTTCTGGCAGACTGTGTCCTTCTGTGAGCTGCTGCATGAGCGATAATTAAGAGTGGGTCGGATGGAAGTCAGCTCAAGCGTGTCCACTCGCACTCATGCTGCAGCCACGCCCCCCATGTTGTTTTTTTTATTAAAATAAATTATGGTGTGTGGTCCAGTTGGACACAAATGGTTATAAATGCTATAACCTATGGATAATATTATGGTAACCAGGAGTCGATTTAGGGCCATGTGTTACTGTATAAAAAAACTCAGCTGATTTGCAGTGAAATTTCAGGGGAAAATGTGAGGGATCCTCAGATGTGTATACATGGGGTGACTTGCATAGGCACATACAGGTATCACCAGAGATTTGTCTACAGGTCTCTGCATAGCTGGTCCAGGTCTGCCGTGGTTGCACTGCATCTGGGAAAAGGAGGGGGGACATTCTTGAATGGATGTAGCAGGCATGTTCAAACTCGCTAGGATTTGGTCTGTAACCAGTAGAAAATGTGTTCTTTCTTTTTTGTGGGAGAACATTTAACTTCTTCACAGCCAAAGTATGTTTTTTTCTTGCTTGATTTTAATCCCAATAATAATACCCAGCCATCTTTCAGCCATGGAAATTCAGTTGTTTCCAACCAGATCTAAAAATGTCAGTTTTGTGCACTAAATTGTTTTTTTTTTTTCTTGTAATATAGAAAAAATACAGGTATAAGAGAGATTCAGACATCTGCAAGGTACTGTATATCTGAAGCAGGGGCACCAATGGGTTACAGATATGGGAAAGATCAGCAGAATACAGTAACTGAGGTTACAGCATGACATGTCTGTTCACGGCACATGGTGCACCAAATTTTGAAGGGTTTTGCAAAATGGTTTGAGGATAGCACAAATTTAGACTCCACTATGACGGTTGCTGGGTGAGGAACAACAGGTGGTTTAGAAACTGGACGACCAGTAGTCAGCCATAAAGAGTTATAAGCTGAGGGTAAAGAAAGAAGAATTAAGAAAGAATAGGGAAAATAGAAGAAAAAAGGGAGGGAACAGAACAGGAAAAGGGCATTGTGAAAAACGGGGAAGGAAGGGAAGGTGGAGGAAGAAGATGATGGTGGGAGATAATGTCTATCGAGGTTGCCCTTCTTAAGGGATGAGGCCCAAGTTTCGGTCCCCAATTATTTAACAATAAGAACGTCCAATGTTTTTTTATGTGCAATTATAAATAATTCTACAGCTTGGGCCTTTTTTGACTGTTTATGATGGGCGTGTATATTGTGTGGTTAAGTAAACATTTTCTTTTTTAATCTTTTTTGTCTATTTAGAACATAATGAATCTAAGGAAGTTAGCTGTAATCATAATTTTGCTAGTACAAAAAAAAAAGACAAAATTAGGTATGTGGGGCGCCGTAGAAAGAAAATGCTTCCAGAGACATCCTTTTTAAACCTTAGAAAAATGTTGTAAAATTGATGCTTATGTGGGCAATGTTTGGGTGTGTACACACAATGTCTGTATGTAGACGTATGAGCCCTTGTGACATCGGCCCTGCATTCCTCTGTAATTTTGGCGGGATGATCCAAATTAACTCCAGCTTTGTGAGATGCTGTAATCTCTGAGACGGTGCATTGTACAGCAAGTGGGGACATGTGCTGACCAACTGACTATACTGAGCCATGATTTGGCTTTACCAGCCTTTGGCATCAGGCACTGCTCAGTGGCTGCCAGAATAGATTCTGAGCTCCCCTGTGTACATAGGGCCAAGATATTTTTTTTGTCATGTAAATATAGAGCTGTGCTATATTTCAAAAGATCATCAATGATTCTGTCTTTGAAACATTATGTTGTATGTCATAAGAAGCAATAAAGCCAAAACTTTTTTGGATTGGGTGAAGAAGGTGTTTATTGCTGTCTGTGTCCCAACTGGGGAGATCTCTCCTTACTTCCTGTCCTGAAGACACCATGTTGGAGATTACCTAAATCTAGAGCACTCAGAATCTGAAGTAGCTGTGCATGGTAGCCAATCAGCTTCTAACTTCAGCTTGTTCAATTAGGCTTTGACAATAAAACCTGAAAGCTGATTGGCTTCTGTGTAGAGCTGCACCAAATTTTGCATGCTCCAGATTTAATAACCTCCCCCATGTGTGTCAAGGTAGGACATGGGTCACCAGGACAGAAAGTGAGGAAAAGTCTCCTCAACATGAAATAGTGTCTACAACAATCTTTAGAATTCTGTTGTGCCTCTGAACGATAAATGTTGGTGCCTGCAACAAATTCATGTACCTGTCAGAGACAGATACATGAATTTATTGGAGGCATGGTGAGGGCCGGCACTGAGGTTGATGTGTCCTCAGTGCATGTTCATCCCCAGTAGTACAGCATCATTGGTTGCTAAGAAGTCATCAGCTGCGCAGCCAACAGCATCATAGCAAACAATGATATACCTGAGGCACCATTCAGTTGCCAGCCAGGAGATTCCTTTTATTACCCAAATAGAGTCATTGCTATATTTGAGTAATGACATGAGCAAGCATCCGTGGGTGAATAGGGTCAGGTATGAATAAATGGTCACTAGGAAGCCAGAGGCTGCTGACGTCTTAGCAACCACTAGTCCTATGTGGAAAGCTGTCACATTCATGAAAACTTCATAGCACAAAATGCCCCACTTTGAGCACTTACATCTCTCTGTATGCCAACTCAGGTTTGTTCCTATTTACCGCCAATTTGCTTATGTGCAACCTGGCCTCAATGCTTTTTGAATCTATTGCAAGCATAGCAACAGATTCGTAGAGTGGCAGACATAAGAACTACCTGAATATATGGGCACATGTCAAATCTTCTACCAAAACTGTCATAAGGCTTTTCTGAATTAGGTGCAGTCCATTTTAAGGGGGCCATTTCACCAGAAAAGTGTTGTAACTGATTTTTGGATCCCCCACAAAGGGTCTAAACTTTCCCCAGTCTATTAAAAAAATGTTTTGGCTAAAATGTAGTTATATGGGCAGTGATGACAACTGAAATACTAGAGGTCATATGCACCTATTCTGAGTCACTGTCCTGTGTGACTTGAAGATATCGGGCCACGCAGGACCAAATGAGACGTGGTCAATACAAAAAAAATTAAAATCACTGGCCAAGCATGGCCAAGCATAACAAGGTGACCCAAACTGCAACCCTTAGAAACCAGCAGTAAGTAGTGGACATAGGAGCAATAAAGCAGAACCCCAGCTATTTTTTAATACCCCGCCACTTACCCCAAATATGTTTTATTTAATTTAAAAAAGACAACCTTTTTACTGCAGTCTTCTAGTTGTCTGGTGATGTGCTGGAGCTTCCTCTTCATTCTTGGTGGTGGTGGGCATTCTTCCAGCCATTCCCACATTATGACGTGTGAGTGTCTCTCAGTACTGTGAGCCCAGTCTGTGGATGATGCACCCAATGGGAGTGTGTAACCAACAGGCTGGACACGGGAAATGGGCAGATTGATGTGATTGTGGTTCTGTCCGAAGAAGATCAGTAGCGCTAGACAGAGAAGGAAGCTGGGGATAGAGCTGGAGGAGGGTAAGTACAACTTCAGTGCATTTTTATTCAATACAGGAGAGGAGAAGGACTAAAATAATAAATAAAATCTTGAAACTCCACTCTAATTTGTAAAGGGGCTGTAACGGCAGTGATCTATAGCAGATCTTTAGCGGGAACCTGTCTCACTGGCTCCCAATCATTACTAGAGCCCAGGAGCTGTCTTTGATAGTTTGTGATTACTGTGCTGGGAGCACACAGCTAGCAAAATCTCAGCATAGAAACCTTGGGCCCCCCGGGAGATGCATATGTGCGGCCTGTTGGCATTAAAGCCCACTCTCTTGGTTGCCATCTCATCCCTTTAAACCCGAACACAAATGAATTACACAGGTTCTACAGCAAATTTAATGCAGATAAGGCATGAGTTTAATTACCACCTTAATCAGTAATTCACATGTGTTCGGGTTTAAAGGGATGAGGTGGCAACCCTAGTTGCCATACATATGTGTAACATACAGTAGGTGGGAAGAGATTGAAAAATGTATTTTAGTAATACTGCTTCTGTTACTTGGTTGGCACTGCTGAATTCCTAAAGAAGGCAGTACCCATAGGCGTGCGCACAGGGTGTGCCGAGTGTGCCCAGGCACACCCTAATCACCCCGTGCACATTAGTGTTATTGCTCTGTGTAGCAGCAGAAACAGAGGAAAGATCTCCCTCTTACTGGCTCTGCAATAAGAGAAGTGTTTATGCTCTTCTCTTTCACTGTGCCGGCACTGTGCCGGCAGGGAGATCAATGTGCCAGGGACATATATATGTGGACACCCGCACACGCATGTGTGTTTGAGCTTAAGGGTGCACACCCTAATGCAATAGGCTGCGCACACCCATGGCAGTACCTTGTTGTGCATATTACCCGATGCCAATGTTTATATATTTGGCTAATGCTGTCTTTTGGTTCTTGGTCTCACTGGAGCTGTGGAATTCTTGAAATGGCTGGTCACAATTGTAGCAGAATCTATGCAGAGTCAATTTGGGCCTGATTACCTGATACAGGTAATAAAAGAAAAGCTAGGCTAAACACACTTTTCACCCATAAACACCATGTAACATGACCATGGTATGAGTTCAGAAAAACAAGAACTCTGAGGAAAAAAATGGCCACTCCATTGCTGTAATGGTCCTGTAACTGTACTCCACCTCTGTAATGGTGGGGGTGATCCAAGTGTCTGCCCCGGGAGAACAGGTAATTTGCATGTTAGAATTAGAATTTCACACAGAGCTGTTAAAGGTACACTCCAGTCAATATTAGAAGTTAGGCATTGAAATGCCTACATTGAAATCCTATGCTCTGTGATTCAGTCTTTAATTTTGACATTGCTGTAAAGCCTTAGTCAACCTTACTTGTGCTTGCAATGCTGGAGAAGTGTTCCTGAACACACCCACTCTACAACCCTTCTAGTGTCTCACATACACAAAGAATCAGTTCTTAGATCAGCCTTTCTCAACTAGGGTTCTGTGGAACCCTAGGGTTCCTTCAGAGGTTGTTAGGGGTTCCGTAATCAATGAGCAACCATTGACAAAAATTATCTTTTTAGCTATCTGTGAGGGAATAGGTTTATTCTTTCCAAGGACCACACATGTAAGAAGTATTCTTACCACTTGCCTTCACAATAATTTAACTTGAGCTGCAGATATAGCAATTATCAGCAAGAGTTCCCTCAGACTAGAACGTTATTTCAAGGGTTCCTCCATGTTATAAAGTTTGAGACAGGCTTACTAGGGCTTTCCATAGATAGATCTATTTTTTCGTTCAGCCGAAAAAAACCGAATGGATTCCCCACCCACACAAATCAACGAGAATAGAGGAATCCTCCACGCTTAGACATTGTAGTCTGACAGCAGGGACTCTCCACTGTCAGAATACACTGATCATTGGCTGTAGCTGCTGGTCAAGAAAATTATTCCAACAACCCCATTAGAATGACTTCTGCTAAGCAGGGGTAACCACACATGGATCTAAATTAGGTTGGTTCCTGCTGAACCATCCAAATTTCGATCCATCTATGGCCAGCTTTAGATGTTCATCACAAACCTAATGTTGAAGCTAGATTCTGATGTGAGATTGGATTGAATGGATTGAGATCTGATTGGAGACAGGCAGAAAGAGGGGAATTTTCATAGCGAAGGTTTTGGAAAGCATAGCCAACCACCCCACATATGGGAAGCTATGTGGATTCTGGCTGCAGTGCATTTCACAGACCTCAGATTTAGGCTAGGTATAATGGAAGGTATAAAAACCTTTATGTGTTCATATCAGGATGTGAAAAGCAAGCATTAAGATGGGCAGCCTGCAATCTCTATCCTTTCAACTTGAGTGCTCTGTTCTTGACCCATATTTTTGGATGCATTTGTCCAGGATAAATGGAGTTCAAAATAAACACCCATCGTCCACATTTGGAGTGCATGTTTGCTAACTACGGATGTCGGTGCACCTGGCCGCTCTGTGCCCCTGTGTTCCCTGCTTCCCTGCCAGTTCTACCTTGTCATTTCTGGCACCACTTATGCCCGCTCCTCCTGTGTCACAGCTGGATACACACTGTCACTCTTTGTCTTCCAGTGGCCCCAGGGTGCATTACGGCATCTATATGTGTACATGTACATTGACATTGTTCTGAGCCAACTGACACTGTTTATGCTGTCTTTTGTGAGCTACAATGTAATCGTACATAGTTGGTCTGGTTGAAAAAAGGCGTCTAGTTCAAGTTCAAGCAATAAAAGGCAACATTTTCTTCCTTTACAGTGGGGACGGAAAGTATTCAGACCCCCTTAAATTTTTCTCTCTTTGTTATATTGCAGCCATTTGCTAAAATCATTTAAGTTCATTTTTTCCTCATTAATGTACACACAGCACCCCATATTGATAGAAAAACACAGAATTGTTGACATTTTTGCAGATTTATTAAAAAACAAAAACTGAAATATCACATGGTCCTAAGTATTCAGACCCTTTGCTGTGACGCTCATATATTTAACTCAGGTGCTGTCCATTTCTTCTGATCATCCTTGAGATGGTTCTACATCTTCATTTGAGTCCAGCTGTGTTTGATTATACTGATTGGACTTGATTAGGAAAGCCACACACCTGTCTATATAAGACCTTACAGCTCACAGTGCATGTCAGAGCAAATGAGAGTGGAAAATTTAAGGGGGACTGATTACTTTCCGTCCCCACTGTATATACAATCCTATTCTGACTAGCAGAGTTAAAAAAAAAAAAAAGCTAAAGGGTGCTACTTCAAAATCTTAGCAGGTGCTTCTTTATACTTTATACAGCAACCCCTTACATTCAGATGTTTATACTGATAATAAAAGGAATAATCAATTAATTTAGATTGATAATTAAAGGATCACTAAAGATAATTTTTTTTTAAAATAACAAACATGTTATACTTACCTCCACTGTGCAGCTCGCTTTGCATAGAGTGGCCCCGAACCTGGTCTTCTGGGGTCCCTCGGCGGCTGTCTTGGCTCCCCCCGGCAAGGACTCAACACCTTCATGTGAGCTCCCTTGCATGGTGTTGAGTGCTTGCGGGCGCGCTCCCGTGATACAGCCGGCGGCCATAGCCGCTCCCTGTATCACTCGGCCCCGCCCCCCGGCACGCCGCATCATTGGATGTGATTGACAGCAGCGCGAGCCAATGGCTGTGCTGCTTTCAATCCATCCACTGTAACCAATCAACGTCCAGGCTGAGCGGTGAAGAGGATGTCGGGGGGGGGGGGGCGAGCGCGGGACTTTCGAGGGGTCAGGTAAGTAAAACGGGGGGGCTGGGGGGGGGGGGCGGTATTGTCGGATGTTTTTCATTCTATGCATTAAGGTGAAAAAACTTTTACCTTTACAACCCCTTAAAAGATGAATTGCAAGGTAAGCCAATATTGTCAAAATCCGGGGTTTTCAACCTTATTGAGGCCAGGGCCCGGCAAATTCCATGCCCCAACAGAAACACACAAAATAAATGTATACACAATAAAAGTATGGGAATACAAAATATGTATTGAAATTCTGGAAGGCTTTGAATAGGGTTGGGTATTATTGCTGGGGGTGAGGATTGTACATGAGATAAGGGGACTCAGCAGCAGACTTGGTGGCCCTGTAAGGGATGAGGGTTCTAGAGGGAGTGGGGGGCAACTGTGGGGTATGTTTTCCTGGAGGGGACTGAGGGTATGTTTAGGAGGCTGGGGACTTTGCAGGGGCTTTGTGGGAGGACTGGAAGGAAATGCAGGGGCAGTGGGTGCACTGAGGGACACTGTTGCAGGTTTGGGAAGCACTGTGGGAGTTTGGGCAGCACTGTGGGGGCTCAGGACTCTCAATAGGCCTAAGGGCACTGTGAGAGGTTGAGAGGATCTGCAGATGGCTTGAGGTCCAGGAGGGAGGCTGCAGCCTGGCAATGGGCCATGGACTGGTGGTTGAAAACCACTTATCTAAATACAAGAAGCATGTTTATTGTTTCATAGCATGTTTATTGTTTCATGAATTTTGGTGTGCTTTGTGTATTTCTTCCAGATCCATGCAGAGATCCAGTGTGAAACATTACCTCTGTGGAGGAGCTTCCTGTAATTAAAGCTGAACTCCAGTTTTGCTACACTTTACTATGTTCCTCACTAACACGTGAGGCCGCTAGATGTGCGGTATAAACTGCATGTCGCTGCGGCTACATATAACATACCACACTGTGTTCTGGGTTTGAGCCGAGACTTCCTGTCTCATACCCAGAACACAGTAGAGTCTATCTGATCGGCGGTCAGCCAATCAGAAGAAGCAATGTATACCAATGAATACAAAGCTTTCTCTGATGGGCTGATGATGTCATCACTACACTCATAAAGTAATATCTGGGTTTGCAAAGGTATTTAGTGCATATAATATGAATTTATATGTAGCTATAGAGGAATACATTTAAAAGTGAGGTTCGGGAAGCAAAAAAACAAACATGCATACTCACCTAGATGGCTGCAGCACCTATCCCAGCTGCAGCTGTCCACTGCCGAGGTGCCGCTGATCACTCAGTTCTTGGTCTTCAATGAGCAGAGAACCAATGACTGTCAGCTTTTAGTTTAATTGCATTTAGAAAAAATAGAAATCTGTGTATCCAGGGGCAGATTAGATACTCAATGGCAACTATTTACTAAAATCAAATCCACTTTTCACTACAAGTGCACTGCACTTGAAATTGCACTGAAAGTGCACTTGGAATTACAGTCGCTGTAGATCCGAGGGGGACATGCAAGGCAAATAAAAAACAGCATTTTAGCATGCACATGATTGGATGATAAAATCAGCAGAGCTTCCCCTCATTTCAGATCTTCCCTTCAGATCTACAGCGACTGCACTTCCACTTGTAGTGCAAAGTGGATTTGCCTTTTCGTAAATAACCCCCAATGTGTCTAAACACTTGTAAGTGCATGTAACCGCATCATTCTGGCAATAAAAGAGAGTTTGAAGGGAAAAGTATAATGGAATGACTGTGCAGTGGCAGTCAGAATCTGAGGGGTAACCAAAGCATTGTATCTTCCTTTGTGTCCATGTGGTCAGGGGGCAGAAGTATGAATGCCCCTCTCCCTAATTTACTAACTGTCTACATTCTGTAGAGCATAAGGCATCATCTCCTTTTCCTCACATCCAATTGCCTGTTGTCTTAAGGGTACTACAGGTTTATTAACCACTTCAGCCCCGGAAGGTTTACCCTCCTTCATAACCAGGCCATTTTTGCGATATGGCACTGCATTACTTTAACTGACAATTGTGCGGTCGTGCAACGCTGTATGCATATAAAATTAATGACCCTTTTTTCCCCACAAATAGAGCTTTCTTTTGGTGGTATTTGATCTCTGATAACCTCTTTTATTTTTTTGCGCTATAACCAAAAAGATATTGTAAATTTAAAAAAAAAAAAGTAATATTTTTTACTTTATGCTATAAAACATATCCAATAAAAAAATTTAAAAAATCAATTTTTTTCATCAGTTTATCGGTTTAGGCCAACATATATTCTGCTACATATTTTTGGTAAAAAAAATCCCAATAAGCGTATATTGATTGGTTTGCGCAAAAGTTATCATGTCTACAAACTAGGGGATATTTTTATGGAATTTTTATTTATTTATATTTTACTAGCGATGGCAGAGATTAACGATTTTTAGTGGGACTGCGACATTGCAGTGGACAAATTGGACACCTAACTGACACTTTTGACACTTTTTGGGGACCAGTGACACTAATACAGTGATCAGTGCTAAATAATATGCACTGTAACTGTACTAATGACACTGGCAGGGAAGTGGTTAACATCAGAGGTGATCAAAGGGGAAGGTGTGCTCCTAGAAAATTCTTTCTAACTGTGGGGAGAATGCTATGACTGGAAGAAGACAGAGATCCGTGTTTCTGCTTAGCAGAAACACAAGATCTAGATATTCCTCCCTCACAGAATGGCGTTCTGCCTCACCTGTGAACGATCTGCAGCCATCGTGGACGCCAGACCCGCTGATTGGCTCCTGCTGTGTCAAATTACAGCGGGAGCGGGTCGCCAGCACATATCTGGTATTACTGCACATATCTGGTAAAAAATGCAATTGTACAGTTAGGCTTATTAAACCTTAACCTAGACTTTCCCTGCCCAATTACAGACTGCCCCCAGCTGATGTGGTCTCCTCAGTACCTACCTTTTTTGCTTGGAAAGTCATCATGCATATCCCGCTTTGATAGAGTAGGTACCCCAGGAATCCTTGCATTCCATGTGGACTCCAAGATGTAAGTGTTGGTGCGCTGTGTGTCGGGAAATCAGCTTGGAGTCCACAGAGCACATGCATCCTAGGGCAGCAATGCTGCTTAGGGAGCCACTCAGGGAGTGTTGTCATCCTACGACTGGAAGTTGAAAAACTGGAAGAAAAAAACAGATAAAAAAAATGTAATCAGCCGCAAAGAAGACTGAAAGAATGAGACCGCTGCAAACAGTTGCATACAGTTATCATACTGTTTTTATCTTAAGGTTTACTTACACTTTAAGAGAATAACACCACTTGGCTCTTTTGAATATGAAATGGTTCCATATCATGCTCCTATTGTAGTTGTATTACAGATAGGTGTGTTCATGCCTTTGAATGCCATCAATATGTAAGCAGGTTGAAATAGCCAGTTAGATGCGGGACGGTAGGATTTAATGCCTTTCCCGGTTCTTTGGTCTTTTTGGCAGGTTCTTCTCTGGGTCTGGCCCACTAATCCTGTGACATAAATATGAGACAGTGGTCCAGTACAGGGATCCCCTGGGAAAGCAAGCTAGGGTCGGTTCAGGTTTGAGTTACCTCCAAAAGCATGTTCCCGACAAAGGCCTAGTTGAGAGGTAAGGGAGAGAGACAGCAATGACACCCACGAGGATCAGAAGGATGTTGCTTATCACCATTGGAATGTAAAGTCATCAGAACCTTTGGTTTCCCCCGAAGACACTAGCCCTGAAGGAATACAACAAACAAAAAAAACGCACTGGTGTAACTAGTGATGATAAACACAGCTGCTGACAACCAATAGTAGGATAAACGTAATAAACATATGTATCATATATGTTGCCGCGCTAACATAGTGAAAATAAGTTGCTAAAAAGAAAATTCCATATCAAAATGGAACCTGACAAAGGTAAATAGAGTTTAAGAAATAGTCCAAATCCAATGTATCTCTTGAAGAAAACATCACTGATATTGTGCAGAGATCATGATACTCCATTAACGTAGTCACCACGTGAGCCATCACCATTGTAGGAAATACACTCTTACCAGAACCCCACTATAGAGTCTGATTCACCTGTTATAAATACTTTCACCGGGAGCATTCAGTTCACACCCATTGGTTCCAATAAGTCAGGCTGGCTTTCTCTCCAAGATTAG
Organism: Lithobates septentrionalis; assembly: GCA_037952835.1. Taxonomy (NCBI): domain Eukaryota; kingdom Metazoa; phylum Chordata; class Amphibia; order Anura; family Ranidae; genus Lithobates; species Lithobates septentrionalis. The sequence goes on from JBBDGP010001518.1 coordinate 3,109,022, forward strand.
TAAGGACAATGGTGACCATATGTATAATCGAATATCCACATGGAATGAAATCAAGGAAAGCCACATAGTGTAAATCGGCTAAACTCTTTAATGTAAACACATGATAAAAAAAGGTTAAGCGCAAACAAAATTGACACTTTCAAGCTGTACAGCAAAGGTTCCAACTCCAAAGAAACGTGGCAGTGTTGTGTGCATAGGTTCCGCCCAATGCGCATTTCAGCCCATAGGACATCATCTGGGGCCCTGGAGGAATGCCAGTAAAGCATTTGAAATGTTGTTCTTGCCTGGTCTGATGTTACTAAAAGGGGTGTAATGCAAGTGACCGGCGACACAACAGAGTTTACTGAGTGAGTCTTAAAAACATTGGGGTATGAAGACATCAGTGTGGAGTGGAGCAGTGTAAAGACACAAGTTGTTACCTAGGGTAACAGACATTTTACAGCAGCCTGTCAATAGCATGTACCTGTTATAGGTGGAACAGCAAGGGAGATGTTGTTGGCACTCCTTCTGCCAGTGATCTGTCTCCCAGAGCAGCGGGAGCAGATTTACGCTGCAGTGGTCTCCATCTTGTACAGAGGTACGGAAGTTCAAGAGTTAAATCAAGTGCATGTGTGGAGCCCATGCAGGGTGCGCAGAGGGGGCCCACTCCACTACTGGGCAATGGTAGTGGAAAACACTAAACAGGTGGATGGGGACAAGGCTCACCGTATCCCTCCTAAATGCAAGATGTACATTGTCTCAGGGACCCGAGAGTTGACTGGAGAACAGTTACCGTGCAAGTGTACACAGTGTATGTTCATCTCTGAGAGTAGAGGCCTGCCTTAAGGTTGAGTATCACTCCACGGCAGCCTCAACCTTGTCCCAGGGCATTGATGAAAATGGCATGAAGTAAAGGTACCCCGTGTGTAGCAAGAGGGACCCTGTACAAGGTGTCTAGTGTAGCCAGAAGAGCCCACAATGGGTAGGCCTCTCATGTGACCTCTGCTTGGTGTCCAACGAGGAGAGAGACATGAAGGACATGACAAACAACCCCCACCCTACCCCCCACAACCCCTTACAAATAGATGCAGTAATCAGAATTTGTTAAGTGACCATTCGTCCTCCTTAGCACAGTATTGCTGATCAGGTCATAACCAGGTTAGGACAATCTGATCCCAGGGTGCAGCAAGATACTCCTCTATTCCGCTGTATGTAAGGTGTGCCATTATGTATTGGAGGGGGTCAGATTCTGGCCTGTATTGTTGTGCATCTGTTTGGAAAAGAGGTGAAAACTGGTTATGTTTGGTGATTTCAACAGCTACTGATTTTAAAACCGTGTACTGGATTTCTGCCGTTAAATTAATATCTCTATTCTCATTTTTGGTTTCTGTACTAAGTGCTGATATGTGATTACCTTTTGTTTCAAAAAGGCAATGCTATTCCTAATACAGATGGTTATGGGTTTTTTCTTCTGTTTGGTGGAGTGTGTTGTTTTACGATGGTATTATGTTATTTTCTACTCTAAGCACTTCCTATGCACTTTCATGTGCTTACCCCAGCCTCCGGCAACCTGCCACCTAATTAGCTTCTGCATGGATTGCCATCTCTTTCTCTCCTTTCTCTTCCCTCCTTTCCTCTCCTTCCACTGTTTCTCCTCTCAGTCGTCTTTGTATGTCTCCCCCTCCAGTTCAGTGTCCTTCCCCCATTCCGTTCTGTGTCCTCTCTCACCCTCCCCTCCAGCATGTCTCTCCACCCTCCCGTTTTTCTTTCTCCACTCTACAGTGCTCCCAGGCCTTCTAACATTCCTCAGTGTCTGGCCGTGGCTGGCTCTATGCCCAGGATGGGGGTGGCGCAAGGGGGGGGGCACGCCTTTATCCCCACATGGCACTAACTGGGTGATCCTCCCTTTTCCAGATTCCCTTAGGAGAGGGGGGGCATCTAACATTTAAAAAAAGAGGGGGGGATCCTAGACCCCCCATCCCTTATCCATCAGGAAACCACACGTGGCATTTGGTAGCACCCTTTCCCTGACAGATCCACACAAGGATCTTTAACCCTTGCTTCCCTGTTGGACTGACTGCACTTGATACTGCAGGGAGATGCTTTGTATATCTGTGGAAAGGAAAAGGTTAATGATGCAATGCTCTGCATATGTTTGATGTGAGTAAAGCTGTCTAGGCTGTTTCTAATTCTCTTCTTCTCTCCAAGGACAGCTGGGGGTGCTCTGGGTGTAGCTGGTGACCATGCACTCACTGGATGAGCCCCTGGATCTGAAGCTCAGTATATCTAAGCTGCGGGCAGCACGAGAGAAACGAGATCGGAGTGGAGGGAGCCCCAGGAAACGCACTGTGCACCATGAGCTGATGATACGTGATGATGGAACAACTGTTATTACTCCCATCTGCTCCTCACCCCCACCAGGTGATTCCCTTTTATCTATAGCCTCACCCCTAAAAATGCTTCACCTTTACCCTAACCCTCACAGTGATCTCACTATACCCTCACCCCTACCAGGTGAGCCCATTATATCCTTACCCCTAACAGATGATCCCACTATTTCCTTACTTCTAACTGATGATCTCTCTAAATCCTCATCCCTACTAGATGATGCCACTATAGCCTTACCACTACCGGTGGTAGGGGTGAGCCTACTATGCCCTCACCCCTACCAGGTGATCCCACTTTATCCTTACCCCTACCAGATGATCCCACTATACCTTCACCCCTACCAGATGATCCCACCATATCCTTACCCCTACCAGGTGAGCCTACTATGCCCTCACTCCTACCAAGTGTGCCCACTATAACCTTACAACTACTAGTTGTGCCCACTATATCCTTACATCTACCAGGAGTTCCCACTATACCTTCACCACTACCAGGTGATTCCACTATACCCTCACGCTTACCAGATAATCCCACAATACCCTCGCCCCTACTAGGTGTTCCCAATGTATCCTGACCCCTACCAGGTGAGCTTACTATGCCCTCACCCTTACCAGGTGTGCCCACTATATTCTTACCTCTACTAGGTGTGCCCACTATACCCTCAGCCCTACCAGGTGATCCCACTATATCCTTACTCCTACCAGATGAGCCGACTATACCCTTACCCCTACCAGGTGACCCCACTATATGCTTACCCCTACTAGGTGAGCCCACTATATCCTTGCCCCTACCAGGCAAGCCCAATCATATCCTTACCCCTACCAGATGATCTTACTATATCCTAACCCCTACCTTCTTTGTCCTCACTTGTACTAAATGGTCCCACTACAGCCTTATCCTTACTAGTTTATCCCACTATATCTTTACCTCTACCAGACGAGCCCACTATATCCTTATCCCTACCAGGTGATCCTACTATATCCTCACCCCCACCTTTTTTTGTCCTCACTTGTACCAAATGATCCCCTATTCTCTCAGCCCTATCAGGTGATTCTTCTATAACCTCTCCTTAACCAGGGGATCGCTTTATATTCTCAGTCCCTACCAAGTGATCTGTCTAAATCAGTCTTTCTCAACCGTTTTACTATAAAATATCACTTGAAATATTTTTTACATCCAAACGACCCCTACATCACCCTCTTTCTCTATATGACAAAATAGTTTGCAATAATGATCAATAAATGAAACAAATAAATTATATTGGTTAATAAAGAAATTAATTAGGGGATGGATAGATGGCGCTGAAGTCTTAAGGTGAAGATGGATGACAGGTTAAGTTTATAATAATGACAATGGTATGCCGATGGTACTCCTGTGGGGCAACCAGATAATAGCTAGATATCTTCACAAGCCCTCATGCCATGTATGCCCCCCAATTAATTTTGGAGATGAGTTTTTATGTATGGGCTAATGGCAGATGGAGTAGGAGATAGCCAGACAGATTGGGGTACGAAGTTCCGGAGTATGGGAGAGGTCCTGGAAAAGTCCTGCGGGCGAGTATTGGAGGAGGTGATAAGGAGGCGATGATAAGAAAATCATTGGAGAAGTGAAGAGGACAGTTGGGCTTAAATTGTGAGACTAGGTTGGCAATGTAGCTCAAGGCAGTGTTGTGGATTGGCATAGATAGGAACTCTCCAGCTTTCCTCTGCAGACTCATCAAAGGCTAGTCATTTTGCTTACCAGTTCTTCAGGCTGTAGAGAGTTCCCCCCACCTCAGCTGGTGATTATCAGATTGGAGCAGTGACATCACTACTCCTGTCACATAGCAGGAACTATGAAAAGAGCAGGGTGTGATCATAGGGCGAACTCGAAGAAGAAAGGACCTAAATAATAAACCCTTTGATTTGCTGCAGCACACTAAGCAAGCCACTCTGCCTCTCTTTTTCAAGCACATTCACTTGAGTTTTGTATATTTTAAAACAGTGCAAGTATAGGAAAGTACCTGTTCATCCTGCCAGAAATCCAGTGTGTGTCTAGCTTCCTCTAGGGAGATTACAACACAGTGCATCTTCTACTCTGAGATCCCAAGCAGTGTTGTCAGCCATGCCCCAGTCTCCTCTACTGCGCTACAGAACAGATGTGGAGAAGAGGAGATGTTCTGTAGTCAAAGAGGAGAGAACAAAGGTAGGGTTGATAATGCCGCTTGGGATTTCAGTGCAACTTTGGCAGCATTTCTGGCTCAGACAGGAAGTTATACTTGAGCCCTTTGACCTTTTTGATCGTAGAGCTATCTATACCACCTGTGGGCTCACTTTTGTTCTCATGAACCCCGTTGCCACACACCACTAACACCTCTCCGCTTTGATATCCTCAGGGTACCTGCCTCGTTTTCGGGATGGGGACAGCTCCCCTTTTTCTTCTCCTCCAGTGGTGGACCTTAGCCTCTCCCCACCTTCTGAGATGGACTCCCCCAGCCGTGCATCCTTGTCCCCAGAGAGGATGATGGGAGGGGATAACATACTGGTAAGTCTCAGTCTCGTATCTGTTGTGTATTACATTGATGTCATATAGGAGGGAAACCTTCTGTATTTCCACTATATCCCATTGTGCAATAGTTTTTTTCAGTAGAAAGATAGACCTACATTGTAGAATAAGACGATCCCAGAAAAATTTAGCTTGGCTTTCATTATAATGAATTTCTTTACCATGGTGTCAGTCATGATTTGTGATAAAAAATATCATACAATCATAACTGATTAGATAGTAACACCTTACAACTTAGCGTGAGAAGTAAAACCATACAAGTTATGGTGACAAGGGCCTAAAGTAATTAAAAGGCCTTGCAAATAAATTTATGCGTAGCACAGTAAAGATTTCTTATAACAGAAGCTATTCACATGTCTTGTTCCAACAAATATCCCAGATATAAGAGGATTATACCTCCTTTCAGGACAATGGGCAGAGCTATGCAAATCATTACTTTGTTCGACAATCAGCCAGATGCACATCCAGAACTGCTGTTGTAATATAAAGTTAGGACCATATATTTTTGGCCACAGTCACAATTTTCATACTTTTGGCTCTGTATGCCACCAGAATAAAATTAAAATGAAACAATCCAAATTCATTTGAAGTGCAGACTTTCAGATTTAATTCAAGGGGGTGAACATAAATATCAAGTAAAAATTTTTGGAACTGCAACCCCTCCCCCCCATTTTCAGGGGCTCAAATGTAATTGGACAAATGAATATAATCATAAGTAAAATGTTCATTTTTATTTTCAATTAACGTTTTTTTTATTGGTTATCTCGAAAAGGTTAACAATACACAGAAGTGAAGGAACAACAATAGCAAGTGTATGAAAAGGGCAATGTGAAGCCTGTACACAGCAATGCTAGGGAGGTAAACTGTATGCACAAGCATTGCAAAATATAATCTGATTCTTTTAGCAGCAGTGTCCTTGGAGCACAACTCAATATACAGTATCCTAGAGCTGATATCACATATAACCTTGCAGAGATAGTCTGCGCGTTAAGGAAGAAGAAAGAGAAGGGGGGGAAAGACAGAAAGATAGAAAGAGTAAGGTAAAGAGGGCAGTAGATTACCGCTTCAGCTCCTGTACCGGCTTACTGCAAGTCCTCTCAGAGATGCTACCTTTCCCAGACCACATTGTACTCGTCCAACCTATCCTGTATTCTGGCCGTCATTTTTTCCATGAGTTCCTCATCTTTGATTCTGGAGTACAGGGCTTCTTGAGATGGAGGTGAGTTTTTCTTAAAATTAAGGACTATTAGGCACCGGGCTGCTGTGAGAATTTGTCTAAGCAATTTCTTGCATGGTTTAGCTATTTTTGGTTGGGAAAGGCTAAACAAGAAAAATTTAGGTGAGAGAGGTATTGGAACCTCAAAGAGGCAGGTTAATGATTGTTGGGTCGAACTCCAGAACGGGGCTATGAGAGGACATGACCAATAAATGTGGAAGAGAGAGCCTCTGTCTCGTTGGCAGCACCAACATCGGTCAGAAGTGGAGGGGTAAATTTTATGGAGTACAGCTGGGGTCGGGTACCAAAAAAAGAGAATCTTATACGACTTTTCTTTGTAGAGGGTACATAGGGAACTTTTGGCTGTCTGACCCAAGACTGCCTGCCATGCCTCCACTGGGAGTTCCTCTCCTAACCCTCTCTCCCAGCATATCATGTATGTATGTTTACCTCTTGTTGGTATTGGGTATGCATTTAGGATCTGATATATGTCTGAGATCAATCCTCTGTGATTTCGCCCCTCTAGCATGATCCGTTCAAATGGAGAAGGTTGGGAGAATTGCAGGTGCGGGGCTATGGTTTGGGCAAAATGTCTGATCTGCAAATAACTATAGAACATCTGTTGTGGCAAGTCATGCTTGGTTTGGAGCTCCGAGAATGTCAACAGCCCCAGGGATCTAAGGTCCACCAGATGGCCAAAGTGGAATAAATTCCGTGAGGCCCACGGCCAGGACATCTGGTGGGTGAGGCTAGTCGGTATTTTGGGGTTACAAAGAAAGGAGTTAATCAGTGAGCATTCAGACTTAAGCTCGCCTTCATGTGACAACTTGTGCCAAAGCTGTCGGAGCTGGGACATCGATCCCAATAGTCGGCCCGGGTCCACCTCCACATTCGTGTTCCAGAGGAGACTGTTTGGGTGTACCGGGGCTAACCATATTTTTTCTATCCCTGTCCATTTATTGTAGGACCTCTGGGGGAACCAGGAGACTATTGCTTGTAGTTGGGCCGCTTGATAGTACCTAACGAAATTAGGAAATCTCAGGCCCCCATCTGTACTCAACGCGGTCATGACGGAGGAGGGTATCCTATGTTTTTTATAGTTCCAGACATATCCCAGCATGTCACTCTGAGAGTCTGCATAGATGGGCATAAGGGATTGGGATGGGCAATGTCTGAAATAGGTAGAGGAGCTTCGGAATGATGACCATTTTGATGGACGTGATCCGCCTCAAAAGGGTGATACGATGGGTTTTACATTTTTGGATGAGCTCCCTAATCAACCAATATAGAGGAGGGAAATTGGCTTGATACAGTGTGCTGAAAGACGGGGTAATAGAAACCTCCAGGTATTTGAGGGAGGTACGTGCCCATCTATAGGGGAAGGTTGACTGTAGGTGATTGACCTCATCCTCCAAGACATTAATTGGAAGGGCCATAGATTTTGACGCGTTTGTTTTGTAACTCGGCATGGAGGTTGGGTAGGGAAATCCTAGGCTGGGTCAGAGTTAGGATGATGTCATCTGCGAATAGAGATATTTTTAATTCCTTTCCCCTAACCGGGATCCCCAGAATGTCCGGATTACCCCTAATGGCCGCCGCCAGGTGCTCCACACATAGTGCGAATAGCAGGGGGGAGAGCGGGCAGCCCGGCGGGTGCCATTAGCGATCAAGAAGGTGAGTGATGTGGCGAAGGGATTTGTACCGCCCGTAGGAAGGGTCCCCTAAAACCCATGTGGCGCAGTGTAGCCATCATGAAGGGCCAGCTCAGGCAATCAAATGCCTTTTCTGCATCTAGACTCAGGATCACAGATTCTGAGTTGTCTCTATTGGCCACATCGATTAGGTCAATAACTTTTCTAGTGTTGTCTCCTGCCTGGCGCAGGGGGACGAAGCCCACTTGGTCCTTATGTATCAAGGCGGGGAGGATTACATTCAATCTAATTGAAAGAATTTTTGTGAATATTTTTAGGTCTGAATTAAGTAAGGCTATTGGTCTGTAACTGGTGCATAAGGCTGGATCCTTATCTGGTTTTGGTATCAGGGATAGGAAAGAGCCTTGCATATCACTCGGGACTGGGGTCTGATGAAGGAAAGCATTGTACAATTTGGTCATATGTGGACTCAGGAAGGGAAGGAAGGTCTTGTAGTACTCGTACGCCAATTCTTTCATGGAGATGGGGGCGTTCAGTTCAGGTCAGGTCAGTATCCTGAAGTCAGGGCAATCCAACCCGCTCGAGATACTGGGTCATACAGTCGACTAAGTCAGGCGGCGGAGGATTATGCGGTATCTCCGCTTTGTTGTATAGATCTGTGTAGAAGTCAGCGAAGGTGTTCGCTATGTCCTGAGGGTGGGTCAGTGTGTCACCCTTTCTGTTTTTGATTTGATGTGGTGTAGATGTATGGGCCCGGTCTGCCAGCTTCCTGGCTAGGAGTGATTGTGCTTTGTTATCTTTGTCGTAATATAGTTGTTTCAGGTGGATCAGTGCTTTTTCCACCTGACCCATCGCTAGGTCCCGAAGTGTCATTTGTACGTGAACAATTTGTTTAAGGAGTGGAATGGACGGGGAGTTTTGGAGCTTAGCTTCTAGGGTCTTTAGCTGTTTTTCAGCTAGCAGTCTGGCAGCCTTAGCATCTTTCTTCATAGCTGAAGAGAGGGTAAGACAACGGTCTCTGAGAACTGCCTTGTGGGCAGTCAACAATGTAGAAAGGGAAATGTCTGGGGTGTCGTTTTCGACGAAGTTGTGTTGCAGGGTGGATTCTAGTTCCATTTTAGAGGGGACATGTTGCAAGAGGAGGCCATGGACATTGAGTGACATTATCTTAGCCATTGTTAAATGTGAGGTGGGTTACAGAGATATTTAGCTGAATCAGTTGGCGGTATGTCCAAGTCTGGGATTGTGGCATCAAGAGGAGGAGGGCCGGCGCCCGACAGGGCTTTCGCTGGAAATCAGTCTGTGGAGAGAAGGAGGAGAGAGATCTGGAAAGAAGAAAGAAAGTTAGGGTAGAAGCACAACTAGTCAGTACATCAAACATTTTCAATTAGGTCCACGAAAACCTAGGGGTCACGGGGCCTATATAGTTCCAATTGGACTCCCCAACTAGGGAATCAAAAAAGGGTCCAGTCGGGGAGACACGGGTAGACCAGAGTCCAGAAAGGAACTATCAGATGGTAAACCACGGGGGGAGGGGGATGGGGGGAGTAGGTAACCTAAAAAATCGGTCTGTCCAGGGTCTCAGCCGAGACCAGCCCGTGGTGGACAACAAAAAAAATAAAGCATAGGCATTCGGGGAAGGTGTCTTTGCAATGGAGCGCATGGGGGTGGGTTAGAGCTTGGTATAGCCCAGCCGGGCAAATAGGGGGGGCATATAGTGCAGGTGTGTGCCGGGTGGGCACCCCCTAAAGGAGTCAGCCAGTTTTGTGTTTGGGTGATTTACGGGAAGAGTCCGGACCCCTAGGGCGTTTGGTAGAGGAGACCTGCTGCTAGACCACCGGTGGTGGAGGGGGAGTGACTACTAGGTCCCATTCAGGTAGTTGAGGGATGGGGATTCCCAGGGTGTCACAAAAGGAATCTAGTTAAACTGAAGGGGTATCCCCATCTGTAGACAATGTTTTTTTCTTGTAGGGTGCGCAGGAGGGGTTGTAACAGTCTGCGTTTTTGGAATGTGATCCAGGAGAGGTCTGGATAGATCTGCATCAAGTAGTTGTCAAAGGCCAGATTGGGGACACATAATGTCCACTTTCAAGGTGTAGGAATGAACTTGGCAAATGCCGTCCCGTGGTTTAGAAGCGAGGTCCTTAGGGCTAAGGGCATGGTGGGCTCTGTCCATCTCAATGTGTTTGTCTACGGGTTCTCCCAGAATTTCATTAAACAGCGTCTGTAGTGTGGACTGCAGATCTTCAGCGTCTTACGTTTCAGGTAGGCCTCGGACACGGATATTATTCCTACGCCCCCTGTTGTCCAGGTCCTCTACATGGCGTTGCATATCTCGTAGCATGAGGCGATGGTCCGAGTTTTGTATTTGGGTTCGATGTACCGCTAACTTGGTCTCTTGTATTTCCTCCTCCACCATATCCACCCTGTCAGCTAGGTGTTTGAGGCCCACCTGAAGGGTCTGGATCTCAGTTTGGCAGGTGACCTTCACGTCCGCTATGAGCTGTTTGAAGTCCTCTTTGGTCGGGATGGCTTGTAGGTAGGCCTGCCAAGGGGGTGAGTCCCTCCGTCCTGGCCTGGAAATGGGTAGGAGGAAGGGGGGTAGTGGGTGGTATTCCACTGCAGGGGTGCCTTGAGTTTGGGGTGGAGGCGGGGATGGCGGGAGGTCCCAGGGCTCTGACCATGACATGGCGTGGGGGGTCGGCGGTGTGGGCGCCGGTGGGTCATCTCTTGGAGGCTGTGCCCGGGCTAATGCCACCTGAGCATAGGAGGGGGGGTTGCAGCTTGTCCCCCGGAAAGGCTGTGCTCCCTGAAGCGAGAGGGCCTTTGGGCCTTGGGTGAGGTTGGGCCCACCAGGGTGGTGGAGTGTGTCCCACTGCCTCCAGCAGATTCTGGGGCAGCCTGTGTGTGCCTGGGGCCCGGGAGTGCCGGAAAGTCCTCCATTGCGTCTGAAGGGGTGGGAGAGAGAGAGCTCGTGTCATGGACTCCAGGGTCTGACGCTGCTCTCAGTAGTCTGGGGAAGGCCTCTGTGCACTGTGTGTACTGCAATGGAGGCTGATTCTCTGGCCTTTTCCCATGTGGCGTGAGCGAGATGTGGGGGAGAGCGGTATTGGTGACTCACCGCCTAGTGGACCCCGACAGGTCTTGGGGACATCTGAGGAGATATATGTTGCTCCTGTGGTGGATGGCTTCTCCGCGGGGACGGCGATGTGGAGGCCCGTTGTTGGTAAGATGCGGTGTCCGGTGCCGGCGCCATTTTACTGTGCCCGCCCAGCTGCATGTCAGGCAGTTTAAAATACTCGCGGAATGACGAGGATGAGCCCGGCGGTGGTTGGGATGATCCGCGAGCTGAGGAGGATCGAGTTGTGCGTGAACCGCCCATGGATGGGTGAGTTTGGCCCCCGAATATGGCCTAATTAGCTGCGGGCTGGAGGAGAGCTCTTAGGCTAAGCGTCCGTCCATGTCGGGATGTCCAGGCCCCCAAAATGTTCATTTTTAATATTTTGTTGAGAATCCTTTACTGGCAATGACTGCCTGAAGTCTGGAACCCATGGACATTACCAAAGACTGGGTTTCCACCTTTCTGATACTTTGCCAGGCTCCTCCTGCAGCTGTCTTCAGTTGTTCTTTGTTTGTGGGTCTTTCTGCCTTTAGTTTTGCCTTCAGCAAGTGAAATGCATGCTCAATTGGGTTGAGATCAGGTGATTGACTCAGCCATTGCAGAATATTCCACTTCTTTTCCTTCAAAAACTCCTGGGTTGCTTTTCCAATGTGTTTTGGATCATTGTCCATCTGTACTGTAAAGCACCATCCAATCAACTTTGCTGCATTTGGCTGAATCTGGGCTGACAGTATATCTATAAACACTGTAGAATTCATCCGGCTTATTTAGGGTACTTATATAGCGTCGTCAATTTACGCAGCGCTTTACATATGCATTGTACATTCACATCAGTCCCTACCCTTAAGGAGCTTACAATCTAAGGTCCCTAACTCACATTCATATACTGGGGCCAATTTAGACAGAAGCCAATTAACCTATCAGCATGTCTTTGAAGTGTGGGAGGAAACCGGAGTACCCGGAGGAAACCCACACCATCAATAAACACCAATGACCCAGTGCCACTGGAAGCCATGCATGCCCATGCCGTCACACTGCCTCCGCCATGTTTTACAGATGACGTTGTGTGCTTTGGATCATGAGCTGTTCCAAGCCTTCTCCACACTTTTTGCTTCTCGTCATTCTGGTACAGATTATTCTTAGTTTCATCCGTCCAAAAATAGTTTTCCAGAACTGGTCTGGCTTTTTTAGATGTTTTTTGGCAAATCTAATCTGGCTTTTCTATTCTTCAGGCTTATGAATGGTTTGCACCTTGTGGGGAACCCTCTGTATTTGCTCCTGTGAACTCTCTTGATTCTAGACTTTGACAACAATACGCCCACCTCCTGGAGATAGTCCTTCACTTGTCTGGATGTTGTGAATGGGTTTTTCTTTACCATAGAGAGGATCCTGCGATCATCCACCACTGTTGTCTTCCGTGGACGTCCAGGCCTAATTATGTTGCTGAGCTCATCAGTGCGTTCTTCTTTCCTCAGAATGTACCAAACTGTTGATTTGGCCACTCCTAATATTGCTGCTATGGATTTGTTTCATTTTCAAAGCCTTACAATGGCCTGTTTCACTTGCATGGACAGCTCATTTGAATGCATGATGTAGGTTCACAGCAATAGATTCCAAATGCAAATACCACACTTAGGATCAACTCCAGACCTTTTACCTGATTAATTGATGAAGAAATAACGAAGGAGTAGCTCACACCTGGCCATGAAACCACTTTTGATTCAATTGTCCAATTTCTTTTGGTCCCTTAAAAAGGGGGATGGCTATTCTTAAGAGCTGTAATTCCTAAACCCTTCCTCCGATTTGGATGTACATACCCTCAAATTAAACCTGAGAGTGTGCACTTTTAGCCCATATCCATTATATAACTATAGCTTGAATATGTTTTCGTAAATACTTGAAAAAATGTAAAATTGTGCCTGTGTCCAATTATTCCAAATATATATGGACCTAACTGTAGCTTTATATAGTATATTACAGCCTTTTTCAACCAGGGTCCCCAGGCACCCTGGGGTGCCTTCAGGTGTGCCTTGGCAAAATTCCTAAGAATCGCCCAAAAAATTGTATACAAGCCATCGGGTGGATCAAGCCTACCTTTTAGTTAAAGTAGTTGTAAACCTCAGACATGAAATATTAACAAACCATATCCCTCTATAGCAGGGGTCTAAAACTGGCGGCCCTCCAGCTATTGCGGAACTACAAGTCCAATGAGGCATTGCAAGAATGAAAGTTACAAGCATGACTCCCTCAGGTAGCGGCATAATGGGACTAGCGGCATGATGGGACTTGTAGTTTCACAACAGCTGGAGGGCCACCAGTTTGAGACCCCTGATCTATAGTGTGCACTTGTCTCAATTAAGAGCACTAAGTTTTATTTCTGCCTGCTGCTTTGTTGCTCTGCTATCAGCAAGAATCACTTCTGACAAGTTTTCCTGACACCAATAGAAAACTGGTGACAGGGGAGGGATCTCGAGGTGATTGACAGCCTCAGCTCTGTTCCTGTGATCTGTGTGGAGAAAATTTTGTAAATAAGTAATTTTCTCCTTCACTGATGTGCGCTGATGAGGCTGCACTGATAGGCTGCACTGATGGGCACTGATTAGATGGCACTGAAGAGCACTAATGAGGTGGCACTAAAATGCAGCACTGATGGGTACTGATAGGTGGCACTTATGGGCATGGATAGGCGGTACTGAAGAGCAGGCACTGTTTGGTATCACTGCTGGGCACGATCCCACAAACCGCTGTAACAATTAAATTGGGGTTATTTATTATAGCAAAACGTACAAAATATTGTGTTTTTTTCAAAATTGTCGCTTTTTTTTGTTTATAGCACAAAAAATAAAAACCGCAGAGATGATCAAATACCACCAAAAGAAAGCTCTATTTGTGGGGACATAAAAAAAGACATAAATTTTGTTTGGGTACAGCGTTGCATGATTGCGCAATTATCAGTTAAAACAATGCAGTGCCGAATCGCAAAAAATGGCCTGGTCATTGAGCAGCCAAATCTTCTGGGGCTGAAGTGGTTAAAGGGTGCCTTGAATAAAAAAAGGCTGAGAAACACTGGTATATAATATAATATATTGCTAATCATAATTGTTGAAAAATAAGATTTAAAGGTTTGTGTTCAGTGTTTAATCTGGCTACAGTCATTACAATCTATATAGTTGTTAGGACCCCATACACACTATTTTTATTACTATTATTATTATACACGATTTATATAGCGCCAACAGTTTACGCAGCGCTTTACAATGTAGAGGGGGGACAGCACAATTACAGTACAGTTCAATACAAAAGGGACAGGAGGGCCCTGCTCGTAGAGCTTACATTCTAAAGGGAGAGGGTGGTGGTACAAAAGGTAATAGATGAAGGGAATGATTTGATGTGGGGTGGCTCGGGGACAGTTAGGTAGGTGTGGGATAGGCTTCCCTGATTAAGTGAGTTTTCAGGGATATCCTTAAGGTGGACAGGTTAGGGGCTGATCGGATATACCAGGGCAGGGAGTTCCAGAGGATGGGAGAGGCTCTGGAGAAGTCCTGAAGGCGAGCATTGGAGGAGGTAACAAGGGAGCTAGACTATTAGATTTTCTGCAGATTTTTTTTTTAGATTTACCAAAACCATGTAGTGCAAGGGCCTGCCTGATTGCATACAAATTGAAACTCTTAAGGTTTGACCTCATATTACATGGTTTTGGTAAATCTGAAGACAAAAATCTGCAGAAAATCGAATAGTGTGTATGGGGCTTTAAGGTCATTGCAAAGTCAAAGTGTAGACAAATATACACCCCTGTGAGTGCCGTGTATGCCTGCAAGGGAATGCACAGGTGTTCTGTGCATCCCCATGTAGACAGTCTCATTCATGTCAGTTAGGATGCAGTGGCTGCATAGACACAGCCAGTGCTTCCCATTTCACAGCTGTGTGGGTGCCAGTCCCTGAACGCAGATAGTGTGCATTTTGTGTGTGACGGATGTCAGATTGGGAGCAGTGGCTGTGTCTGTGCAGCCGCTGTGTCCCAAATGACATGAATGGGACTGCCTGCACGGGGATGCATGGTTTACTTGGTTACTTGATTACAAGCATGGCCCCCCGCACAAGTATGTGTTTGAGAGTACACGCATGTGAACAAGGCCTAAGGGTCTTTGTTGATGGGCTTAGGGCTGGTGTCGATGGGGGAATACAGCTTGTTTTTAGATGCATTTGAACTCTGAGACACATCATTCATAGTTCATATATAGGTGTGTTGGACATGCAGTTGACCTCCTTCTAAGCTGCATTTGACCTCCTTCTAAGCTGCATCAACCTGCTCCAAGCTGCTTTTGCAATCTCATTGACTTGTATGGGGTTTAGAAGTGTCTCTGGCACAAACAAAAGCCTGTTATGCCGCGTACACACGGTCGTACTTTTCGTCTACAAAAGTCCAACGGACGCTGACGGACTAAAGCTGGCTGGTAATCCGATCGTGTGTGGGCTTCTCCGGACTTTCAACGTACTTTTTTAGCCTCAAATCCGACGTACTTTAGATTTGAAACATGCTTTAAAACTTTACTTCGTAACTACGACGGACCCCGAAATCCGCTCGTCTGTGTGCTAGTCCGACGGACAAAAAGCCACGCTAGGGCACCTATTGGCTACTGGCTATGAACTTCCTTATTTTAGTCCGGTGTACGTCATCACGTACGAATCCGACCGACTTTTGTGTGGTCGTGTGTAGGCAAGTCCGTTCGTTAGAAAGTATGCCGCAAGTCCGCCGCAAGTCCGCCGAAAGTCTGCCGGAAGTCTGTCGGAAAGGCTGTCTGACTTTTGTAGACGAAAAGTCCGACCGTGTGTACGCGGCATTAGCACTGGACCTCATTTGTGTGTGGCAAAGGTTTCCAATCTGGTTAGCTGTAACAAATATGTTCCAGTTTATGCAATTCATTTTTCCCTCACGTTTTGTATTTTAATGCTGTTATTGAAGTTTTCCCAAAGGTCACAATCCTTAACAGAAACATCATACAAATATAGACCATGCCAAAAATATCTTGGCTCTCACTTCTCTAATGTGTTCTCATGCCAGTGATTTTATTTTGAATTACCTGTCCCAACATTGCATTTTCATAAGCTCCTATCAGTGGATATATAGTTATATTAAGGCTCAATTGAACTCTTAGTTTAAATCAGCTCAATACATTCCAAGAGCATTAAAACAAGAGTTGTTTAATGTCCCATAATATTTGTTTATTTTCTAAAACAGCCACAGGAGGTAGAAAAGCCTGTCCCCTGCCAGGGTGCTGCAGACAAAACCCAATGCTTTCTGTGAAGAAGCATTCTCCACAGACATGCTACCTACTGAGTCAAACCTAAAGCTTCTGTTTTGTGATTGCAAAGCTCTGGCTCTGACTCCGTAGTACAGTGCCTTGAAAAAGTATTCATACCCCTTGACATTTTCCACATTTTGTCATGTTACAACCAAAAACGTAAATGTATTTTATTCAGATTTTATGTGACAGACTAACACAAAGGGGCACATAATTGTGAAGTGGAAGGAAAATGATAAATGGTTTTCACTTTTTTTTTTTTACAAATAAATATGGGAAAAGTGTGGCGTGCATTATTTGTATTCAGAGTCAATACTGTATAGAACCACATTTCACTGCAATTACAGCTGTAAATCTTTTTGGGGATGTCTCTACCAACTCTGCACATCTAGATAGTGACATTTTTGCCCATTCTTCTTTGCAAAATATCTCAAGCTCTGTCAGATTCAATGGTGAGTGTCTGTAAACAGCAATTTTCAAGTCTTGCCACGAATTCCCAATTGGATTTAGGTCTGGACTTTGACTGGGCCATTCTAACACATGAATATGCTTTGATATAAACCATTCCATTGTAGCTCTGGCTGTATGTTTAGGGTCGTTGTCCTGCTGGAAGGTGAACCTCTGCCCCAGTCTCTAGTCTTTTGCAGACTCTAACAGGTTTTCTTCTAAGATTGCCCTGTATTTGGCTCCATTCATGTTCCCATCAACTCTGAGCAGCTTACCTGTTAAGTTACACACAGGTGGACTCTATTAACTAATTAGGTGACTTCTGAAGGCAATTGGTTCCACTAGATTTTCATCAGAGGTATACAAAGTAAAGGGGGCTGAATGTAAATGCACACCACGCTTTTCAGATATTTATTTGTAAAAAAAATTGAAAGCCATTTATCCCTTTCCTTTCACCTCACAATTATGTGCCACTTTGTGTTGGTCTATCACATAAAATCCCAAAAAAATACATTTACCTTTTTGGTTGTAATGTGGAAAATTTCAAGGGGTATGAATACTTTTTCAAGGCACTGTATATAGTTATATTAAAGCTCAATTGAACTCTTATGCCCTGTACACGCGGTCGGACATTGATCGGACATTCCGACAACAAAATCCATGGATTTTTTCCGACGGATGTTGGCTCAAACTTGTCTTGCATACACACGGTCACACAAAGTTGTCGGAAAATCCGATCGTTCTGAACGCGGTGACGTAAAACACGTACATCGGGGGCAGTAGCCAATAGCTTTCGTCTCTTAATTTATTCTGAGCATGCGTGGCACTTTGTGCGTCGGATTTGTATACACACATGTATAATGCTGGAATGTATAATGCTGTACTTTAAGAAAAGGAATTCCAACTTTTGCATAATTTTTATTTGCTGCATGCTTGTAATGAACTTTTGACTTGATCTGAAGGAAATGTTAGGAAATTATCATTTTTAGAAAGTTTGTTTAATTATCTTCAACCGGAATGAGCAAAAGAAATCTCCCAGCCAAGAAAGATCCTAACTAAGTCCTATTCACTTTTTGAAGACACCTCATACAAATACCTCAGCGGTGATTCCAGCATAGGTAGGAAACCATTCGGTTTCAGGGAGCTTCAGAAGACACGCAATCACTCATTGAAATTGGAGGAGAAGCGGTTCAACCTTAAACTGTGTAGGTTTTTTTTTTTTACTGTTAGAGCGGTAAGGAAGTGGAATTCCCCCCCCCCCCCCCCCCCCACAATCAGTGGTGTCAGCGGTTTAAAAAAAAACCTCCTAGATGGGCATCTTAGTGAACCCAATATATAGGGATAGGAGAAATTATATTCACACACCTACCCAGGAAGAACTAGATGTACTGGTGTCTTCATTCCTACTAACTATGTAACATGGCCAGCCAGATGAAATCTCTAAGAAGCCTTTCAAGGGTTCTAATTCTTTCCACTTTATTGAAATTTAAAAAAGAAAAGGGTTTTAGTTGTACATACACTCACATATGTAACAATCTGTACAATTTACTTTACATTTGCAAAGAAGTATGTATTGTGTAAGGCCTTCTTAATTGGATGCTAGTATGTAATGCTAAAGGAAATTGTGTAGATATTGTTCAATCATATAGACTGACGGTTCTGCTTCAAGGACATAAGGATCTGGTGCTGTCCCTTATTACATAATATGGCTGTCACAGTCCCTTGGGTCTACAGGTGCAGCTGATTCTCAAATTGCTGCATATGTTACAAACAAAAAACAACTAAAGAATTGGGAAAATGTGGAAATGATGTTCTATGTTCTGTGCTTCATTTCTGCTTCAAATGACATATGACCCTAACCATCTCATCCTGCCCTGACCTCTCTTCTATCCCTCAGGACTTGCCATCATTGCGCTGCAGGGGAGACACAACTCCCAGTCCCTTCCAGTTCTTTCTGCCCCTTAGCTCCGGACTCCAGCTACCCCCATCGGTGTTCCTTACTCCCCCCAAGGAGAAGAGGCTGTCCCTTGAATTCACGGAACAGAAACAACTGGTGTGTCAGTGGGCAAAGGTAAGGGTCACCCCCTGAAGGCCTCATCCTTAGATGTCCACCTGCCTGTTCTCTGTCTCACATTCCTTTCTCTGCTTCTGTTTTATCTAATTGTCTACACACTCCCCCTCTTGTCTTCTTGCTGCATTCCTTGGCTTGGCTCACCTTTGACCTCTGACCTTGCAGTGCAACCGCCTGTTTGAGCTTCTGCAAGAATTAGTGGATCATGTTAATGATTTCCACGTGAAGCCAGAAAAGGATGCCGGATACTGCTGCCACTGGGAGGGCTGTGCCCGTCGCGGGAGAGGATTCAATGCCAGGTGAGAGGCAACGAATATATTGGAATACCCTAGGAGCAAAACTTTATGTCAAAATGGCTGATGAGATGTTAGCAATGCACAGCTGCCATGTGCTAGAGGGAGTTCTTGCTTTAAAGTGGGTGATATATACTTTTCATTCCGTATTCTGAGATACTCTTCCGTTAAAATCCTCTAAGTGGTCAATGCATTTTGGTTATAGTTTCCATATTTTTGTATGTGACATGCCCCAAAATATCCTAAATCTGCAGGCATGGAGACATAAATGGTCATTTTGGTAATTATGGATATAAGTGTGTCTACATGACTGCATAGATCCTTAAAAACTTCATAAGTGGTAAATTAAAATGGATCTCCAGTCAAATTTCCATTCTATTCTTGTTCTGGCGACTATAACATTTTGGATTTCCTCTCATTTTTTGCCTTGGAGGCGATGGCCACCAGCACAGATAGAGAGGGTGGTTCTCCCCAGAACCTGGGACATACTGGCTCTGGCTTGGCAACATTCCGTAAAATGGGGACACCCCTTATAAAAAGCGAGGGGGGACCCAGAGGTAAGAATCCACGTATATACAGTCCACTGAGAGTGTCAAAAAAAATGTTCACAAGACCAAAGTTTTATTGATAAAATCGGTTCATAGCAGAAGAAAAGCCAACACGTATTGGGAAAGTGTATATGATCATGTGGGCTTGATCAGCTGGATAAAGAGACTGGGTGATCAAGACTATCACAGGGACTTCATATGGAGAGGTTCATATGTGGCACAAGGGCTGTTGATGTCCTTTAATAAGCTGACTGTAGATGGCTGCCGGTTCGTGACAGGCTAGAAGTAACTCTGTAGGAGGCAAAGACAAAAAGAGAGCAGCGCCATCTAAGTGCAGCATTAATATGACATTTTATTCCATATAAGACAATTGGTAACTCACAAGATATATGAGATGTCAGCGCATGTGGGGTTAATAATGTAGTTCATCCGCTCGTGGGGAGACGATCTGCTCGCTGGTTAGGAGGCAGCTGATGGATCCGGGTATGCTGGTGGCTCTCAGTGCTTCCAGCCACTCAGGACGTCTCACGGGCGGCAGTATACGTCACTTCCGGGTACAAAGAGCGCGCGTTTGGAGCATGCGTGCTCCTTCATCAGGATATGAAGGTGGCCTTATTAGAAGAGGTTTAAATAGTCTGTTGTGGCCAGGACATATCTGGCATAACCTTAGCAACCATTCCCAGCAGATCATTAGCAGATTAAAAGGCGCTAAAGAGTCAGAATGACTTGCTAAATAACATTAAAATAATCCTATGAGAACATCTGGTAATACCAATTATAAACTGGGTGATTAGAAATGAAAGAGGGTTTTAACAAACATCGCTAAATTAACAATTAAAAAAAATATTAAAAGAATCGTATTGAACAAAAGAACAATGAATGAGTATCGGGTGAGAAATTATGGGGGATAGATGTGGTGTATATGTAGGGGTGAAGATGACAATGAACTTCTAAATGAAAAATGAAATAAAATTAAACTTAAGTTAAAATAAAAAATATAAAAAAAAAAGATAAAAATAAAAATGAAAAATAATAAATAATAATGATAGTAGGAAATAATACATAAAAATAGAAATAATAAAAATAAAGAATAAATTAATATAAATAAAAGTAAAAACAAAAATAAAAAAATTTAACTAAACATAATGAAAAAATTAAAATAAGAAATAAAGATGAGAATGGAAATATAGGGGGGGGGGGGGGAGATGGGTGGAGGGGGTAATAGGACAGGGGAAGGGGGATAGAGGGTCACTAGGGAAATGAGGAAAAGGATAGAGGGTGACCAATTTGACGATGGCATGAGGTACATTGGATACTTACTATTAATGTGAGTAATAGGGGGTCTATTAGGGGAGGCTGCACACCTTGCCTGATCCTAAGCGCAGAGGCTTTTCCAATTTTTTACTTACTATTAATGGATATCTAGAAGAGGAATAGGACCGTAAGGGTCCTTAACTCAGAAGAAATTCATAATAAACAATGTTAGCTAAACACATAGATAAATGTGGTAGGGCGAACATTATGTACATATTTATACAAGGGAGGGAGGGGAGTGGGATTCACGTATTGGGGCCAAATAGACTCCCACTTCATCAGGGCTCAGGAATTTTGACTGTGCTTAAAATAGAGCTATAGGCAAAATGTTTTTTCTAATTTTGAATAAAGTAAGAGAGGGTTATAATCCATGGCAGTTTTATTTATTTTTTTGTCATCTTTGTCCCATTAAAGAGATTTCCCATCACTTCTTGTCCCATAGCCAAAACAGGAAGTGAGAGGAAATTCCTGCAAATGAACCCTTTCGCTGCCAGAGCCGTTTTTTGCACACATGTTTAAAAAATAATTTTAGGCCTGAAGATTACACAAAACCCACAAATATTATATATTTTCTGAACGCAGACACCCTAGAGAATAAAATAGCAGTAGTTCCAATTTTTATGTCACACAATATTACTGCAAAAGTAAAAAACACACTAACGTGAATTTTAGGGCAAACAAAAGCAATAAATTACCCATATTTTTGCTAAAATATAAAAGACGAGGTTGCATCGAGTAAATAGATACCCAACATGGCAAACCTTAAATTTTTGTGCACCCGTGAAATAGCATCAAGCTTCAGTACCCTATATTTTCTATAGGCGATGCTTCAAAAGCCCCCCATAGGTATCAGCGTAGTGTTTCAGAGGAGATCTTGTGCTAGAATTATTGCTCTGACTCTGGTGTGCGCGGCGATATGTAACATGTATATCGCAATCGATGTGGCTGTAGCCAACGGATTGTGTGTAGTACCCCCCCCCCCCCCCGCTATCAGGTCTGTACGACGTGCGGACCCGGCGGTGAAAGGGTTAAGGGAATCAGGACCCCTCCCCCAGGTCATCAGAACTAGTGTCCTCATTGTAAGATTTCCCTCTGTTACTTTTCTGGGGACAACCAAAATCAGGGTTTTCTTTTACTTTCAATGATAATGGTAAAAAACAGGACAAACAGAGAGGGTGAATCTCCCTAATGGGAGCCCAGATCGCAATAAAAACTTAATAGGTGTTCCAATCCATCTCCACTCTATCCAAAACTACAAATGGACTCAGATAAGATACAGAGCAGATACCAAATACCTCTGGTCCTCTGCTTGGGAAAGTTTCAGATTTGTCTGTTATCTGCTTATCAAAGTCCATTTAACCACTTGCTGACCACACTATAGCTGAAAAATGGCTACAGTGTGGTCGTCCAGCTCTGGAAGTGTGTCTAGTGACGTCCTCAGAACCCTGCACACCCTGGGAGCACACTCTGTTTCCTTTGGAAACAGCTGATCACAGATCGAGGTAAAAGGCCAATCACAGCGGCCCTTTACCCTTGTGATCAGCTGTGTCCAATCAGGGGAAATTTACACTGATAATCAGGGCACTGATCGTCAGTGAACTGATGATCAGTGCAGCCCCATCCGTGCCAATAAGTGTCCATCAGTGCAGCATATCAGTGCACTTCCATGCCTCCTCATCAGTGCCCATCAGTGCAGCCTCATCAGCGCACATCAGTGAAGAAGAAAAATTACTTATTTGCAAAATTTTATAACAGAAACGATTTTTTGAAATGAAAATGAGAACATTTTTTTTTTCAAAATTTTGTTTCTTTCTGTTTAGCAAAAAATAAAAAACCCAGTGGTTATTACATACCACCAAAAGAAAGCTCTATCTCTCTCCAAAAAATTAATAAAAATGTCATATATGTACAGTATTGCATGATCGTGCAATTGTCATTCAAAGTGCAACAGCACTAAAAGCTGAAAATTGGCCTCCAGTGACATTATGGGTTCTTCCACTTCTCAATAAATGGCGGTGGCAGCGTTTATTCCTGCAACGAATAGTGTTCACATGTTAAGGGCAGCAGTAGTCAGAGCCCAGACCAAGGGGTGGACAGCCTGGGCTCAGAAGAAGTGGGTTGGATTACACTGGCCACCATTTCTCAAGGAAGATTTGTGATATTTCTGCAAAAGATGTTTTTTTTTTTTTTAATTACTGTGCTGAGCTGCATTTCTGGAACTGCAGTCTAGAACCTTTAAGGTTCTAACAAGTCTGAAGGATGTGTTTGCTACATACATGTGTACAGAATCTTTATAGCTGATGAGAGAAACCCTTTGCATTTATGTCTTCACCAGCCATTGAGTTGCTGAAGTGTCTGGTTAGTTAAACACTAAAAAACAAGATAACTGACTACGAAGGCAGCAAAGAGCGTTAGGGGTGACCCAGTACCATGCATGCTAAGCCTTGTAGCCCCCAAAGTCACATAGCATGTGTGTAGAAGACCATATCACGGACTTGTGTATTTTCATTCTTGACCATCGTGCCTGTAAATGTTTATGGACCATGGCCCATTGATCCATGACACATATTCAGATCTATAGAAGAGAGTAAACACATGAGTGGTGACCTTTTTGACCAGAGGAGGTATCATCCCAGAAAGTATAAACCAAAACAAAAGCCAAAATTGTGGGACTTTATATATACCTCCAATAGTAAATACACGTTGGTAAAAATAGCATAATTCTTTATTGTATACAAGGGTTAAGAACATGGTTGTTACATACATATTATAAAAACATTACATTTATGCCCCGTACACACGGTCGGACATTGATCGGACATTCCGACAACAAAATTCTAGGATTTTTTCTGACGGATGTTGGCTCAAACTTGTCTTGCATACACACGGTCACACAAAGTTGTCGGAAAATCCAATCATTCTGAACGCGGCAACGTAAAACACGTACGTCTATAAACGGGGCAGTAGCCAATAGCTTTCATCTCTTTATTTATTCTGAGCATGCGTGGCACTTTGTGCATCGGATTTGTGTACACACGATCGGAAATTCCGACAACGGATTTTGTTGTGGGAAAATTTTATAGCCTGCTCTCAAACTTTGTGTGTTGGAAAATCCGATGGAAAATGTGTGATGGAGCCTACACACGGTCGGAATTTCCGACAACAAGGTCCTATCACACATTTTCCATCGGAAAATCCGACCGTGTGTACGGGGCATAAGTGTGCAAGAGGTCAACAGATTATAGCATCAACCTATCTCAGAAACATCCCTGATTGTAATGCTGATATGATTGGCGAAAAAAGGGTCAACGCGTTTTGCGGGAACCCCACTTCCTTGGGACCTCTATTGCATCCACACGTGATAACAGTGCACACCCCCCACATATAATTCGATTAATTCCTAAAGGACCATATATAAGGATAAGGCGAAATTGTTCAAATGATATAATGTGTAAATAACTTGTGCGCTACACTGTATCTGATAAATACAGTTTGTGCTAAGAAAAAAAATTAAAACATCAAGGCAGTGGACTATCTAATAAAGGATAATGCTGCCAACACCTGTAGTGTCACTACATACACATTAAAACGTTAAATCATAAATGGTGTGGCGCTAAATCCAACCAATGTGTATTATGACTCTGTGATAGTCAGTATAAAACATATTATGTGCATCAACAGCTATATAAACTATCAGCTAATAGCATAATATAAGTTGCTAAAAATAGTGAATATATATGAGCATAAAATATGTAAAAAATATATAAAACAATAACAAATTAATATAAATGTGATAAAACAGTTCATATCAGCCCTGTGGGCGGTGCATCTAAAATCTGGTGCGGTGCAAATCACACAAAAGTGAAAGCAATATTTCTTTTAAATATAGGATGAAGTGCTGTGTTAATTCTCCAAATTAAGTGACATTTTTATTTTGTGCAATCCAATCTTTCATCCATGTGCTCCACCACTGTGCACAATAGATTTAATGTAACTCGCTTCTATTGAATTAGTAATCTCCATTAGGAATGTAGCTCTTGGTGACTAAATGATAGTTATGCTCAAATGGTCAACACATGGAAGGGATATGTAAATCCACATGGTGTAGTAGTAGTGAACAGGTTTATTAAAAAAAGGTATAGACTTACAGTTAAAATTAAATCAAATATATAGGACCGCGGGGTCACACAAGGAAAGGACAGTAGGAGATACGAACTGCCAGTCTCAGCCGCGACCGGAAATGTCGGCACCCGGCTCCTCCCGACGCATTGTGTCACAGACTCGTGACTTTCTCAAGGGTTCAAATGATGTTGACTTGGAAAGACTGGCAGACTCACTATATGGGCATTTCTCAGAGAGGTGTTTTAGTGCATATTCACTAAAAAGGCAGCCTATAGATCGGCCAAAAACAATCCAGGTGATCTTCTGCTCTTTCAGGGTGATAGGTCTTCCATCTTTCAGAAAATTAGGCCCATTACCAAATTCAACAATCAGAATGCTTTAATTAAATGAATCCTAAATACACACTGGCACCTATTTGTAGACAATCCGAATCTTCTACCCAATGTTGATGATAAACTGCACATTACATACAAAAGAAATCGCTCTTTGAAAGATATGCTAGTCTTCAGCCATTTTACCAGGAACAAAGGATCGGACCCTTGTGTGTCTCTCCCACGTGGTACCTTTAGATGCCAGACATGTATTTATTGTCGTTATATTCAACTAGGCAAGGTGGTAAACTTACCCAATGGTAGAACCTGGAGATTGCCACACATCATAAATTGTGACACAATTGGTTCAGACCTATAGAAGATCTATGTACACGTGGATCTTATTATGTGAAGCATATGAAATGATATATCCCTATGATGGATTTGCAGGTACAAGATGCTGATTCATATTAGAACACACACGAACGAGAGGCCCCACTGCTGCCCCACCTGCCATAAGAGCTTCTCTCGGCTGGAGAACCTGAAGATACACAACCGCTCACACACAGGTATGAATCCTATTATCATTTCCGTGTCTTATGCTGGCCCTACACAATGAATGTAATGATCATTCTGATAAAAGAATCCCATCTTCCATCAGTTTCACTAAACTAAATGGGGTGGTTAGTAAATGATCATTTTCATTGAACTGAAATTATCAGACCCGAAGGACAAAGCCAGGCAAATTTAACCACATGGATCGGATCAACTTTCTATGTTGTGTTAAACAATCATTTTAAAACAAGAAATTGTTTATTGGTTATTGTTTTGTATATAGCCAGTGCTATGCTGACAACTGTGTCAGGTTACTTGCAGGTATTGGCATTCCATACTGTGTGTGTGGAATGGCTACTTCCTTCTCTCACCCATGATGGCACATACACCAGCCCTTCTCAACCTTTTTACCCCAGAGGAACCCTTTAAATAACATTCAGGTCTTGGGGAACCCTTGCTAAAACCAAGTCATTGTTGGTCAGTGGGACAATTTACCTACCTGCAGTGGTAAATTGAAGAAAATGAAAATGGTCTCCAGTCAGTTCGCTCCACATCCCCTGGACTAAACTAGCTGAAAGTTAGATAGAGTTCATGCAGCTGGTTCTATCACGTGGCATTGACCCAGGAACTATGCAGGCACCATCAAATGCAAGGTCAGTCAGCTACAGCTCAGGAAACCTCTGGAGGAACCCTGGTTGAGAATGGCTGTCCTACACCAATGAGTAGGTTTTTTGCTTGCTACAGTTTTGGTGAATGTATTAAAATGAACCTAACTAATACACTATGGTGGCCACACTACCACTGCACAGACAATTGGTCAAGTGTTTGTCTTTTAAAGTTGCCATCTCTTGACTTGGCTAACATCGCTGAAGTTTCTTGGAAAACCTGTGCCCCGGATATGGAAAAAGTGGGGATGCCTCTTCCCACCTTCCCCAAAGTAGTTCTCTAGTGCCTTGTTGCCAGGCCTGATCTTTGTTACATGGGTAGGTGAGACAGGAGCACCCAGTGTCCAATAAAAGTGATTGAGTTAGAAGGCATTTATTGACAATAGAAACAAGTACATTTAGCCAATGCCTTTTGGGGGAACAAGGCCTCCCTCTACTTCAGGGCTCTTGCTGCATGCTAAAAGATGGGGAATATGCCCAATCAGGTGTGTTAATAGCAAGGAATCCAGATCACCACTGTCAGAATGGATTGGGTGCAGAGGCAGCATTGCTTTTCATCTCAGTACTGGAGAGTCTTTTGACTTGGTTAAACATTTCCGTAATTTCCTACTGTTTTGAGACTCATCTGAATGCGTAGGCGATTCAGTAGATTGGTAGAGCCTCACCTTCTATATTTCTCCATTTTCATGATAGTCCATATTTGGACTCCAAGGACCTGTCCTGCTGTGGGTCTGCATTCCCATACCCCAGGGGTTAGGAGGTAATGCTTAGGGCTGGAGACCGCGCTGGACTGACTCGATCAGTGACTGGTCATGCGTGGGCGAGCAGGAGGAAGTCCCTTCCAGTGGTTTGTGCCCAGTTTGTGGATGTGGCGGTGAGACCTCTTGGGGCTTGGGCTGCTGCCTCTGCAGCCAAAGCCACTCTGACATTGATCATTTGGATTCTTCACTATTAACACAGACATTTTGGGAACATTCCCCATCTTTTAGTATGCAGCAACAGCCCTGAAGAAGGGGGAGCCCTTGTTCCCCCGAACTGCGTTGGCTTGATGTACTTGTTTCTGTTTTTCAATAAACTCCTTCTAACTCATCTTTCAACTTGCATATTATTGGACACCAGACTCTCCTTTCTCAATGTACCTGTCTAAGTCTATATGCAGAAACTAACTTAAGGCTGTATTAAAAGGCAGCAGCCCAAGCTCCAATAGGGCTCACCGCCATCATCCACAAACTGGGCACAAACCACTGGAAGGGACTTCTTCCTGCTCTCCAACGCTATCACCCATGGCCAGTGACTGATCGAGTCTGTCCAGCGCAGTTTCCAGCCCTAACAAGTTACCCTTGGCACATGGGGGCACTGATGAGAGAAACACACATCTCTGGCTATAATTGTTACTCTTTGCAATCTCCTGAAAGAGTTTTTTATACTTTGCTCCCACAACTCCTGTTAAGAGGAGGAACACCAGGCAAATAAATACAATAGTTGGGGTTGCAAGAGTGAGGGGAACATGCTCAGATATATGTGATGATCGCTAGTAAGTACTCCAGGTAGAAGAAAGTAGGCAGGGCAGTAACACATGGGGGGTTATTTACTAAGAGCAAATCCACTTTGCACTACAAGTGCAAACTACAAGTGCAAAGTGCACTTGAAATTGCACTGAAAGTGCACTTGGAAGTGCAGTCGCTGTAGATCCGAGGGGGGCATGCAAGGAAAATAAAAAACAGCATTTTAGCTTGCACATGATTGGATAATAAAATCAGCAAAGCTTCCCCTCATTTCAGATCTACCCCACAGATTTACAGCGACTGCACTTCCAAGTGCACTTTCAGTGCAATTTTAAGTGCAAAGTGGATTTGCCCTTCGTAATAACCCCCATAGAAGAAAATCAAGCTCTGAAAAGTGTTGTCGCTCTGAATTTGCTGTGTAGCCATACAGGGGTTGGTGGATCAGATGTGTATTACATTACAGTTCTTTTTTCACATCTTCTGCATCAATATTGTACTCTTTGGCTGAAGTTTTCAGCAAAGATCTGAATCTTGTAGTGAATTAGAGGTCTGAGAATGGAACCACAGTGCATGGCGGGGGACACAGGCATTTGACACTCTTGCAGGAGACTGACAGCAGCTGCAGCATTGTAATGAAGAAAAGGTAAAAAAAACATGGCCCGCCAGAGAGGTAAGTATAATACTTATTCTATTGCATTAACCTGATAGGGTAGCTTTAATTCATAAAGCAAGGATGCTTTTAAAGCAGGTTGGAAAAGTAATTTCTTACATTTCAATATTCATACATGGATCCAATTTATTCTCATCTGCAGGAGAAAAACCCTACATGTGTCCCTATGAGGGCTGCAACAAACGCTACTCCAACTCCAGTGACCGCTTCAAGCATACACGCACACACTACGTGGATAAGCCCTACTACTGCAAGATGCCTGGATGCCAGAAGCGCTACACAGACCCCAGCTCCCTGCGGAAGCACATCAAGGCTCACGGTCACTTCATCTCACACCAACAGCGCCAGTTACTGAAAATTCATCAGCCACCAAAAATGCCAACTGTGGGGGACAGCAGCTATGCAAGTGGTACCCAACTCATCATTCCCAACCCGGCGGCTATCTTTGGAGGCCAGACACTGCCAATCCCACTGACGCCAGGACCTATAGACCTCAGCTCCCTGGCTTGTAGCGGGGTCGCCTCAGCACTGGCAGGGTTACCAAATCCCATGTTGACACTGGCAGGGGCCCCTCTGAACCTGGCTAAAGGCTCACTGCTATCTCAAGCTTACTCAGCTGCTGGTCTCAGCCTACCTTTGGTCTCATTGATAACATCGGGGAAATCTGAAAGTGAGAAGAGGTCTAAAGCCCAAAATTCAGAGAGTGTTGAGAGGACTGAAGGGTCAAAATTGAGGCTTAATTCGGCTGATGGCCTCTCCCTCCTGCCTGGTGGAGTTTTAGATCTTTCTCCTGGTGTGGGCTCAGATTCTTTACTGCCAGGATGGGTGGTCATCCCTCCCGGTTCTGTGTTACTCAAACCGGCAGTGGTCAACTAAGGCTGCTGTAACTTGACACCTGTGCCCACTCAGCCTGGTCACATGACTTGCCCTGGGTTCTGACCTGGTTACATTCCCAGCCATGTGATTCCCGCAGACCTCTTGCACAAGTAACACTTCACAGAATGTGCTCCTTCGACCTTGTGAACAGAAGGTGGCTCTGTGCTGAGGGTGTGACTGGATTTATATTTTGCGTTACCTGCAGAATCGCTTTTCCCTTTTATAAGTGGGACCAAAACTGGCGGGTGGAATGCCAAATGCAAATGTGATTATACCGTAAAGACACTTTCCAAGGACTCTTCTGTAAAGGAATGTGATGAAGGAGAGGACTGAGGAGGAGAAAGAAGCACTTTGTGAGGTTCAGGGGGTCTCTGAGGCCAGGTGAAGTTACCTTGTCATCTGCAGACTTTTGTTTCTCATAAATTACGAAAGAAGGTGCTATGCCTTCCGAGAAAAGCAATAATTTGGGAGACGCTCCAAACGAGCTGACTCTGAAATGACAAAAGGGAGCGGAGCGTGGATGGTCTGGGGGACTCACGATCTCTTATCCACTCTCCAATTCTCTGCCGCGCTCAATTCAACTGACATAGAGCAACCTGTTTATCTTGTAACATTATAGAATTCATGTAGGCCATTCCAGAACTGTGCTTTTCTCAGGTCTTTATTGTCCCATGTTATCGTGTTTCAGATCAGCTGTGTGGGCCATCTCTTAGCGATGTACATATGGCTGTTTTAACCAGAACTCACAGGCACCTGAGCTCATATGTGGGGTGCAGGGTCCAAACATGCACTCCAGACAGATGGCTTAATTGATGAGTATAGACTTGAGTTCCCTACTGTGATCTCGTCTTGAAGATGTGATTTTTTTTTTTCCCCCAAGTTTTGGCCAAAGTGAAAGGTTCTCTTGTTAGCCTCTCCACTTGTTCTGCACCCCCCTCCTGCTCTGTTCACCTGAAGAAATGTTGAGAAATACCTGCTATTTTTGAGTGGAGTATATGACCTTCTCCCTTTCCTTCCAGAATGCAGTGCTCAGGACTCAGTGGCCAACCATTAGGGAGGCCAAGGTGTGGAAAAATAAACATACTTCCCCTGTGCAAGCTCCGTCACTGATAAACATGGAGCTTACACACAGGGTTTAATCACCTTTGCCTGTGGGAGAGCAGATAAGTATCGAGGGTGCAGCGTGCACTATCAAGATAACCTCTCACTTTGCCCTGAAGCAGAGTTTGATTAGGATTTTGCTGTCCTCCAATGAGATTTTCTAAATTACCATGACAGTAAAGAAGGAGTGCTTTTGTGATTTACAGCCCTAAGGCCAGCCATGGACAGAGCAAATTTCTTTTCCTGCAACCTGTGTTGATGGGGGATTCCCTCCCATGGAGCCATCATGTTCTCCCGGTGGGAGGGGGGAGCCATCCCCACCGGCAGAACACAGTGATTTTTGCTAGCGGCTATAACAGCCACTAGCAATAATCGCATGTAAAATCCAGCAGGCAGATTGTACCCAAGCTGATCAATCAACTTGGGTACATTCAGCCTGCCCATACATGGTTGGAATCTTGTCTGGTTCCTGCTCAGCTAGCTGAGATTGGAACCGTCTATGGCCGGCTTAAGATAATTAAATTTCATCCTTGGGCTATAATTTAAGATAAATTCCTTTAAGACGGCCTGGGTGTGAGGAGCGGCGCTACCATAGATGTGTGTCTTGAACCTTATCCCATAGCAACCCATCACACAGGAGTGTTTTCGGATAAGGGCTGAGACATCACACAACCATCTGGCTCTTCTATTGAAATTAATAAGATGAGACTGTCAGTGGAATGAGTTTATACAGCCTTTTAATATACACCTGCCACAAGGGCAGCAAAGAAGCTTTTGCCTTTCCCAATTCTCACCTCTATCTGGAGATCCTACATGCCTGGCCTTCATGCTGATATTTTTGTTTCAATGTTCTTGGTCTGTGACCTGGAACAAGTATGCAGATAAAGAAATACTCATATTCCTGATCTACATACTTAATCCAGGTCAGTAGCTCAAAAAGTACTGAAACAAGGTCAGCTGACAGCCAAGCATCTATCATTTCCAGAAGGAGGTCAGCGAACACGTTTATTTTACCCCTACACTTACTGCTTGTGGGTTTGAGACTGTGAGAGCTGCCTTGTCTTTGCAATGATAGCCAAGTGCCGGATAAAATTGTCCTTTTCACTTGGTGCTGTACTTGACGTGTGTGCAGTGAAAGGATTGTTCCCTCTTCCTGCTACCAATTTAATGATCGGTCCCAAAGATGTTTGAGACCAGCTTCAACCTCCATGTAATTTGCTCTGTGTGCCCTACACGCCCTGAATATCGATAGTAATCCATCACATATTGGCTGACAATGGGACAGTGTAAGGCCGGTGTTCCTACATTCCGCTAATACATGTTTCTTGCTCAGATTTACCTTTGCACTAAACTTCTCTCCGCACTTTCCCATAATCCTCTCTGCTAGCCATTTTTTTTTTTTACAGCTACCTCCCACTTTTAACAGATCTGGCTCCCCTCCCTCCCGCTCTCTGGATTTCCCATGACAACGCATTCAGGCGCAGTGAATGCTGCTTCTCAACGCTTTTCTGAAGAGCGCACAGAAATTTTGTTTTGAAAACCAGAATCAGAATCCCTATATAACCCTCATTTAAGGATGTGTGGGGAGGAGGATCTCTACAAGCTCTAGCAGTGACAGAGCTATCCAAGCTATCTTATAGACTGTGAGAATGCCGTGTGAGTGAGTGAATGTGTGTGGTTAATGCTCTGCTGATGACCCCAGACTGACAAAATATAAAAAGACGTCTCCTGCTCAATATTTGGGGTTTTTGGAGGGAGCGTATACTACGCTAACCTTAAAAAGAGGTTTATGGCATTGCAATTTTTTTTTGGGGGGGGGGGGGGGGGGTTTAAAGGAAAACTGTGGCAGTAAAATGATATGTTTAGTGATTTAGCGATAAGCTGCCTCTTGCAATGGTGACAGTTTCACCATTGACAGTATTTTTTCTTAGATTTGGCTCTCTCATCTGATACACAAGTGAGAAGGAGAATATAAAAAAAAAAAAGAGGAAAGAATACAGCAACAGCGCAGTGTCATATGCAGTATTCAATAGCAACCGATCAGAAGTAAGGTAAAATGGTGAATTCTTACTGGTTGGTAGGGGTTATGGCACTTTACTAGAGCTAAATGCATTTGCTGATACAAATGGAAATTTGCTTAAACTGGAAATGCTTAAAGATTCAGCATGACTACAGTTTTCCTTTAGCCTTTGCTCTTGTTCAGCAGCCTTTACATAATAAGGAACATTGGGGTGGATTGAGAAGAGCTCGGCGAAGAAAGTATTTGCTTTCCATGGCAAAAAATTAAATTGCAGCAATCTTTTCTTTTTAGCTCAGGCTATAGGTCAAATGTTTTACCCCCTGAGCAACATGTAAAATAACTTGCAGGTCTCAGGGAACCCCTGTTAAAAAAAAAACAATTTATTCGGGGGGTGGGGGGCTGGGTCAGTGGGAAAAAATGCCCCTTACATTGGTCACCAGTGGGGAGAATGCCCATCACCACCCATAGATCAATGGAGTTTTGCCGCTGGTTCTGCCAAGTGGTGTTGGCTCTGGAACTATGCAGGCACCATTAAATGGGAGGCCAATCAGCTACAGCTCAAAGAACCCATAGCAGCCTCTGAAAGAACTCTAGTGTTCCATGGATCCCCGGTTGAGAATGGCTGCTATAGAACCTGCAGTGTGACTAATGGAATCTCTTTGGTTATTGTGATACCTTTTTTAAGCAGGCCACAGATTACTTGATTTTCTTTTCTTCCACCAAAGGTGGAAGACGAGAAAATCGCCCAATTCCACCATCAATACAGTGTTAATCGGGGAATGACTCCCGCAGCTCTATTGTATTCTGCCGGTGGGGGCGTGGTGAGCTTTCCCAGCTGGCAGAATACAATGATTACTGCTGGCAACTATCGCATAAAGAAAAACCCTACAGGGTGGTTGTACCCAAGCCGATTAATCCCCATACATGAAACAAAATTTTTCTGGTCCCTGCTGAACTTCCTTCCGTGTATGGCTAGTTTTACGCTCAGTTTGATCAATAACTGTATTGGGCTACAGTATCAGACAGCAATCCCAGAAATTCGCTAGATTGCCCCATCAACACAGACCGTGTTGATGCGGGAATCACCCCTGCCGGGCCATTGTCTTCTCTCAGTGGGGGGGGAGCCATCCCCACGGGGTGAAGACTGATGATCGATAGCAGCCGCTAGCAAGAGAATCCGGTAGGCTTGTTGTACCCAAATTGATCAACTTGGTACATTCAGCCTGCCCATTAACGATTCAAACCATGTATGGCCGGCCTAATCCAGGCATCCAGTGGGTCTTTATACCCAGGGGGCAGACAGCCTTCCCAGTCAGGTGACCGCTGTGATTGGCTGTCACAGTGGTGACATGATCAGAAGCTTATCCCACCACTTTCTGATCATGACTGTCTATGACAGCTCAGTCACTGTGCTGGGAGCATGCAGTGAGTGATGAAAGCTATCCTCTTTGCCTCCATACATAATGTATTTGACATGTGGACAACAAGCAGTTAACAGAACCCCTGAGTAGGGCAGATACCAAACTTACGTGGAAGCTCTTTAGATTCAATATAACAATTTACTACTTCACCCCCGAACAATATAGCAAACATGGAGCTTCCCTTGAACGATTTTACTTTGCAGGTATGTACATACTGCTTCTGATTGCCTTCATTTCTTCACTGAGGAAGGACCATTTCAAAATGGATCCTTTGGGTATTTAAAGTGCAAGGGACCAACTTGGAGCCTATGGCATAGGTCCAGGCATTACCCAAAGTTATTACTTCTTGCAACATCATCAAAAGGTTTGCAAATTATTGTTGGGTTAGCTACTGGAAACTTAGTTCCTACTGACATAGGCGGCAAACCCCCCCCCAAAATTACTTTTCTCAAAAGCCTTTTCCTTTCACAGGGTGTGGGTAGGCTCTTAACAGTCAAGACCGAGGCATAGTTTAGTGTGGAGAGGGATCGAGGGGCTTAAAGCTGGCCATAGGGGGATCAAATCTTGGCCAGTTCAGCAGGGACCAGCCGAGATTGGACAAGGTGGTTGTACACAAGTTGATCCAGCCGCTCTGATTTTTTTTTTTTTTTGTTTTTGCATGCGATTACTGCTGGCCACTATTGCCGCTTGAGTTATCCCCCCCATCTCCATGGACACTTAATGAGAGAATCCTGTTATTCGCTTTTCTTCCACCACTGGTGGAAATCACACAGGGGTTGATTTACTAAAACTGGAGAGTGCAGAGTCCGGTGCAGCTCTGCATAGAAATCAATCAGCTTCCAGGTTTTATTGTCAAAGCTTCATTGAACAAGCTGAAGTTAGAAGCGGATTGGCTAGCATGCAGAGTTGCACCAAATTTTGCTCTCTCCAGTATTAGTAAATCAACCCCATAATCTATGGGCTGCTTTAGAAAGGCAAAGTTCGGCAGTTCAGCAAGCAGGGTTAACAATGCTGGTTTGGATTTCAGTGCAGCAGAAGCACCATGTTGTCAGTTCAAACAGGAAAGTAGAGACTCACTGGCAGATCACCAGATATTTTTTTCTTTTTTTGAAGGGATAAAACTGTGTACACACACCTAGCCCCAGGTAATTGCTGGCTGTGCAAAAATGTACAAATAGCTGTGGCAGCTGACAGCCTGTCATTGCACTGTATGGGCTCAACATCCATGCAAACATAACCTTAAGCTGGCCATACATGTAAGGATTTCCCTGGGCCGAGCAGGAAAGCTATAGATTCCCCCATCCACTCAAAATATTAATGGATGAATCTCTGGCTGCCACCTATTGTATTCTAATAGCTGGGACTGCAGTTGCTGTTTAGCCAACTTTTTTTGGCCCAGCTCTTTCGATTTCTCAATCGAAATTGGT
Source organism: Lithobates septentrionalis (assembly GCA_037952835.1). NCBI lineage: Eukaryota > Metazoa > Chordata > Amphibia > Anura > Ranidae > Lithobates > Lithobates septentrionalis. Next base: position 3,144,571 of record JBBDGP010001518.1, read on the forward strand.
CAAGGTGAGTTGCATTGGCAGGGCCATTCATGGCTCAAAATGTCTGCTGATCCAATTTAAATCAGCTGCATTGGAGACATGTACTGTATGGGCTGCTTTAAATCTAAAATTCCCACAGCCCCAGATGAAAGTTAAAAATTAGACTTGAAGTGGGAGTGCCTGTGAGGAGGAGGAGTAGGGTAGGTACTACTATTAAAAAAACATTGGTTCTTTCCTGTAAGCAGCATCATGGTGTCTAAGGCACCCTGTAGTGTTTCTTCCTGTACAGAACAGAAGGGTTGGAAAAAAAAAAAAAATTCCAAAAGAAAAATTATATGCTTTACAAAACAGGGTTTTTTGCTGACACAGTCCTTTAAATATACTAGCAAAGTAATATTTGTTACAGTAGCGGTCCCCCCCCCCCCCCCCATGAACATTGGAGCATTTTGTCTTTTACTGTATTGGAATAGTGCAGATGAGCCCAGAATACTGGCCCATTCGAGAGCATAAGCATGGCTTTAAGGGAGTGATGCTCTGAGTGGCCCCATCTACTAGAGTAATGATCTGCAGGCAGCCAGGATGAAGTGCCTTCTGTATCATAACCAACCTCCCACCCCTCTTTATGTCTGTACCTCCTCCATGACCAAGTGAAGACCGCTCTTGCATCGGTGTATGAGATGTGCTGCGTGACTGCAACATGACGAGACCGCCCCCTCGAGTGCGGAGATTGTCCAGTAAGCTCCTTAAAGGGGGCAAGCTGCCAAACGAGATGCCTCCCCAAAATGGGGGCATTTATTCAACTATTAAAAACTTAATAAAAAAAAAAAACCTACAGCAAAGTCGTCATGTGTTTGATTCCTGTAATGGTCTTGTTTTTTTACTAGCTGGTAACATAAGGATAATCAAAATTGCTATGCAATTTAAGATCACCCTGGCAAGAAAGTAAAAGGTTATTTTAAATATGAGTTCCAGGTATGGCAATTTTATACATAATTCTGTTAATCCACCTTGTAACCATGTACCCTGTTTCCCCGAAAATAAGACCTAGCGTGATTATCAGTGATGGCCGCAATATAAGCCATACCCCCCAAATAAGCCCTAGTTAAAGTCATTGTAGGTCTTACTTTAAGGGTAGGGCTTATTTTTGGGGAAACAGGGTAGGGCTTATTTGGGGGGTAGGGCTTATTTTGCAGCCATCACTGACAATCACGCTAGGTCTTATTTTCAGGGAAACAGGGTATGTACCATACCCAGCTGATGCCCCTGGAAGCTGGAAATCCCTAAAGTAACTGCTACTCCAGCGTTTTCCCACTTGCTTCCCAGTCTCATACTGAGCAGCTGCCCAATGCATTGTGAAAATAGGAGACTTGCTTGGCACAGGCGCCATTCAGAGAATGCTTTGTATGACATCACCACCTCACCCAGAGAAGAGTTCATGCAAAAATGCAAAGCATTCGGCATGGTGTGTGCTCACAATGCTGCAGTGCAAGCAAAGTACAGGACGTAGAAGCTAGGGGAGATCACGGGAGAAGCTTTGACTATCTGGCGATTTCAGCTTCCACTGGCTTACATTGACCCAAGCCAACTATGTACAAAAAAAATCCTTACCTGCAAGTCATCTTTGTAAAATTACCATTTTTAACTTTCTGGTCAAGGGGTTTATAGAACTTTTCAAAGCCAGTCATCCAGTGAAACTGTCTTGTGCATGCACAATCGCACATAATGAAACTGTAATGTCACACATTAAAACATGCATAAAGGCTTCGTCCACCCTTGCAACCCTGTTTCATGTTAAACCCCAAATATGGGTGTAACAAAATCTTGTTATAGGCACCTCTCCACCCTCAAATAGGCCCCCTCCCCAATAGGCACCTCTCCACCCTCAAATAGGCCTCCTCCAATAGGCACCTCTCCACCCTCAAATTGTGGGGCGTTTCCCCTGTCCTGTAGCTGATCACACAGCCATGTCACTCATTCATATGGATTTGTGAATGGGAAGACCATAAGCCCCCCCCCCCCCCATCACTTCAGCACGAATGCAGCAATGTCACTACACTTTACACATAGTTTACTTCCTCCATTCCCATAAGAAAGCCCTGAGGCTGGGATGAAAACAGAAGAGCATGTGCACTGAACAATTTACATGATTGCAGTGCAAAATTGTAATAAAAATGTCAATTTTATTAAATTCATGCAAAAGGTGAACTAGACATGTAGGGCAGCCTGTGAGCTGCCAATGCAATTACAGATTGGTGCCATTTCTTTTTACGCAGTGGTAGGGCTTTAGTGGTGCAATGTAAAGTGGGCTGGAGAGGCATTCAAATATGAATGACACTGCAAAGCACCATGGTATATGTGTTGCTGTAACATGCTACCATAGCACAACAGTGCTTGGCCTCTAAAGACTATATAGCAGGGGTCTCAAACTGGCGGCCCTCCAGCTGTTGAAAAACTACAAGTCCCATGAGGCATTGCAAGGCTGAACTGTTACAAGCATGACTCCCTCAGGCAGAGGCATGATGGGATTTGTAGTTCCGCAACAGCTGGAGGGCCACCAGTTTGAGACCCCTGCTATATAGCCTGTGTATTAGTCTGTAATATTAGGTCAACACAGCGGGTTAAGTAGGAAATACTTTTACACTCAGAAATAACTTCTTAAAACAATGTTTATTCAGAAGAAAAAAAAAAAAGTTAAAAGTACCTGCAGCAAAAAGTCACTTCAGTTGTGAGACAGACAGATTCCAGCCTGCTGAACAGAACTCGGCCAGGAGGTCCCAAATTACACCGGCAACACAGAATAGTGGGATAATGCATAAATATCACTACTACATGCAATGGGTGTAGCTTACACAGGGATTATGACAACACAAATCACTCACTAAATCAGCAGATGAGTCAGTACTCCACTGGAAAATAGTCATTTAAAATCCATAGTGTAGGAGGGTGGTAAGCTTGATAGGAGAAAAGACATGTGCAGTCACCAACAGCTCCTCGATGGGTATGGGGTTCCCTCAAGACGAACAATAAAAGGAGGGAGCCAGATCAGTATTTGTCAAACAAACTGAAATTTATTCTGAAAACACATATAAAAACAGTGTATACTGCACACGGGGCTGGTAGAATGGAGCAGTTGTCTCGATGGACTGGAGGAGAGTAGCTGCAATAGCACATGTCAGGAGCCTCTAGAGCTCTAACACATGCCACAGGTTGGTAAAACAGGTAGGGGGCGGGCCGCAAAATGTTTCTGAGGCTCCGTCTCTTTCATCAGGCTAACGTTTTTAGATGTGTTTTCAGAATAAATTGCGGCTTATGTTTAACATATACGGATTTGGTGCCCTCCTTTATTTATTTATTTTTTTTTATACAGGGATTACATCCCGTCCGTTCGTGAAAATGCTACTAGCAATTAAAAGTGAATCTTTCCCAAGAAGCATGGAGGCTGCCACTGCTGACCTTCTAGAAATGCCAGTTGCCTGGTTATGCTGATCCCCACTAGAATCTCCGGTTACTGGCCTGGAACAAATAAAAGGACAGAAAATACCATTCCCATCTGCACAGTTGCTCTGGGATAGCAGTTCAAGGTATTGAATGTCTGCACAGCAGCCAGACAACTAGCATTTACAGAAGGAGATGTCAGTGTTGGCAACCGGCACATCGCAGGACTGGCTTCCTTTAACTCACAGGCACATTTAACAGCACAACTGAGCTACAGAAGCCTGTGTAGCTTGGGCCTTACAAAGGCCAATCATGGCAACACATCACTGTCCCCTGACTAACAGTAGCCAGTCAAAGAGCACATTCACAGTTTGTGTCATACCAGACAATGAACAGATCTTAAAATAACTGCACTGAGGCTTCATTTTACATCATAAAATGGCTACCGCAGAGGGTAGGAGGGGACAGGAACACTTTGTGCTGCTAAAGACTTCCTGAAAGAACTACAAAAAAATATAAAGCTTTGTCATCAGTCATACATTAAAATAATGTAAATGGTGCAAGTGTGGTGCTAGTCTCACCAATATTCCATTCCCACAATAAATGCCGAATCTCAAGTTTAAAAAAAAAACAAAAAAAAACAAACAAAAAAACAAAAATGATAAGGGGGTTGCACCTGACTAGCGAATCTCAGAACAGACCAATAAAAAAAGCCTCCATATTCAATGGTGTGTACTTTATAGTGCACTAGTTACAATAAGTAAACTTATTAGATTGTGCAATCACATAATTACATACAATGTTACAACTGTGAAACATTTGCTAAAAAGCTAAATAAAATTAGGTTGAATTTGCATCTGCATAGATATTACAACCGTATCAGGTGTGGAACCCCCCCCCCCCCCACACACACACACACAAACTGGCAATTCACGTCGCATGAAGCTTGTAGCCCATACTAAAGCTCAGCCTGACTCAAGAGAAGCACAGAAGTAAAGACTTCCAATGGTGCAGCTCCAGTAAAGCACTAGTAAACACTTAACACACTCCTATATCATTGGAATAAACACTTATCTCTATACAAAATTCTGGTCATTCATTACAAATGTATGATGACATTACTATGTCAGGCTCGGTCCAACGCGTTTCAAAATTATGATGTCCTCAGAACAGTTGGTCAAACCCAACTAAAGATAACTAAACAGTTTAGGCAGCCCAAAGGTCTGGTGGATAATTAGGAATTTAAGCATTGAGTGAAGTAAACCGTGTGCAGATCTCAGTGGATTTTGGGATAGGATGAACATGAAGAAGACATACTGAGATCACACATATTCAAATTCAATGACTTGGACTGGAACTTCATACACAGATAAGCACTTTCCATTTCTGTGAGTGTTTAGTTTTCAATGTACATGCACAATTTAGTTTATCAACTTCATTCAGCAATTGAGGCATTAACCTCGTACAAGCTTTAACCAGTGCTCGGCCAGACACCGATAGTCACAAGACTGCTGAAGAGAAAAAAGGTATTTAGCAGTTTATATTTACTATTAAAGAAAAAAGTGCATTACCATGTCCTGTGTACGACCAAATGTAGTGAATGCAGGGTTGGGGAAAATTTTACTTCGTTATATTTATGGATGCACAATTTGATCAATTTGCTAATTAGTGCATTACATATGAATTAAGTACACACCATAGAATACAAAAGCTTTTTATTGGTCCTATGAGATCCACTAATCAGACACACTTTTCCCTTATACATGGAGGATATTTTTGTATGATTTATAATGAGACTTTTGTATGCACATTAGGCATTTATTGTGGAAAAGTAGTACTGGTGATATTTAGCACTTCATGTGCACCATTTACATTGTACATCCAGGGAGCTACTTATGTTATTTTGGCTGATTGCAGTTTAAATTATGTAGCTTGAAATACAAGGAGGGCACTTCCACACCGAGGATAGCAGACTGTTGAGGCCTCCGAGTCTCTATACAGATACAGTTCTCGCAACAAGAGTACAGACTCCCGTAAGCCATGTAAAGGCCGGGGCATTGACTGGGCCTCACGTGGTCTTGGCCTCCTCTTCATGTTTATTTGTTTTATTTTGGATCTCTAACTCCTGGTCTAGCCGCTCCTTGGCTCGCACAACCTGGGAAAAAAAAAAAATGAATAAATAAGCAGAAGGCAAAAATATTGCTTTGTTTGGATTTTCAGCTTTAGGACTACATTTAACAACTCCCAACTCAAACAGTCTAATAACTAGAGATCTTCACAGAAGTTTGGCATTTGTTTACTATCATAAATACATGCTTTTAGAAATTAAAATGAACCATGGGAGAATCAGGTTGCATTTGGCAACACAAAAAGGCACTTCCTCCACTTTGTCTCAGTGACAGTGAAATCTGCCAAGTGGGGACACGGGCAGCAATAAAAAATAATAATAGAAATAAAAATCTGACAAACAGCAGATTTGCACTACACATTGTGTTCCATAGGAAACCATGTTAAATCAATAGTACAAATCCACAAAAAAAAAAACACAAAAAATGCATAGGTGTGAATCAGGCCTTAGAGCATGGGTGCTCAACCTGTGGCCCTCCAGCTGTTGCAGAACTACAAGTGTCATCATGCCTCTGCCTTTGGGAGTCATGCTTGTTACAGTTAGCCTTGCAAAGCCTTGTGGGATTCTTAGGTCCACAACAGCTGGCAGGCCACAGGGTAAACATCCATGATTTAAAGTGACGCTGTCCCTCTATCCATTCACATACAGGGCACGGTGACAGTTTCTCCCCCGGCATTCATACTTGCCCAGCTCTGATGGAGCCCTCACAGAATGGAGCTTTTGGGCATGTGGGAGAAGTTTACCCGACAGTGCTTGGGCTTGATTGACCATCCACCAGGACCAAAGACTCAACATGGAGCAGGGGCCATGATGTCCCCCTGTATAGGCTATGCCCCTTGAGGGCAGGGACTGATGTGAATGTATAGCGCCATCAATTTACACAGCGCTTTACACATAAGTACCCGTAATAAATAAAAATCTTTTAGAAAAACAGAGTTTAGACAGGCAGACGTGCTGCAACAAGGCTGGCAGGTTACATGCCTGAGGCAGTGGGCCATCTGCAGACAATGTCATGTAGCCCACACACTGGCATAGTAACAGCATCTCTTTAAAACAAAGTTAATGTCCATTTGTCTATTAGTGTAGCTAATGTGATGTGATCTCCACCTGTTATTAAGCAGGAAGCAGCTCAGCTGGATGCTGCATGACTCAGCCTTGAGAATGTACCATTCATGGCAGGAACTGTCCACTCCAAGTGCTCCCAGGGGCCCCCCCAAGGGAAAAGGAAAACCCCGTTTTGCATTTAACATTGAGCTATAAGGGTGGGGACGGAGAACAGACCCGCATCAAGCTGTGCAGGCACATTGAGGCCAGCGCCACATATTCAAAACAGAATATACACACACAGGCCAGTTTATTAGGTATACCTGTTCAATTGCTTGGCAACACAAATTTCTAATCAGCCAATCACATGGTAGCAACTCAATGCATCTAGACGTGGTGAACTTTACTTTCAAACCAAGCATCCGAATGGGGAAGAAAGGGGATTTAAGTGACTTTGAACATGGCATGGTTGTTGGTCAAGGACGGGCTGGTCTGAGTATTTCAAAAACTGCTTATCTACTGGGATACACACACACACACACACACACACGTCCAAAAAAAAAAAAAAAAAAAAAAAAAACCACAGAAACTATCCAGTGAGTGGCAGTTGTGTGGAGGAAAATGCCTTTGTTGATGTCAGAGGAGAATGGGCGGACTTGGTTCAAGATGACAGAGAAAGGCAACAGGAACTCAAATAACTACTCGTTACAACCAAAGTATGAAGAATACCATCTCTGAATGCACAACACATTGAACCTTGAAGCAGATGGGCTACAGCAGCAGAAGACCACACCCAGGTGCCACTCCTGTCAGCTAAGAGCAGGAAACTGAGGCTGCAATACACACAGGCTCACCAAAATTGGACAATAGAAGATTGGAAAAACATTGCCTGGTCTGATGAGTCGCGATTTCAGATGTAAAGATGGTAGGGCCAGAATTTGGTGTAAACATGAAAGCATGAATCCATCCTGCCTTGTATCAACAGTTCAGGCTGGTGGTGGTGTAATGTGGGGGATATTTTCTTGGCACTTTGGGCCCCTTAGTACCAATTAATCATTGTTTAACCATTTTAATACAGGGCAATTTCCTCCCTTCCTGCCCAGGCCAATTTTCAGCACCGTCACACTTTGGGTACAGCGTTGCATGACCGCACAATTGTCATTCAAACTAAATTTTTATAATTTTCTTCCCACAAATAGAGCTTTATTTTGGTGGTATTTGATCATCACTGGTTTTTTTTTTTTCAAAAATAATGAAAATTTTAGGAAAAAAAAAAAAAAAAAAAATAGATTTTAGTTGGTTATACAATTTTGTTTTCTCCTTCACGACAGGCACTGATGAGGCTGCACTAATGGCCACTAAGGTGGTACTGATGGGCACTGGTTGGCACCTCTGATTGGGGGGGGGGGGGGGGGTGAGATTTGCACGAATAATCAATGAGCTGATTATCAGTGCAGATCCCCCACCCCCCACCCCCCCCCCCCATTAGGAATGCTGCCGATCGGCTCTCCCTACCAGCATGAACCAAGGAAAGCCGTTTACCGGCACTTCCTGGTTACTGCTGGGATTGTTCACAGGTGATAACGTGGCTAAGAGCATACATCATAGGCCCCTTACCACGAACAAAGATGCGGTGCGTCAGAGCAACACACAGCACCACCGATCTTGGTTCCCCCCAGGGGGCGCGCACAAGCAGCCGACGCCCAGTCAGGATAATGGAGCCACATTTGCGGACGTCAATCCACAATAGTGCAGGCGGCAAGTGGTTAAACGCCACGGCCTACCTGAGTATTGTTGCTGACCATGTCCATCCCTTTATGACTACAGTGTACCCATCTTCTGATGGCTCCTTCCAGCAGGATAAGGCACCAGGTTACAAAGCTCAAATCATCTCACCACTGGTTTCTTGAACATGACAATGAGGTCACTGTACTCCAATGTCCTCCACAGTCACCAGATCTCAATCTGAATAGAGCATCTTTGGGAAGTGGTGGAACGAGAGATTCGCAGCAGACAAATCTGCAGCAACTGTGTGATGTCATGTCAATATGGACCAAAATCTGAGGAAGGTTTCCAACACCTTGTTGAATCTATGCCACGAAGAATTAAGGCAGTTCTGAAGGCAAAAGGCAGTGCAACTAGTAAAGTGGCAGGTAAGTGTATATAGTGCCATAGTTGCTCATGATGTACATTGGTTCTGCTACACAGCAATATACAGTGTCTGTGCTTACGGTTTCACAATAAAAAGGCAGTATAAGTTGGCCCAACTCAAAGAAAATGTGGGACTGGTTGTCTCAACAATTGTTAGAAACTGACTGCAAGTTAAGGTTTGATCAGTTCAGGTGCTACAAATATCTGCATGCATGGGAAGGGAGGGGGAAGCAGGGGTGGTCAGGGGGAGTCTCAGGGATGAGTGGAGGGAGAAGACAGGGATAATAGACTAAGAAAATTAAAAAGGACAAGGAGGGCAAGTCATTGTTGGATGGAGGGAAAAGGATGAGAAGGGTCACAGATGAGAGAGGATAGAGGAGAAGTCAGATGAATGGGAGAAGGTCTGACAGCAACAAGGAGGGCATCATGAAGGTACAAACTACTTTACCTTGGACTGCAGGTAGAAGGATCCTCCTACAGCTCTGTCATTGACTTTAAATAGGTGGTCGTAGTTCTGCAGAATAAAAACAGACAGTTAGACTTACTGGCAATTGTGTTTGTGCGAACCTTCCAGGACGGCATCACATGAGGAGAGGCTCCTCCCTACAGGAAACAATCAGTTCAGAGCAGTTAAAAGGGCCCCACCTTTCCCCTCAGTTGTTGTAAAGTAATTCTCCCAACCGATTCACAAGGGGTCTTCAATCACTTAGGTACTAACCACCTATTGTATACACCCTTTCCTCCACCATTACTGGGCAGGAAGTAGGCCTGCCGTCCTGGAAGGTTCATAGAAACACCGTTATGGGTAAGTCTAACCGTCGGTTTTCTCTTCTCACCTTCCAGGACAGCAACACGAGAGGATAATCAAGTAATCCACAGGCCTACCTTAGGGTGGGACCACTGGCTGCAAAATTTTCCTGCCAGGTTCTGCAGCACATTTTACCTCCACTTCATTATGACTGATGAAGGTATCTTTGCTGGATCAAGAGGCTAATCAGCCTCTTCAGATGCAGAATCTACGCGGAGCGCTCTTTAACCACTTGCTTACCGGGCACTTAAACCCCCCTCCTATCCAGACCAATTTTCAGCTTTCAGCGCTGACGCACTTTGAATGACAATTGCGCGGTCATACAACACTGTACCCAAATGAAATTTTTACCATTTTTTCACCACAAATAGAGCTTTCTTTTGGTGGTATTTGATCACCTCTGCAGTTTTTACTTTTTGTTAAAAAAAAAAAAAAAAAAAAAGTAAGTAAAAAACTGAATTTTTAAAAAATTGTTATTTTTTTTATATTTTGTTATAAAAAATTTTAAACGGGTAATTTCTCCTTTATTGATGTATGCCGATTAGGCGGCAGTGATGGGCACTGATGGGCGGTAGTGATGGGCACTGATGGGCGGCAGTGATGGGCAGCACTGCCGGGTGGCACTGATTGGCACTACAGGTGGGCACTGTTAGGTGGCACTTTTAATGTGGCACTGATGAGGCAGATGTGCCTCTTCCACTTGGGGACCGATGTTCCTCACATCCTAGCCGGTGATCGGCTTTTTTTTCTACTCACGCTGTCAGCGTGAGTAAAAAAAAAAAAAAAAAAAAAAAAACGATTACCGATCTTTTGTTTACATCATGTGATCAGCTGTTATTGGCTGACAGCTGATCACATGGTAAGGGGCCGGGACCGGCCCCTTACTCGGATCGGTGATCAGCCGAGTCTTAGTGACTCGGTGATCACAGCACGCCCCCTGCAGGGGGCACGCAGGGAGCGTGCACAGGGGAGGCCATCATATGACGGCCTTCCAGGAATGCAGGTCCGCGCTGTGGCCGTCATTCGGCCATAGCGCGGATGCCAGAAGGTTAAAGATGGAATCATAAAACCTGTGAAATTATTAGATTAGCACAGTTTGACTGTCAATCATCTAGCAAGTGTGGCCCAACATGCCTGTAACTTCTTAGGACCACTAAAAGACCAAAGACTTGCTCTGTTAAACAAGGATACTGCTTTGATCACCAAAGAGGATCTGTCTTAAACATTAGAATGATTTAAAAAAAGGACTCCGACAGACCAACCATGCAGGTCCCCTTTAATTCATTTATTCTTTTAATAGCGATGGGTAAAGGAAAGCCCACATAAAAGGTAATAGAATAAGGGAAGGTAAATCCCTGGGCTCAGGGGGTTGGACAGGTATGTGCCCAAGCGCACCAACCTTATGACTTCCCTCACATCTGAATGCTGGCATGTCAGCTGTGAAAGTGGTCTATATACCCAGACTCCCTATACCCCTGCATGCAAATGCATTAAAATTAAACGGAAAGGAGGTTGGTAAACACCAGATTCTACCTATTCCAAAAATATCAGGTGTCCTACCTGATGTCTGAAACCATAATCCACTCCATTATTGGGTGCCTTTTGGCATTAATGAGGTATACATTAAGCAGAACCCCTTTTTTTTTCCCTGAAGTGTAGCAAGATAAGCCATCTAACCAATATAAGACAGCAGGAGATGAACTTTAGTGCTGTAAATTGCTGATGCTTGACAAGGTAGTCGTATAACCAATATGAATCCAGAAAAAACGAAACAAAAAACAAAAACAAAAGTACAAACTTCAACATTGTGCATTTCTGATTAGCAACAAGGTACGGTCATAACAAAGACACTGACCAACTTCAATGCAGTGCGTTTCTGATTAGCGACAGTGGACAGACCATATGATCAACGGCAATGTTGCTAATAAACTAAATGCTGTGCATTTTTGATTGGCCACTGCATACATTTATATAGCCAACAGAAATGTCACTAGAAAATTTCAATGCTGTTCATTTCTGATTAGCAACAGTGTACAGTCATGTGATCAACAGACAGGGCGGGTAGGCCAGGGCCATTAAAGCCAGGGGTGACTAGCAGACAGCCTATCTCCACTCTCCCCCTTAGGTCTTTTTCTGAGCTCACCTAAAAAGGCACTTACCTGGCCCTTGCCCGCAGTGGCCTGTGCTGCCCTTCCATTCTCCATGAGGTGGTTTCAGGCATAATTTTGCTCCTTGCAGCGCACTGAGTCCTGGTAGGAACAAAAGTTTTTCAGCCTCATAGATGCAGAGTCTCCTCCACGCATTATCCACTTCCTGGGTCTCGTAGGGCACGCTCTGCCCCTTTCATGCCCTGACCGGAAGTTTCGGTTTCAGATCGAGGTTTGGAGCACGCTAGGTCCTCCCCTTGGTGTCTTACAACCTCCAGCAAAATGGCAACTGCTGCACACAGGGGAAGACAAGAGGAGAGCCAAGATGCTGAGCAGCATGCAACGGCGGGGGATCTTGGCTACACCCAGACCACCTGCACTGCACAACACCATTGGTGACCTGTGAGAAGCTCTAAAGCAGGGATATGCAATTAGCGGACCTCCAGCTGTTGCAAAACTACAAGTCTCATCATGCCTCTGAGTGTCATGCTTGTAGCTGTCAGTCTTGCTATGCCTCATGGGACTTGTAGTTCTGCAACAGCTGGAGGTCCGCTAATTGCATATCCCTGCTTTAAAAGGCAGACAGGTTAGTGCGGTCCTCACAGACTTTCCTAAACCTGGCTCACAGGGGTACCATCCGACTTCTGGTCAGAGAAGGAAAAAACAAAAAAAACAAAAACAAAAACCCTACACACAAAATTTCGCTGTGGGAGAAACACACACAACCAATACTGAGGGACAAGGTGAAAGATGGGGCCCTTTACCAGCTGTAAACGGATTGTGTTTCCTGTAGGGAGGAGCCTCTCATCTCATGTGTTGCCATCCTGGAAGGCAAGATGAGAAAAATAAGGTTCACTTTTCTGTATGGCTAGTAGGTCAACACCAGTCTGTTCGCATGCCTTACAATATATACACTTCATAACCCCAAAACAACATTGGCTGGAAAAGGTACATTAGGTGCAGGTTATAAAACCTTGCTCACAAAAGCCAGACTGCAGCTGGCACTTGACTGGGGCAGTAGAAGAGTAAAAGCTCATGCCTATAACAAACTTTCCCTCTGCACCAAGTGAAAAGGCAAAGCTGGAAGAGTCTCAGCCTAACCCTTGGATGCGTTACAGATAAACGAACTAAGAAAGGCTAGGGACGGAAGTCTGGGGGAGGAATAGGCATCAGACTTCACCTTTCGGCATCTTAAAAAATGAAATATGGGGTCTGGCTGGTATGGGCAGCAGGTTCATTTTTGCTTTAGATTTCACACATCAGACCCAAAACCCCAATAGTTTATCCGTGGCTCTGGTAGGAAAGTATATACTTTGATCACCATTCCATTTCTCTATATAGGAATATAAAATCATGAAGTTATCCTGTTATGACTTTTTTTTACAACCATCTCAGTGCAGTTTGACAACCTGTGTTGGAAGAAGTGGAAAGCAAATGTAGTAATTTGTAACACTTCTGCAAATAACTAATTTGTTACAGCTCCATCTTGTGACCACTCACAAAAATGCAGGCTTACATGAAGCTGTGCAGTAACAGTACATCACATTCTAAACAGGTATGTTAGTATGAAGCAAGCACGGGATAGACAAAGTTCTGTGTTACCTTCTGAATCTCCTCAGGCTCCAGTTTAGAGAGATTTAGAATTTGCTGGGCTTCTTGCAAACTTATTCCCGATAGGCTGCTGGCGGCAGCCGACTCCTTTCCTGCCCGCCCTCCTCTTGCCTCAGCTGCTGCTCTGCTTGCTGATCAAAGATTGTGACAAGAGTGGGAAAAAGTAGGAAAAGTATAGTATATAGTATGCAACATCAATAGTTAATATTTTACACATATGCAGCATAGAAGAAATAAAAAAATCACATACTCAAACTGCACAAATCACCAGGAACCACATATAGAGTGGGTTATCAGGTGCAAACAAATGACAGGATAATCTAGTCAGCTTAAAATTTCCACGTCTAAAGAAATCAAAGGCCTCTTAAAGACAAACTCTAGGGAAGGGTTACAAATCCATCAACATTTTATCCCAGTCTTTGTTGGGGTGTCTCCTTCCTGTCTCTCTAAGTTTCAACAAGACAGGAAGGGAGGGGAAATCTCACCACTAGGGACCTAGACAGCAAAAAAAATAAAAAAAATAAAAATTTATACTAGCAGGGTGGGCAAGTGCAACATCTGTTAGCTTTGCTGTCCCATGAAATCATTAGCCCAGGTTCACACTGAGCTGCAATAATGAAGCCGTGTAAGTGCAGCTGAACTCGCACAATGTTACTCCCGCATGTCAGTCCTGATTTCAGACGCAATTTCAGAGACACCTGTGCAGGTGTCTGTCTGGGGGGGGGAAAAAAAAAAAAGTTCAGGACGGATGTTCAGAGGCATTTGAAACACCAAATACCTGTAACAGCTTGTAAACGTGGTACCTTTATTTAGCCGCATTTCGTTTACAGGAGTTTAATGGAGATACAGTATCTCACAAGTGTGAGTACACCCCTCACATTTTATAAATATTTTATCTTTCATGTGACAACACTGAAGAAATGACACTTTGCTACAATGTAAAGTAGTGAGTGTACAGCTTGTATAACAGAGTAAATTTGCTGTCCCCTCAAAATAACTCAACACACAGCCATTAATGTCTAAACCGCTGGCAACAAAAGTGAGTAACCCCTAAGTGAAAAATGTCCAAATTGGGCCCAACTAGCCATTTTCCCTCCCCGGTGTCATGTGACTCGTTAGTGTTACAAGGTCTCAGGTCTGAATGGGGAGAAGGTGTGTTAAATTTTGGTGCTCTCACTCTCTCATACTGGTCACTGGAAGTTCAACATGGCACCTCATGGCAAAGAACTCTGAGGATCTGAAAAAAATAATTGTTGCTCTACATAAAGATGGCCTAGGCTATAAGAAGATTGCCAAGACCCTGAAACTGAACTGCAGCACGGTGGCCAAGACCATACAGCGGTTTAACAGGACAGGTTCCACTCAGAACAGGCTTCGCCACAGTCGACCGAAGAAGTTGAGTCTGCATGGCTGTCATCCCAGAAGGAAGCCTCTTCTAAAGATGATGCACAAGAAAGTCCGCAAACAATTTGCTGAAGACAAGCAGACTAAGCACATGTATTACTGGAACCATGTCCTGTGGTCTGATGATAAACTTATTTGGTTCAGATGGTGTCAAGCATGTGTGGTGGCAACTAGGTGAGGAGTACAAAGACAAGTGTCTTGCCTAAAGTCAAGCATGGTGGTGGGAGTGTCATGGTCTGGGGCTGCATGAGTGCTGCCAGCACTGGGGAGCTACAGTTCATTGAGGGAACCACAAATGCCAACATGTACTGTGACATACTGAAGCCGAGCATGAAACCCTCCCTTTGAAGACTGGGCCACAGGGCAGTATTCCAACATGATAATGACCCCAAACACACCGCCAAGATGACCACTGCCTTGCTAAAGAAGGTGAGGGTAAAGGTGATGGACTGACCAAGCATGTCTCCAGACCTAAACCCTATTGAGCATCTGTGGGGCATCCTCAAACGGAAGGTGGAGGAGCACAAGGTCTCTAACATCCACCAGCTCCATGATGTCGTTGTCATGGAGGAGTGGAAGACTCCAGTGGCAACCTGTGAAGCTCTGGTGAACTTCATGCCGAAGAGGGTTAAAGAAGTGACTGTAAAGGCCTTTAAAAAACAAAACAAAAAAAAAGTCATACTTGCCACCACTGTGCAGCTTGTTTTGCACAGAGTGGCCCTGAACCAGCTCTTCTGGGGTCCCCCGGTGGCACCTCCCCACATCTGATAACCCCCTCAGAGAAGCGCTTCCGAGGGGGTTACCTTTCGGGCGCGCTTCCGAGTCCAGCATTTGCGTCTGTAGATGCAGCATGCCGGACTCGGCCCCACGTCATTGGATTTGATTGACACCTCAATGTATAGGATGCATTAAAAGGTGAAGAAAAAAAAAAAAATACAAACCTTTACAACCCCTTTAAAGGCGGTACTGCAGAATTATGATGGCCACACAAAATACTGACACTTTGGGCCCCAATTTGGACATTTTCACTTAGGGGTGTACTCACTTTTGTTGCCAGCGGTTTAGACTTTAATGGCTGTGTGTTGAGTTATTTTGAGGGGACAGAAAATTTACACTGTTATAAAAGCTGTACACTCACTACTTTACATTGTAGCAAAGTGTAATTTCTTCAGTGTTGTCACATGAAAAGATATAATAAAATATTTACAAAAATATGAGGGGTGTACTCACTTGAGATGCTGTACATTTTTTTACTATTTACAGTGCAAAAAAGGTTTCTAAACTGCACTACGAACGTATTTTAAATGTCGATTACTATCTGTCAAGTTTAATCATTCAGGAGAGGTTTTAAAATGTCCGTGTACATGAAGCCTATGCTATATGGGCTGCCAATGCACAGACCTTTTAGCCATGCAGCACAACATATGGTATTAGAAGCTGTGATCCTACAGTGTACAGAACATTACCGGACCAATTTACACTGAACCGCACACAATAGACAGAGAAGGTGCATTGCAGTAATGGGCAACGCACGTGGCCCCAGGGCACAAGTGTTAAAGGGCCTCAACAGAAGGGCAGTTGATATGGCATTACCTTCTCAAAACTAAACAAAATATTAGATCTTCCATCCTATATGATTACCGTACTTACCTACAAACTCCGCACGTAGAGCCTTTGTGAATGCCCGCCCTACAACCTGTGCTCCCATCACCAGGATCTGTGCCAAGTACTTTGCCTGTAGGGGAATACACATTATGTAAATACAACCATAACTCAAAATATCATTCACATGGACATTTCTACATGTATTGTACACATGCAGAGCTCCACTGCAGCAAGAACTACACAAATACAACAAGAGGAAAACTCCCAAATTAGGAAAAAAAATAAAATAAAAATAAAATAAAGTGGTTTTAATCCCCTTTTGACTGGAACCATGCCCTCTAACCCTACTAGTTCAGGCACAGGAAGCGCATGTAAGGGATTTGATCCTTTGCTGATGTAGCTTCAGCAGCAAGAAACTAACCAGCCATATACATCTGGAATATAATCTGCATAAACTAACTTAATGTCATTCATGCAAAATCCATAAAAAATAAAAATAAAAAAAATAAGGTATCCTATATAAAAAAGGCCAGGGTTGTGGTTCATACAAGAACCAAACCATGAAAAAAAACAAACAAAAAAACAAACAAAAAAAATAAAAAACACACCTTTCTGCAACAAGGTCTACCTATGAAAAGAATATATACAGTGCCTTGCAAAAGTATTCACCACCTTGGATTTTTACCCATTTTGTTACATTACAGCCTTTAGTTCAATGTTTTTTTAAATCTGAATTATATGTGATGGATCAGAACACAATACACTAAGTTGGTGAAGTAAAATTAGAAAAATATATACATAAAACTATTTTTCAGAAATAAAAAAACTGATAATTGGCATGTGCGTATGTATTTACCCCCTTTGTTATGAAGCCCATAAAAAGCTCTGGTGCAACCAATTACCTTCAGAAGTCACATAATTAGTGAAATGATGTCCACCTGTGTGCAATCTAAGTGTCACATGATCTGTCATTACATATACACACCTTTTTGAAAGGCCCCAGAGGCTGCAACATCTAAGCAAGAGGCACCACTAACCAAACACTGCCATGAAGACCAAGGAACTCTCCAAACAAGTAAGGGACAATGTTGTTGAGAAGTACAAGTCAAGGTTAGGTTATAAAAAAATATCCAAATCTTTGATGATCCCTAGGAGCACCATCAAATCCATCATAACCAAATGGAAAGAACATGGCACAACAGCAAACCTGCCAAGAGACGGCCACACACCAAAACTCACGGACCGGGCAAGGAGAGAGGCAGCACAGAGACCTAAGGTAACCCTGGAGGAGCTGCAGAGTTCCACAGTAGAGACTGGAGTATCTGTACATAGGACGACAATAAGCCGTACGCTCCATAGAGTTGGGCTTTATGGCAGAGTGACCAGAAGAAAGCCATTACTTTCACCAAAAAACAAAATGGCACGTTTTGAGTTTGCCAAAAAGGCAGTGGGAGACTCCCAAAATGTATGTCCCCCCCACATGGGGTGTCGTTGTCCCCCCCCACATATAGGGTGTCCTCCCCCCTCCACCACATAGTGTCCCCCCCCCCCCCCACTACGGCCACCGTCCACATAGGGTGTCCTCCCCCCCCGCACAGCCACCGTCCACATAGAGTGTCCCCCGCTACCACCAACACACAGGGTCCCCAGTGATCATAGGGCAGTCACCAGCCTGTGCACAATGTGGGCCCCAGGGAGCCACAAGTCCCAGCAGGCCCTTTAAGTCTCTGTATACCAGTACATGGTCTGTAAGACATGCTAGGCTTTGTACCCCCCCCCCCCCCAGTTACACATGCTGCTTTAATGACAGCTCAGGCGCTACATGCCACCTTCCGGTACTTACGTGACCTCATAACCCCCCATCTAGCCTCCAGACCCGGTACGTACCCCCACACGTGAGCCTTACCATGCCTCACGAACTGTCAAGGTTACCGCAGCTGCGTGCAAGACCGGTTCCTGGGCAGGCTTTAATACTTTGATTGCATCAGGCCACGTGACTCTGGGCCAAGTGACGACGGTGTGTCTATACGGTCAGCGCCATTTTTAAAGTGGGCAAGAGTACTGGCAGAATACATGAATCCTTATTGAAATGTAAATAGTGTACTTTATAGAGAGCAGCAATGTGAAAAATAGTAGGGGGTTGGCTAGGAGCAGGTGTGTGTGTGTGTGTGTGTATCAGTGTAAATAAAGGCTAGGAGACCATGAATACTATTAGAACCAGGACCCCTCATGTCAGTCCTAAAGGGAGCTTCCTAGTCACACACAGGTCCTTTTAATGGAGGATTTGTCCCCTTGTGCCTTCTTCCTCCTCCTCACTCCCTCTTATACATTATAAGTACATGACACCTTTACTCATAAACACTGTAAGGGCCCCTCAGTCCAGCTGCTGCATTACAACACAGTGGCTGGTGCATGGTGCGATGTGGTGGGATAAAGTGCAGTGCCATTAAGCCGGTCACTGTGCATTATGCTATTCACTTTTTCTTTTTAGAAAACTTTATTAAAATGTCCCACAGGAACATTTCATTAAGTTCTAGTGGCTGTTATGTGGTCCAAGCGTTGGATTGCCTCACGCTGCATTGCGCTGTAAAAAAAAGACGGCCTGTCTTACTTTTTTTTCAGCACACACCACAGTAACACGGGTGGGACTGCGAAGGAATTGCTGTACAAAACAGTCCTACCATACCTGGTGTTGAAGTAGGAATGGGGATCAGATTATATGGCCATGGTTATGTGTGTAGTAGGGCTGATTTAGAATTCCAGCTAAGAAGCCATTCCTTCCTATTAACTATGTTAAGAACGTTTTGTCTGTAGAACGTGACAGGCTGTGGATTGGGACACTGAATTCACCCATTTCCCCCCCTTAGCACAGCCATCTGTGCTTAGCTTAGCACACTTTTCCTGTCCAGAATGTGTCAAGCTAGTCAGCAGATTAAGAAGGTAACCGCAAAGCAAGGCTTGTGTAACTGCTTGTGAAAGAATATGCTTTGCTAAACTGATTTGCATCAATAAGAGGAGGTAACTGTTTAAAGGGTTAGAATTTCTGGTAACGGAAATCGCTTGTGACGTAATGTGATAGAGTTATATGTACACTGAATTGTCTGTATCGGGCACTTCTTGGCGTGTAGACATTAGTCGGGCCAGGAGTGTCCATTCTTACTAGCTAGAAGAATGGAATAAAAAACCTCGCATACCAGAAGTTCATTGCCCATCAGTCATTACCACTATTCTGCTACCTCATTGTGAATAGACCCGAATGTTCACATCTGTGCACTGGTATGTGCGTTTTGCAGTGCATACAAATGCAAAGTTCCAACTGTCCCTGATTTCGAGGGACTGTCCCTGATTTGGAACAAAGTCCCTCTGTCCCTCATTCCTCCATTTGTCCCTCATTTTTGTCGGATCTTTATAGTTGTATATAAAGTGCACTTTTTTTCATTCAAAAAGTGTTTCCCAGTGCTAAACCTTTCATCCAAGTTCTAAATTGCTAAATTTGTAAATTTCAAAAGCCAGTATAAGACCCCCTTCACACTGAAGACCGCCCCACGCTAGCGGTAAACGCAGCTCGTTTTAGCCAAGCTTTACCGACACTGTGCGGGCAAAGAAGGGGTTAACAAGGGGTTAAAAGTGCCACTGCCGAAGCGATTTGCAGGCCATTCAGCAGCGCTCCCTATTGGTTTCAATGGAGGTTTAGGAGCGGTTTAGGAGCGATGTATACACGGCTCCCGCCCCAAAGATGCAAGTGCACGGCCCCAGTGTGAAAGCACTCGGCCTTTCACACTGGGAAGGCATGGGAGGCAGTTTACAAGTGCTTTACAGGCGCTATTTTTAGCGCTAAAACGCCTGTAAAGCGCCTTCAGTGTGAAAGGGGTCTAAATTAATAGTAATTAATAGTAATGGTAAAAAACAAACAAACTTGCGTTTTGAACTAATTATTGCTCCTTTAAGGGGTGTGTCCTATGCTTATACACATCTGGTAATAGGTGTCCCTCATTCCCATCTCAAAAAGTTGGGAGGAATGCAAATGCATGTGTCACTTTGCTCTGCCTCGGGACACTTATGCCGCGTACACACGGTCGGACTTTCCGGCATACTTGGTCCGGCGGACCAGAGTATGCCGGACAATCCGCACGTGTGTAGGCACCGGTGGACTTTTCCGGCGGACTTTTTCCCAAAAGCCCGCCGGACCTAGATTTGAAAAAAGTTTTAAATCTTTCCGCCGGACTCAGTTTCGGGCGGAAAGTCCGCTCGTGTGTGTGTGCCGGTCCGACGGAAAGCCCGCTCGTGTGTATGCTGGTCCGACGGACCAGATACAACACGAGGGCAGGGTATTGCATCTCGCGCTCGCTGCAATAGGAAAAACAAATTTTCCTATTGCGGCGAGCGCGGGGCATACCAGGCCCTTAGGTCTGGTATGGATTATAAAGGGAAGCCCCTACGCCGAAAAAACGGCGTGGGGTCCCCCCTAAAATCCATACCAGACCCCGATCCGAGCACGCAGCCTGGCCGGTCAGAAAAGGGGGTGGGGACGAGCGAGCGCCCCCTCCCTCCTAAACCGTACCAGGCCGCATGCCCTCAACATGGGGGGTGGGTGCTTTGGGGGAGGGGGCGCCCTGCGGGGCCCCCCCCACCCCAAAGCACCTTGTCCCCATGTTGATGAGGACAAGGGCCTGTTCCCGACAACCCTGGCCGTTGGTTGTCGGGGTCTGCGGGCGGGGGCTTATCGGAATCTGGGAGCCCCCTTTAATAATGGGGCCCCCAGATCCCGGCCCCCCACCCTATGAGTATGGGGTACATGGTACCCCTACCCATTCACCTAGGGAAAAAGTGTAAGTAATAAAACACACTACACAGGTTTTTAAAATATTTTATTAAACAGCTCCGGGGGGGGGGGGGGATCTTCCTCCGGCTTCGGGGGTCTTCTTCCGGCTTCGGGGGTCTCTCCGCTTCATCTTCTCCCGGCGTCCGGTTGGTTCTTCTCCGCTCTCTTCTCTCCAGTTCTTCGGCCGGCTCCTCTGCTGTCTTCAGGTAGCTCTCTTGCCAGCAGAGGTCCGGACTTCTGGGCTTCTGGGCTTCTTGTCTTCTCTTCTCTTCTCCAGATGTTGACACGACGCTCTCTCCGGCTGGACTGCTCTCCGAGGGCTGCGTTGTGACTTATATAAGCGGAGACCCCGCCCCCTTTTGATGTCACAGTCCCTGGGCATGCTGGGACTGTGACGTTTTAGGGGGCGTGGTCACTGTGATGTTGACCACGCCCCCTAAAACGTCACAGTCCCAGCATGCCCAGGGACTGTGACATCAAAAGGGGGCGGGGTCTCCGCCTATATAAGTCACAACGCAGCCCTCGGAGAGCAGTCCAGCCGGAGAGAGCGTCGTGTCAACATCTGGAGAAGAGAAGAGAAGACAAGAAGCCCAGAAGTCCGGACCTCTGCTGGCAAGAGAGCTACCTGAAGACAGCAGAGGAGCCGGCCGAAGAACTGGAGAGAAGAGAGCGGAGAAGAACCAACCGGACACCGGGAGAAGATGAAGCGAAGGGACCCCTGAAGCCGGAAGAAGACCCCCGAAGCCGGAGGGAGATTTCCCCCCCCCCCCCCCCGGAGCTGTTTAATAAAATATTTTAAAAACCTGTGTAGTGTGTTTTATTACTTACACTTTTTCCCTAGGTGAATGGGTAGGGGTACCATGTACCCCATACTTATTCACATAGGGTGGGGGGCCGGGATCTGGGGGCCCCCTTATTAAAGGGGGCTCCCAGATTCCGATAAGCCCCCGCCCGCAGACCCCGACAACCAACGGCCAGGGTTGTCGGGAACAGGCCCTTGTCCTCATCAACATGGGGACAAGGTGCTTTGGGGTGGGGGGGGCCCCGCAGGGCGCCCCCTCCCCCAAAGCACCCACCCCCCATGTTGAGGGCATGCGGCCTGGTACGGTTCAGGAGGAAGGGGGGCGCTCGCTCGTCCCCACCCCCTTTTCTGACCGGCCAGGCTGCGCGCTCGGATCGGGGTCTGGTATGGATTTTAGGGGGGACCCCACGCCGTTTTTTCGGCGTAGGGGCTTCCCTTTATAATCCATACCAGACCTAAGGGCCTGGTATGCCCCGCGACGGGGCTCGCAAGGTGTCAATCCTTGACATCCTTTTCTAGTCCCGTCGCACCTGAGTCACGTTCAAAATGAACGGACTTGTCCGTGTGTGGGCAAGTACGTTCATTCTGAAAGTCCGCCGGAACTCCGGCGAAAGTCCGTCGGAAAGACGGGCGGACTTAGCCCGCCGGAAAGTCCGGGCGTGTGTGGGCAAGTCCGTCCGTTTTAAAGTCCGGCGCACCTGGCGGACAAAGTCCGTCGGAAAGTGTGCTGGACCAAGTAGGATAGAAAGTCCGACCGTGTGTACGCGGCATTAGGGGTTGATTTACTAAAGGCAAATAGACTGTGCAATGTGCAACGTGCGGTTGCACTCTGCAAGGGCAGTTGCTCCAGAGCTTAGTAAATGAGCAGAAGCTCTGCTGACTTTCATCATCCAATCACGTGCAAGCAAAAATGCATTTTGTTTTTTAATTTTCCTTGCTCATGACTGGGTATTCTTTGCAAGGTAAAGTTTTACCTCATTTAATAGGCTCTGGTGCAACTGCACTTTGCAAAGTGCACAATTTTTTCGCCTTTAGTAAACCAACCCCTTAGGCCCCATTCACACCTAAGCGTTTTGTAGCTTGAAGCCTGAAGCTACAAAACGCTGGAGGGAAAAAAATACATTATTCTCTATGGAGATGGTTCACATCTCCACTCCAAGTCGCCTAAAGCTCAAACAAGTTCTGGACCCTTTTTTGTCGCTCGAATCGGGCAGATTTGGGCGTTTTTGGAGCAGGAAGCAGATGACAACATAGCAACAAATGATGAAACAGATGATCATTTTTCCTATTGGCTGATAAAAAAAACGCTAAAGCTCAAAAACGCCGGAAAACGCTGCATGTAAACGCGCAAGTACGCGCGACAAATCGCTGGAAAAAAAGCTCAAAAACGCCACACTTCGGTGTGAATGGGGCCTTAACCATCTGAAGGGTGGCCTTCTGGTTTCCTGGATGCTCTTTGCTGGTCCCTAACCCTCCCACTTTTTTTTTTTTTTAATTTCCCCAGTTTTCTTACAATTTTCTCCTGGGCCAGTGTTGATTTTTTTGATTTTTGCTTTCTTTTTCTTCTTCTGACTTGTAAGAGATGTTTAAGGTGGAACTTTAGCCAGAAAATTAAGTCTTGCTAGATCACTTCAGGCTGTCCCCTTTTGCAGGTATAGCTATGTGAAACATTAAAACGAAGTGTCTCTATACTGTTTAAAATCCAGTAGTGCACGGTCTCACCCTGCTTTGCACATGCTTAGTTGCTCTCTTTTTTTGCTTTGGAACTGTGCTGAATTTGTAGAGGTCGATCTGTTGACAGCTTAAAGTGGAGCTCTACCCAAAAGGGGAAGCTCAGCTTGTTTGCTTCCCTCCTGCCCTTTCGCTGTCACATTTGGCACCTTTCGGGGGGGGGGGGGGGGTGAGGCAGATACCTTTCAATACCAAGTGCCCACTTCGGGGTAAGAGCGCCACAATTGTTGAGCAGAGAACTATGTAATTTCTGGCACTTTCTCCGCCCCCCTCCCCCGCTGCCTCCTGAGAGACATTGCAGGCTCCCTGGACAGGTAAGTGTCCTTATATTAACCACTTAGCCCGGGTTCACACCTATGCGAATTAGATGCGGCTTACACCGCATCTAATTCGCAGGACATTTTAAAATACATTCATATGAATGCATCTGGTTCACATATGTGCATGGCATTCGCACTGCACATTGCACAAAATACGTGTGCGTTTTTTGGGCATTGCGGTGCAAACTACAAGCCTATTATCTCCTATGGGAACGCATCTGATTCGCAGATGCATTGCGTTCTGAACAAGGATTTTCTACTTCTCCTCACTACACCCCCCCCCCCCCTCTCCCCCCCTCTCTCCCTGCTCACTGATCCTGAGCTAAAACACAATGATTCTGTTGAACAGGAGATTTTTATCTCCCCAGTGAAAGCTGAGCTTCAATTCGCACCGCACATGTGTGAAACCGGGCTTAAGGACCAAGCCTCTTTCTGAGATTTGTTGTTTACAAGTTAAAAACAGTTTTTTTTTGCTAGAAAATTACTTAGAACCCCCAAACATTATACATTTTTCTAACACTCTAGAGAATAAAATGGCGGTTGTTGCAATACTTTCTGTCACACCGTATTTGTGCAGCGGTCTTACAAGTGCACTTTTTTTGAAAATATACACTTTTTTTTTTAAAATTAAAAAATAAGACACCAGTAAAGTTAGCCTAATTTTTTTTTATATTGTGAAAGATAATGTTTTGCTGAGTAAATTGATACCCAACATGTCATGCTTCAAAATTGTGCCCGCTCATGGAATGGCAACAAACTTTTACCCTTTAAAATCTACATAGGCGACGTTTAAAAAATTCTACAGGTTGCATGTTTTGAGTTACAGAGGGGGTCTAGGGCTAGAATTATTGCACTCGCTCTACCAATCGCGGCGATACCTCACATGTGTGGTTTGAAGACAGTTTTCATATGCGGGCGCTACTCACATATGCGTCCACTTCTGAGCTCGGTGGGACAGGGCGCAATTAAAAAATTATTATTTTTTTAAATTATTTATTTTACCTTTTTAATTTTAATTTTTACACTGTTCTTTAAAAAAAAAAATTGTGTCACTTTTATTCCTATTACAAGGGAAGTAAACATCCCTTGTAATAGAAGAAAAGCATGACAGGACCTCTTAAATTTGAGATCTGGGGTCAAAAAGACCTCAGATCTCATATTTACACTAAAATTTAATAAAGAAAATAAAATAAAAAATTTTGTCATTTGGAAAAAAAAAAAATTAAAAAATGGCCCTTTAAGAGCTATGGGCGGAAGTGACATTTTGACGTCGCTTCCGCCCTGCAATGCTATGGAGATGGGTGGGGCCATCTTCCCCTCACTCGTCTCCATACCAAGAGAAGGATCCGATCACCTCCGCCGCTACCGATGGCTCCGGTAAGCGGCGGAGGGCACCGAAGTGCGGCGGGAGGGGGGGGCCCTCTCTCGCCACAATTAAAAGTGATCAAGCGGCAAATCCACCACAGAGACCACTATTATCGGAAACTGGACCGCCGGCCGAAGAAGAGGATACCAGGGTTATGGCAGCTAGCTGCTGCCATAACAAAGATATTCTTCTTCAAAGTTAGGATGTATATCGGCATGAGGCGGTACGGAAGTGGTTAAAAGTCCACAGCTACAGTATTTGTAGCTGCTGACTTAATTTCTTTCCCCGAAGGCTGGAACTCCACTTTAAAGGTAAAAGCGGAATTAAACCGATCAATTTAACAGTTTAAAAAAACAGTTACATTTCCAGTATGCCAAGTGTCACATTTGCTTATGTTCTCAACCAAACTGTCAAATGTCTGGTGTCATAACTGATCTCATGTGCAGCACCATGGTAGTTGCAGATCAAGCAGATGACAGCTTACTTGGCTGAAAAAGGATAGGAAGGTTTAATTCTGCTTTAGCTGCTGCTCAGAGATCTGGGCTTCAACAAAATGGCAGCCCCCAGCAAGAAGAAACAGGAGCAATGCTGGAGGCAATTTACAGCACACACTAATTTTGTTTAATCAATTCTGAAATGTTTGAGGAAGCAATCCCTACAAGCTTTGTACTATTGTTGTTCTTCCTAGGGGGGGCGATTTTGGACACCTTATCCTATTTGCTGTTGTTTGCTGCAATTACCGAGTGTTGTAAGTCCTAGTCTTGTCCATTTTCCAATATGCATCTGTATTGATGTGACCTTCTATTTGTTTCACTGTTGGTCTACTTTGTCATGAGCTGTTTTCTTTTGTACTAGGTTGTCTTCTTCTTCAATATAAATTCAAGTGATTGTAAGGCTAGGATTTTATTTTTTTTTTCAAATAACAAACATGCTATACTTATCTGCTCTGTGCAATTGTTTTGGATCTCCATCGCATGCCAAACAAGCGGCTATTGCTGGCAATAGCACCTTCCAAATTGGTGCGACGCCGACTTTGCGGCACCGCACCGATTCCCAAAAGTAGTTTATGTACTACTTTTGGCAACTTCGGGTGCGATTTCAATAGACATCTATGCAGGCACCCGCACAGATGTCTCTGAAATCGCCCCTGAAGTCGGACTGACATGCGGGTATGAAATCATGCGAGTTTTGTCCTGCAGCAGTGTGAACCTAGGCTAAATGTTCTACTACACTAAGTGCCGCGTTTTATTGGATTGGACAGCTTCCTTATTTTATTTTTTGCTGCACTTTATATGAAGTGTACAAAGTGACACCTCATCAAAAAACAAATACGGAAAGAACAAGGAGAACATATTTGCATTCAAATGTCAAAAAACATTATTATCTAAAACATGGATACTTTTTACCAAGCCTCTACCCCCCTGGACTTATGCTAAACTGGACACCCATCTTGTACAAAGCAAATGACCAGATACAGTATCTCACAAAAGTGAGTACACCCCTCACATTTATTAAATATTTTAATATATCTTTTCATGTGACAACACTGAAGAAATGATGCTTTGCTACAATGTAAAGTAGTGAGTGTACAGCTTGTATAACAGTGTAAATTTGCTGTCCCCTCAAAATAACTCAACACACAGCCATTAATGTCTAAACCACTGAGATACTGTATGTGGACTAAAGCACACATTCAACATTTCCCCGCTGTAGGGGTTAAAAATTGATGAACACATGGATCCATGTATAAACCAAAGTAAAACGTCCCTTTTCCATAGGCTGAAGAAAATTGCTCGATTCCCCCATCAACACAGTCAGTGCTAATGGGGGAATCCGTCTCACAGCCCTATTGTGTTCTGACAGCAGAAGGTTTTCCCTGCCATTAGAATACAATGATTACTGCTGTCAGCTATAGCTAGCGGCAGTGATTGTATGAAAAAACCAGACAGGCTGGTTGTACTGAATTTGAGATCGACTTCAGTACAACAGGCCTGACAATAGATGGAACAAAATGTGGCCGGTTCCTGCTGAACCGACTGAATTTCGATCGGTCTATGGCTGGCTTAAAGCTGAGTTCCACTCATTTAAAAGTCAGCAGCTACAAAAAGAGTAGCTGCTGACTTTTAAGAATTGGACACTCACCTGTCCCACGGTCCAGCGATGCGGGCGTATGAAGCCTCGCTCCTCTCCGTGGTGCCGGCATTGTAACTGTCGGCGCCTGGCTGCTTCACAACCGAGTGGCACACTGCGCATGCACAAGCTACGCTGTGCATGGCACCAGGGGAAGAAGTGGAAGCTGGGTGCCTCTCAAAACTGGGTACCCTCCCCCAAAAAAAATGACATGCCAAATGTGGCATATCAGGGGGTCACTATTACTTAAAGCAGAAGTTCACAGCCGGGCACTGACAATTTTTGAGTGGAACTCCACTTTAAGAGCTCTCTCGGATGAGTGACCAGGGAGCAGTAGAAACAGGCAGCTAAACTGTGATTTTACCAGTTCCTGCCCCCCCAAATTGTAACAATACAGCTGGACAGAGCTGTACTCATGCTGATAAATGCTTGCCTCACAGTGGTGGCTCAGTCCCTCAATGCAATATTGTTTTTTGTCAACAAACACACAAAAAACAGAAAAGGGAAATCGCGCCTCCCGAAGGCCTGTTAAGTACTGCTATACTGCCCTCTGAAAAGTCAGACATTTTGACTGTCAGGATCCTATGTGTGATATGCCCCTCCTGTCTCTCTAAGCTCCATCCCAAAGGTAACTCCTGTGTAGCCAGACAGTACAGGGACCCCCTGTGCTTCCAGGCCCCATAGCAGTCCCAAAGTCTGCTTCGACTATAGGTCTGCCAATGCCATTGATTGAATGAATGAATGAATGAATGAATGATTTATAAAGCGCTACAAATGCGAACTGAATCGCCTCAAGGCGCTGGATGCATTCTCTGATGTTAGCTTCTCAGAAAAGGAAGGTCTTTAGTTTTTTTCTGAAGGCCTGGTGGTTTTCTTCCATGCGGATGTTGGTAGGAAGAGCGTTCCATAGTCGGGGTCCTTGGACTGCGAATCTTCGTTCTCCCTTTGCTTTGTAGCGGTATTTGGGAATGGTAAGGAGGTTTTGGTTAGCTGATCGAAGACTGCGATTCGGTGTATAGTGTTTTATTTTCTCGCGGAGATATGGTGGGGCGTTTCCTTGTACGCATTTGTGGGTGAGGCAGAGGGTCTTGAATGTGATCCGTTTCTTCACGGTTAGCCAGTGTAGGCTCTTTAGGGAGGGGGAGATGGATTCCCAGGGTTTTTTTCCTGTTAACAGTCTTGCCGCCGTGTTTTGGATGAGTTGTAAGCGCGCAAGCTGATATTGGGGTAGTCCTACGTAGAGCGAATTTGCGTAGTCGAGTCGGGAATTGATGATTGTTCCCACAACTGCCGCTTTGTCCTCTTCTGGGATGAAGGGGATGAGTCTACGTAGTTGGCGGAGGAGATGGTGGGATCCGCTCACCACTGATCCTATTTGTGCATCCATTGTCATTCCTGAGTCAAAAATGACTCCGAGACTCCTGGCTTTGGTGCTTGGGGAGATGGTCTGTCCAAGGATGGTGGGAGGTGTCCATGTAGTCTTTATTTTGGAATTTTTGTTAGCTTGTAGGAGAAGAAGTTCTGTTTTTGATCCGTTGAGTTTGAGAGCTACCTAAAGTGATGTACATACTGAAGTGTACCAGAAAATAGTACTTTATTTAGGACCATAGATGCCTATTAAGGGTTAAATAACAAATGTTGGCTAACAGGTTCTCAAATTTTCCGCCAACAAAACTTTGTTGGAATTTCTGATCATGTGTACACAAGTCCGATGCACAAAAGTTCACGCATCCTCGGAATCAAGCAGAAGGAGCCGCACTGGCTATTGAACTTCCTTTTTCTCGGCTCGTCGTATGTCTTGTACGTCACCACGTTCGTAATTGTTGGTCAACATTTGTGTGACTGTGTGTATGCAAGACAAGTTGTAGCCAACATCCTTCGAACAAAAATCCATAATTTTGTTGTCGGAAAGTCCGATCGTGTGTACGGGGCATTACACCTTCTTTCTTTCCCCTCTTTTTGTTTTTCCTACTTTGTCTCTTCCCGCCCTGTCCCTCCGTCGCCCTGTCCCTCCGTCGCCCTGTCCCTCCGTCGCCCTGTCCCTCCGTCGCCCTGTCCCTCCGTCGCCCTGTCCCTCCGTCGCCCTGTCCCTCCGTCACCCTGTCCCTCCGTCACCCTGTCCCTCAGTCACCCTGTCCCTCTCTACTCCTCCCCCCCTTTTTTTTGGGTTTTAATTGTTTGTTTGTCAGTCTCACCATGTCTTGGACCTCTGAGTCCAGTTATTAATTTCCACTTCTGGCACTTATGCCGGATGTTTCTACTATTTGCTTTTACTTTGAAGAATTGTTTTGTTTGTATTTACGTGAAATGTAATGTTTTGTTCCCCTGTGTCGGACTATTTTCCCTTTCTTTTCTTCAGACCTGTACTTTGGTATTGTTTTATTGAATAAAAACTATTGTACCAGAAAGAAAAAAATAAATACATGCAAGGAAAAAAAAAAACAAAGACAACACAGAGTGACATTTTGTAAATTTTATTAGAAGTATAAGGCAGACCCCGCTCTGCAGGGCAGATTTGGCAGTGCCGCCGGTAATCCCTGTGTTAGTAAAGTATATGGCTTCTATATGGCAGGTAAACATTAGACAGGGAGTCACCAGAACATCTCACAAGACTCGTTCCCTTATTTCAGACTTTTTCAGTAAAATATTAGTCCCCGAAAACTGATGTTTGAGCTTTCAACAGATGCTCGATGGCTGGCTCACCCTCCAGGTTCTTAGTTTTCTTTAGGATTCTGGTGCTTTATGCATACGAGGCTACAACTATACTCACCATAGGTGGCCTCCGTAATGGGGTCTTGCTATTTTTTTTGCACTTTTAATTTATTTTACAATGATTACAGGTGGACTGAAATTTCTCATGATGCAACAAGTGAATGTCCATGGCTGGTATGTAGAACCAGGATCTCCAGCAGATAGACTGTACTTATGAAGACCACAAAATGTGACAAGTCAGTGGACGACTGAACTCACAAGTGGCTATCCATAACCAGAATATCAGTACTGGAAAGAATAAACCTTTAAAAAGGCAATGACAGCATCAGCGTATGGACACTTCCATTGCTGACTTGTCTTTTAAGGTACAAACTGTTAGGCACTTATCTTTACTTGTTGATGGCTATTTGGGAAGGAAGCACGTGTTTCATATTGTAGCATTTTGACATATATGTGGTTTTTAGGCTTCTTGTTGGGCAATAGGTGCCTCGCCAACTACTGGGGAACCTTACATTTGGGCCCCTTTCACAAGGCAGTCCATTCACCCCTATGGGCCAGTGGGTATAAACGGACTTATGTCCGTTTACACCTGCCTACCTCCGATCTGATCAGGTCTGCCAAATACAAACGTAAGGAGATCCTTTCTTCTCCGTGTAGGCAGATTGGTTCAGAGGGTAGTCAGGTGAAAATAGACAGGGCAGAGTCCAATTACACCAGGCCGCCCATAGAGCAGAGCGGGCTCTGTCCATGTCTGCTATGCATAAACTGAGTGGACACGGACCTGTCATCCACCCGATCTCCCCCAATCAGCAGGGGGATCTGTGAGCTGATCCCCTTCTTATCGTAACACAGTCCACCCTATGTGAAAAGGGGCCTAAATCTTGAAGTGCGAAAGATACCGTAATAGCAACCAAAGGGACTGATCCTCCATTTATTCCAATCCTTTGGCGCTGCATTATTTTTTTCAGTTTGCTTCTTGGTGAGTCACTAACAAATATGAAGCTACAAAAGTGTCAGGACACCAAATATGCACATACTTGTCCATGGCCACAGTTCTCATCAGGCCCGGACTGGGACAAAAAGATAGGCGTGGGCATTTTAGACTGAGCAGCCCATATTTCCAGGGAAGGGGCGGGCGTTCGCAGGGACGGTTGGTGATGGGACATTCATGGAGTTGGTCCTCCACTCTGTAATGTAAACAGGCACTGTGATATAAAGGGGGCTGCACTATAAAGGGGCACTGTAATAATTACAGTGCAGTCCCCTTTATATCACAGTGCCTGTTTACATTACAGTGCCAGTAGCAAACACAGTCCCCCATCACAGTGCCCCTTGCAGTCATGCCCCCTCCCCCTGCACAGTCCTATGTTCGGTAGGGCAGAGACAGGATTCAGCCTTTGTGTCCTCTGCAGGGTCTACTGCCCCACTGAAAATATAATTCCTATCAGCAGTGTAGGGGGCAGGAGGACCTGCAGTTCTGGACAGAGGGCGGGAGCTGCCCAATTGATCATGTGTTTGTTTATTTTAATAGAGAAAATTGAGTACTGTCCGTGATACTTTTTTTATTTGCACTAACATACAATTTTTCAGGACAAGCTTTCGGGGTATGTCCCCTTCTTCAAGGTCCAAGCAGTAATCACTGCTTGGATTACTGCTTGGACCTTGAAGAAGGGGACATACCCCGAAAGCTTGTCCTGAAAAATTGTATGTTAGTGCAAATAAAAAAAGTATCACGGACAGTACTCAATTTTCTCTGTCACAATTGCACTAATACGGCTACAATCAAATCAAGTATTTATTTTAATAGACCTTTTAGAAAAAAGCTTGACATGAGAGCTCTCCAATGAACAACACAGTAAAGTAACTGAAAAATTAACTAGGGGGCAAAAGAAGCTCTCACAATAGTTACCAGATCTTGATGACAGAATCCCGTTATATAGGAAACTGGCGGCTGAGTCAGTATCAGTTTTGGGTGGACTGAGCCAGTTAAGCAGCTAGTCTGGGCCATTAACTGAATATGTCATGCAGCAAGGAAAGGAATAGAGATGTCTGCTTTTGTAAACGGTTAGAGTAATGGGGAAAGGGGGGGGTTGGTAAAAAGGAAATGACATCTGTGCTTGTAATATCACAAGTGGACCACGTTCTTGTACACGACAGGCAAACACTGTACAATGATCTCACAGGTCCGATGACCGGCTTTTCGTGACGCCTGTGCACTTGGCGCACAGCTCTTGTGTACCATGTAGGTCCGGTTTGTGACTGGTCAGGAATGCTGGGAGTGTGTAAACAATTGGCCTGAGTTTATTTTTCCCTGGGATTGTAATGTATTCGCTGAACCGCCTTCCGAGCCATTTCCAGTTACACGGGAGAGAGGGAAGAGGTGAACAGGCAGCTGGGAGCATCAGGGGTCACCGCTAATCCTGGAAGAGACAAAACACAGACCTGTGAGCCAAGACCTGCTCTATGTGCAATAATGTGTGTAAACAGGAACAAGGGAATGTGCTAGCATGTGGACTATTATATGATATATATATATAGATATATATACAGTATATTAAAGGTAAAATGCAAATCTCTTTTTATTGTGGAATAGAGCACTGGTGGGGAATTATGGGACTAGAACCTCTGCTGTGTTTTTTTAATTTTTTTATTATTGCTGTCAGTATCCTCATTGAGATTTCCTTTCACTTCTTGTGTGGCCATGGGAACAGAAAATGAAGATAAATCTCCATAGTGGGGGCACAGATAGCAGAAAAATACCAGAGGTTCTAAAAACAACTAAAAAGAAGAGTTTTGGCTGTAGTTTGACTTTAACAAAGCACAGGTTACATTTATACAGAACTCCAGAGCTGCTCAGTGCAGTCTACAGTGCAGAAGTTTCTGGGAGGCAGGAAACCCATACTTCCATTGAAAACAAAGTCTTGAAGTGTTAGGCACCTTCCTAAATGTTTAAGCTTCCTGGCTCCTAGAACAGGTATAGCTTTCTTAAAGGAGAAGTAAAGCCAAAGCTCGTTTGGCTGTACTTCTCCTATGGATCACAGGAGTGCAATTCGTTTTGCACCCCTGTGACCCGTTTTTAGCAGAGAGTGGGCTGAAGTCCGCTCTCTGCTGACGTCACAGAAATAAGTCCAGGCACCACATCATCCTGACAATGGGATGGACTTCTTATTCAGACCACTGTGGGCTGAACTAAAGAGGTCTACAGTAAACGTATATGGTGAGCCTTAGGGAGGACTTCCCCTGTATTGGAGAGATTTCCTCTTACTACTTTTTGCATCCCTGCAACAGGAAGTGAAAAGAATTCTCCCTGAAGAGACAAAGTCAGCATTAAAACCGATAGGGGTCTTAAACCCAGAACCACACCCATAACTAATAATACCGCTTGATGTATTCAATGATATTTTCCCACAATCTCCATTTAAGTGTGTCCCTATTATCCCCTCCACCCTCTGCTGTGCTGGTCAGTCTCAGCGTATTCTTCACTGTGCAGTTTTTTAACTATACAAATTATGCTATATATTCAGATATGTCATGAATTTATTCATTTAGATTGATAAATCTACTCCAGCATTGTCCAGTCTCTATAACATCTTATGAAGCGAAGATTACAATAAACATACACGGCCATAAAATTTACTCACCCATTCATCCTCATCTACTCCTTCAAAGGCGTCCTGGGGCAGTGGATCATCCCGGTTGCCTAGTTTTGCCACCATCGCATTCAGTAGCTGAATAAAAAAAGTGTAATTTAGTGAATGTATCTCAACTCTTCCAGCAAATATTGAGGAATAAAAAGATTATATCAGAAAATATATCTATTTTTAATGTACATCATCTCTTTGCCTACAAAGAAATCTCAGGTTGTATTCTCAGAAAGAACTGGTTTACCGCTCAAATTGACTATATCTTTAGAAAGAAGTAAATAGGTTAGAGTTGCAAATCTAAAATCTGACCGGTTGGTTAAAAAGGGCAGTCAAGGCCTTTTGGCATTCATTTCAGCTGCACTTGGCTGAACCTGCAACATATATGGCTATCCATGGTGATGGGGAAAATCTGACTAATGCGGTCATTCAGTTTCCAACATACATAATATTTAAGCAGAATCATACATGAGCCAACTCAGGAATCACCTTCGACATCCAGGCAACATAGAGCTTCCCTAAAAATAATTATTGCATATAGTGTGCCAGAAAAAAAGCATCTATATGTATGCTGAGCAATCCCTTAATATTTTATGGGGAATAGGTTGTTACCACACACATGGTGAATTTAAAGGATAAGTTCACCTTTACAAAACGAAATAATAAATGCACATTTTTTTGCAGGTATTTATTTTATATTTTTTAGGAGCCTGTATAGAATTGCACCAGCACCCTGTATAGCATTTACTCCCCAGTAGATCATGGGTGTAATGCCAGGCTCCTGCAGACTGTCTGTGTAGCTGACTGCTCTTATGGGCAGGCAGTTACTGAATGACAGGAAGCTCAATAAACTACCTAGAGTGCTCAAAAGTGCCCTGGTAGTTCACTGAGAACTACAAGCCATCAACCACAAAGGCTGACAGTAGTTGTAGTTCATTGATTCACAGGGATCTGTAAATGAATGATGTGGCTGTGTGGGCAGAATTGTGACAGAAGGTGCAGGAAGAATATCCCCGGCCCGCTGTCACCGGGGGGGGGGGGGGGGGGGTTTTGGGGGCATGAACATGTTACACCCTAAATATGATGTAACGTGTAACATTTTCAGAAAGGTGAACTTATCATTTATACATCAATCCATGACCAGGCCCCTGTGGAGCTATGATAGTTCACGCAATGGTCAGATATCTCAAGATATTTCATGCAAGATATTTTCTTGTCTACCGACAGCGTAACTCTTGCATTATGTGAGTACATAACTAACTGGCATATGACTGCAGGATAACATATCAAAATAATCAACTGTATGGATCAGACCTCCTCCTTCTTCTGCTCATCAGTCTTCTCCTGGAGATAGACAGAAGAGGGGACAAACTTCTTGCTTGGGGCTTCTTTAGGAGCCTGGCTGACTGGAGAGAGAAATCAAACTGTGAGCCCAAACAGAGGTAGCAGATGCTATATAATAGAGGTATAGGATGCTATATAATAGATGTATAGGATGCTATAAAATAGAGGTATAGGATGCTATATAATCAGGATAAAACAGGCTGGGATCAGTGAGAGATGTGTAAATTTCATGAGAAAAAGAATTTGCCACTTTAAGAATTAACAAACATTAGGAAGGGAAGATCCAAATTATATCACTGAAAAAGCAGTTAAGGTGTAGGCAATCTCTAATACAGAACTGAACTTTGTTTATTTGCTTTTTGGCTTATTAAATATCCACTTTGTCCTGTGCATTCTTTATCAGATCTGCAGAAGTTTGAACTACAAGTACCCTCCTATGTTAAATAAATGAGAATAAAAGGACATGTTCTATAGTTCTAGTTACAGTACAGCGAGTGACTGCTGTCACCCTAACCCAGAAAGCGTGTTACTGGCAGGATCACCACATAAAAAATACAGAGGTGAAGGGTCTGTAAAGTATAATGCTGCTGATGAGGGGACTTTAAAGTGAACCTGTTGCTTTGTCCTGCAAGTAGAAAGCACAGGTTTGTTTTAAAGGAAGCTTGTACTGAGAGAAACATATACGCTAAGCTGCCATTTTTACCTATTTAGGAAAAGCTACTTGGCTGGAGTCATAGACTTGAAACCGGTATGCAGTAGGGTGGGTGAGAGTGAAATCAAAATGCCTGATCTGCATTCTTGTTCTGGATCAGTATTCCAGCAAATACTAAAGCCAAGGGATCAGCATGACAGCCAGGCAACTAGCATGCACAGAACAAAGTCAGCAGTGGCAGTCTACATATTTCTCAGACACTTTCATGGAAGCTGGAATGGCCAGGTTGAAAAGGGCAGAATTAAAGGTAAACCTGTCAGGAGGAAAACTTTAAAACTGCCATTTTTCCTTCTAAAAATACTAGTTTCCTGGCTGTCTGGCTCATCCTTGGGATTTAAAACTTTGCGTTACTAATATAGGACAAGGATGCAGATACAGACATCTGACTTTTCCCAGATTCTGCTGATCTGCATACTTGTTCTGGTTCAGTAACTAAAAATGTATTGAGGGCAGAGATAGCCAGGAAACTTGAGTGCATAGAAGCAGGTCCAATAGTGGCCTTCATATTTTTTTTTAACAGTACAAGCTATTTAGTGGCCCCTCTGATCATTCTGCTTTCTTCTTTCAGATACAGTATTTAGAATATCAAATGGGTATGACAACAATGACCAGCAACGTTTCCTACCTGGAGTCATATCTGCAGGACACAGATTAATGGTACGCTGCTGCTTGTCTTTCCCGCTGAGCCACTCTGCTGCAGACAGTGCTGGTTCCCAGGTCACACGGGTAGGGGGGAACACATCATCCTGAAAGAACTCTTTCTATGGAGAGAAGATGATGATAATACCAATTGGACACGGCTCAATTCAGATATAGATTAAAAAGCTTACGTTTTCAGCTTTTTTCACATCCTAACATGCTATGTCATGTTTTTATCAATGCAGATAGACAACAAAAAAGGCCATCTATAATGTATGTCTAATAGGCCTAATTTCAGACATCTAAAGGTATCTGCAAAAGTCAGCAGTGTAAATACAGGGAAACTGCAAAAAAATACAGTAAAACCTTGGATTGCGAGCATAATCCGTTCCAGAAACATGCTTGTAATCCAAAACACTTGTATATCAAAGCGAATCTCCCCATAAGAAATAATGGAAACAAATGATTCGTTCCACAACCATGTATTCATAGGTCCTTCAGTTTATAGTCCATATAAAAAGATTATAGCAATGTGACCAGGTTACGTAACCATAAAATGTCCATCCACAAATGGAAGCCTCCACAAGGTAATTAGAAGCAAAATCCAGCAGAGGCTACAGGGTATTAAAGAGAAGAGAGGCGCCTCTAAGTGTAACAATATGGTTACATTTAATGAAGGTACAACATTTAGCAACTCACATGGTTGATGATTAAAAGAGGCACATCTAGATATGCAGGGATCCGGGGTAAAGCGGTTCACATAGACCGGCTCTCACTGCTGTCAGTCTGCAATTGTGACTGGGAAGACTACCCTGCAGTAGAGCGATCTAAAAACGAGGCTTGAAGCGCTTATGGAGTGGAGCGTGGAAGGGACGACTTCTATGGCAGTGCGGGGGATGTACTGTGGACAGCTTTACCCTGGATGCCTGCATACTTAGATGTGTCTGTATTAATCCTCAACCATGTGAGTTTCTAAATGTTGTACCTTCATTAAATGTAACCATATTGCTACACTTAAAGGCGCCTTTGTTCTCTTTTATACCCATTTGTGACATGACGCTACTTGTATATCAAGACATCGCTTGTATATCAAGTCAGTTTTGTAAAAAATTTTGCTTGTCTTGCAAAACGCTCTCAAACCAAGTTACTCTCAAACCAAGGTTTTACTGTACAGTTGTTAAATACTTCAATACCTATTGGCCCATGACTATATTGGACTGGCTCACTGGCAAATAGAAATGTGTGAGAAGCAGGAATAACAAAAACAGAAATAATGAAGAAAATATCAGAGCCTGATATTTGTGCAGCATTGAAGATATTGAACGTTGCTGAAAATATGTGTACCTCTCTGTGTTCTGCACTTTATACCTGTCGGCAGATTTTTTTTTTAATTCTCCAGTTTTAAAGTAACAATTTAAATTGACCTTATGTGCTTGGGTGTAATTTTTTTTGCAAAAAAAATAAAATATATATTTTTTTCAGCAATACATTTTATTGAGTTATGCTGTTATACATACACTAAGGGACACAGAGCAACAAGGATATTACTGAACGAATCAAGCTTACAATGAATCACATCATCAACAATAACCTGAGGAAAGTATATCAATCAGTAGTAACAACTAATACCGTATATACTCGAGTATAAGTCGAATTTTTCAGCACATTTTTTTGTGCTGAAAGTGCCCCCCTCGACTTATACTGGAGTCAAGCACTTTTCTGCAGCAAAAAAATTCATTTTCCGAACCAACTTTGGGGCCCCGTATCTCAGGGCCACTTGGTGCTAAAAACCCCAAATTTGGTATGCAAACCCAGTGGACCTAGTACTACAAAATATCCAAAGCGGAAGTTCCTAGCACTAAGTGGCCCTGAGATACGGGGCCCCAAAATCGGTTCGGAAAATGTCATTCTCTGCTGCAGAAAAGTGCTTGACATTTTCTGAACCGAATTTGGGGCCCCATATCTCAGGGCCACTTGGTGCTAGGAACCCCAAATTTGGTGTGCAAAACCCAGTGGAACTGGTACCATAACATATCCAACGCTGGGGTTCCTAGCACCAAGTGGCCCTGAGATACGGGGCCCCAAAACTGGTTCAGAAAATGTAATTTTCTGCTGCAGAAAAGTGCTTGACATTTTCTGAACTGATATTTGGGGCCATGTATCTCGGGGTCACTTAGTGCTAGAAACCCCCAGCTTTGGAAATTTTATGGTGCTAGTTCCACTAGGTTTGCACACCAAATTTGGGGTTCTTAGTACTAAGTGGCCCCGAGATACGGGGCCCCAAATTCGGTAAACTGTGTCTATCTGCAGCAATGTCATTTCGGGACCCTTTGGGTTCAGAGACCCCAAATTTTGGCTGCATCTAGGGGGCATCTAGGAACCCTTAACTACCGAGTTTGAAGTTCAGGGGACCTATGGCTGCAAATGGGCACAGTGAGGCATGCAAATGGGCACAGTGATGCTGCAAATGGGCATTGTTGACCCTCTTTTCCACTTACAGTAGCTGTGCATTTCTCACCCTCGTCTTATACTCGGGTCAATAAGTTTTTCCCATTTTTTTGTGGTAAATTAGGGCCTCGACTTATACTCGGAACGACTTATACTCGAGTATATACGGTAAGTGCATCAAACAATAATAGGAGATGTCATTGAGATCCGAGGACTCCACACCCAAGTGAATTTATGTATAGAGCCTCTAATTTTTTTTTCATCACATAGGGGACAAAAAGTCCCCTGTGTGATGTTTTTTTAGGTGACAGTTCTCTTTAATAGTCTAAAAGACCCTGCATGTCTCCTCTGGGCTCCACTGAATGTTTTGCAATGCAGATTGCATTGCAAAACATTCCTTCCCGGTAGAGATGGGCTCGGGCGAAATCCCACATGCCCGATCCCGCCAGGAAGCGGACACTGCACACGGCTAATCACAGGCAGTGAGACATTTCTTGGTCCGCAGCTGCACAGATCAGGAAATGTCTCACTGCCTGGGATTAGCGGTGACCAGTGTCGGCTTCCTGGCGGGATCGGGCATGTGGGATTTCGAACACGCCCGAGCCCATCTCTACTTCCTGGCTAAGGGAGTCGGGGACACCGAGAGGCTGAGCTGGAAGTGACGTCATAGATTTCACTTTCCAGGTCACAGCAAAAAGGGGAGGGGAGTAGATATGTCCGTTCTTCTCTTTTACACCCCAGCTGATGGCACTCGCCATGTCGATCCCAGGACCGCAGATGGGCAAGCGGAGCCCAAAAAACATAGCGGGGAGGACGCCGGTGTGAGCAATCAGGTGGCAGAGCAGCTGCTCGAATGCTTTCAATTGATGGGCAGACGCCTGCCTCTCAGTATCACACACAATCCCGGTGGCTACAGCCTGGCAGTGAAAGGGTCACGGACCTGGAAGCGAAAGGGTTAAGGTTTGACAAAACAACCTGGAAGCCGATTGGTTTCAATGCACAGCTGCACCAGATTTTACACGCTCCAGTTTTAGTAAATCAAGCCCTGTGCTCCCTCTAGTATTTAATCTGACAGTTGTAATTAGATTAAGTAGATTAAGGCTAGTAGATTTTCATACAAACATTTGTACAAAAATTCTCAGTACATTTGATGATTTGACAAATGACATTTGAAAGTACTTCAAACTTTAATTTGCTTTCAACATTTAATTTGAAACACACAGACTTTTCAGAATAAAACCACAAATACTGTCAGAAATTAAGTTGAGAAAAAATTTTCATTCTGCTGCTTCAAATTTTCTTGTCACTGCAGTCAAAAATTAATGTTGATATGACCCCCAGGAAGATTAGAAAATCAAATGTTCTTAAAAGGAGGATTTCAAATTAAATTCTACTATATGGCTATCTTAAAGCATTTGTTAACCCAAAAAAATTGATAAAGATCCTGTTCCTTTAAAGCATGTTATACAGCACAGTGCTTGTGCTGTGTATTTTGGCCCCCTGTATCACCTGAAATACCTGGCTGATCCTGCCAGTTTCTACCCTCCCCTTTGTACGCTGACCACGATATATCAGGGCTGCTGAGCCGTTGTCAGCTTACGTGCCTTTGTCATACGCAGCTATCTGCAGCTTTTCTGTGTCTCCCTCTGTCCTCCTCCTCCCTGCCATCTCTCACTATTGCTGATCTGCGACTCTCCCCACTGCTTCAAAACTAACTGATGTGTATATCATCCCCTCTGTAACATAAAAAGCTGTGTCCTAGTGCCTATGCTTTATAAAAAAAAAAGATTTCTATCCGTTTTAACAGCATCTCCCAGCGATTACGTGACTCCAGGCTCCCAGCACCCCTCCTCCCTGCCTCCCTGACTGACGTCAGCAGGGGAATCTCGGCCCCGCCTACTGGAGCTATCACACGAGGAGAGCTGAGAGCCTGGAGTCATCTTATCGCTGGGAGATGCTGCTTTTTTTTTATAAAGCACAGGCACTAGGATGCAGCTTTTTATTTGACAGAAGGGATGATATAAAGATGAGATAGTGGCTTAACAACCACTTTAAGATTGATGAGGTACTTTCCATAAGCTTGCAACTGATAATTTGAAGTGGAGGTTTACCTGTATCACCTGACTATACCATGGCAGCTATATTGTTCAGCTGTACCTGCTGGCAGTGGGGGTTATTTACTAATACTAGAGTGCAAGATCTGGTGCAGCTCTGCACAGAACCCAATCAGCTTCTAGGTTTTACTGCCAAAGCTTAATGAGCTGAAGTTAGAAGCGGATTGGCTACCATGCAGAGCTGCACCAGATTTTGCACTCTCCAGTTTTAGTAAAGCAACCCCACAGTCTCTTGTGACTATGCACAGTCTATCTTTATGCGTGTGGTGTGTGTCCACTTCCCCGTCATTCCAATCTGCTGTGTCAGGGAGGCAGCTTAGCTTTCTGAATTTCCACTGGCAAGATCATAGGAGAAATGGATATACAAAGATAAGAGAAAGGTCTCAATGGCGGCACAATACTAAAAAAAAGTTTGAGAGACACTGATCTAAGTGTTACTTACCTTAACACGTGGAACGCGGAAAGCTACAGGTTCAAGTGAGCTAGCACAAAGACGCAAAGCACGCAGAACCTCCACTTCACGCACAGCGCAGTCTGTTTTCCGCAAGTACTGTAAACCCTGGAAAACAAAAGACAATACAATATCAGAGCATTGACAGGTGCATTTAACCTGCAACAGCTGTGTTTGCATTCCTACAGACTTATATGGGGAGAGAAGCAGTTATCATATGAAAAAAAGACCATTGACACAGGTCCAAATAGTTACTCCAGAGCAAAAAAGACATTGCAACATTAAAGTGTATCTAAAGCCCAAACCATTTTTCTTTAAAGTTTTGAATAGGGTAGGGTGTCCTTATGACCACTTAAATTGTTAATAAAGGGATAATCTTCCAGTGAGGACATTTGCTCTGGTGACAACTCTATGAAAGGGGATTTCCTGTACTTTGAAGATTTCTTCACTTCTGGGAGATGAAGGAAATCTCCCCAATGGGGCATAGATGGCGAGAAAAAATAGGATTTTTATAACAGCTTACCTGTAAAATTCTTTTGAGGTACATCACGGGACACAGAGTCTCAGTAATTACTGATGGGTTATAAGGTATCACTAGGTGACTGGACACTGGCACACCCTAGAGAGGAAGTTCAACCCCCTATATAATCCCTCCCTTTACTGGGAGTACCTCAGTATATTGCAAAGCAATATAAGTGTATTAGAAGAGGGGTGGGGACTCTGTGTCCCGTGATGTACATCAAAAGAAAAGGATTTTACAGGTAAGCTGTTATAAAAATCCTATTTTCTTTCTCGTACATCACGGGACACAGAGTCTCAGTAATTACTGATGGGATGTCCCAGAGCAATGCTATCTGAGGGGGGGAACCACACAAGTAGGGTGTAATCAGACCTGAGGAACCTGTACCGCTGCCTGCAGCACACTACGCCCAAAGGCGATCTCCTCATGCCTTCTCACATCCACCTGATAAAATGTGGTGAATGTATGGACTGACAACCAGGTTGCGCCCTTGCAGATGTGAGCCATGGAGGCCTGGTGATGCACTGCCCACGAAGCACTAATAGCCCTAGTGGAGTGCGCCTTGATCTGAAAAGGCAGAACTTTCTGCTTCAAACCATAAGCTCGAACAATTACTTGTCGAATCCATTTAGCAATGGTAGATTTTGACGCTGCCTGTCCTCTATTAGGACCTTCTGGCAATACAAACAAAACATCCATTTTGCGAACCTGAGTAGTCACTTCCAGATAGGCTTTGACTGCTCTCACTATATCCAAATAATGTAGTGATCTCTCTTCTGTAGAACAGGGATCTGGAAAAAAAGAAGGCAGAACAATATCTTGGTTTAGATGAAAACCTGAATCCACCTTCGGTAGAAAGCTAGGATGAGGGCGTAACACCACTCTATCCTTGTGCATTATTAGACATAGCTCTTTACAAGAAAGGGCCGCTAATTCTGATACTCTTCTGGCAGAAGAAATGGCCACCAGAAAAATTAATTTTCTGGTCAACAGAACTAAGGGAATTTTATGTATCGGTTCAAAAGGCTGCTTCTGTAAAGCTGACAGAACTAAATTCAAGTCCCAGGGGTTTAGAGGCGCCTTAACCGGAGGATTAAGACGCGTCACCCCCTGTATAAAGCTTCGGACCAAAGAATGCGAAGCAAGTGGACCTTTAAACATAACTGATAAGGCCGAGACCTGGCCCTTGATGGTACTTAAGGCCAGCTTCATCTCTAACCCCATTTGC
The DNA here is from genome assembly GCA_037952835.1 of Lithobates septentrionalis. Taxonomy (NCBI): domain Eukaryota; kingdom Metazoa; phylum Chordata; class Amphibia; order Anura; family Ranidae; genus Lithobates; species Lithobates septentrionalis. The sequence goes on from JBBDGP010001518.1 coordinate 3,187,863, forward strand.
AGAAAGTCAAGGATTCTGCCTATGACATATTTTCTGGGATGCCAAACCCTGGATTCACACCAGGAGACATATGCTTTCCAGACTCTATGATAAATCATTCTGGAAGCTGGCTTCCTTGCATTAATCAAGGTAGAAATCACAGGGCCTGAAAGCCCACGACTCTTCAGAACGTGGGTTTCAATAGCCAAACCGTTAAATTTAGCATTTGTAAGGCAGGATGGAACACTGGTCCTTGGGATAGCAGGTCTGGACGTAACGGTAGGGTCCAAGGGGAACCTACCGCCATCATCACTATTTCTGCACACCAAGCTCTTCTGGGCCACCAGAAGCACCGCCTTCTTTTCCTGCTTGATCCTGCAAAGAAGTCGTGGCAGCAGCAGAATAGGAGGAAATGCATAAATCAGAGAGAACGGATGCCACGGAGTCACTAACGCATCTGTCCCGCATGGAAGTGGATCCCTTGTTCTTGACACAAAGTTGTCGATCTTGTTGTTGAACCTGGATGCAAAGAGATCTACATCCGGAACATGGCATATGGCCAAGAATATGTCAGGGTGAAGAGACCATTCCCCTGGGACTAACTGCCGGCGATTTAAGTAGTCTGCCTGCCAGTTCTTTACCCCCGGAATGAAGATTGCCGATATGCACAGCACATGCTTTTCTGCCCAGATTAAGATCTGGTTTACTTCCTACTGAGCTGCACAACTCCTGGTTCCTCCTTGGTAAATGATATAAGCCACTGCTGTGGCATTGCCAGACTGGATCCTGACAGGGCAACCCTGTAACCTGAGCGTCCAGGCTTTTAGGGCTAGAAATGCCGCACGGATCTCCAGAATATTGATGGGTAAGGTCCTCTTGGTCTTGGACCACCTCCCCTGGACAGTCGACTGTTCCAGAACTGCTCCCCAACCTGAAAGACTGGCATCTGTTGTTACAAATGTCCAGGTAACTGGTAAAAAGGATTTTCTTTTTAGCAGATTCTCGGGAATCAACCACCAACTGAGACTCTGACGTACTGTAGGAGACAAGCGCATCGGAAAATCTAACGCCTGGATCTTTTTGTTCCAGGCACACAGGATACTGTTTTGCAGCAGTCTTGAATGAAACTGAGCATAGGGAACTGCTTCGAATGAAGCCACCATCTTCCCCAGCAGCCTCATACAAAGGGGAACAGAAGGACCCTTCTTTGCCCTGACTACCTGAATCAGTCTCATTATGGCACTGATTTTTGCCTGGGGTAAATATACCCTCTTCTGGGCTGTATCTATGACCAGACCCAAATACTCTAGTCTTCTTACTGGATTTAAAGAAGACTTCTTGAAGACCCAACCTAGGTATTCCAGGTAGTTGATTGTGGTGACCAAATTTTTGGTGCAAGCGGGCTACTGGCCGATTTATCAAGAGCAGGTCGTCTAGGTATGCTATTAGCATTATACCCTGGGATCTTAATCTGGCTAGAGGAGGAGCCAAGATCTTTGTAAACACCCGAGGAGCAGTGGCTAGGCCGAAAGGCAGAGCTACAAACTGAAAGTGGTGTTTTTCTACTTCGAAATGCAGATATTTTTGATGAGCAGGGAAAATAGGTACATGCAGGTACGCATCCTTGATGTCTATTGAGGGCAGAAGTTCTCCTCCTTGTAGGATGGAGACTACCGAACGGATTGAATCCATGCGAAAGGATCGTACTTTTAGGAATCGGTTTAGATCTTTGAGATCTAGAATGGGTCTGACATCCCCATTTGGCTTTGGTACCGTGAAAAGGTTTGAATAAAACCCCAATCCCTGCTCTTGCATAGTAACTTTTTGCGACAAAACTCACTCCAATGCTAGAAAGAGAGACTTCTTTTTCTCTGGGTCTTTGGGGACATTTGATCTGAGGAAGCGAGGAGAGGGGAATTCTCAGAACTCTAGTTTGTAACCTAGCGTTATTGTGGAGACTACCCATCTGTCCTGAAAATCCTCCTGCCAGATCCTTGAGAACTTTAGCAGTTTTTTCCCCCACTCGAGCGAGCGGGGGCACCCATTCATAAGGAAGCTTTAGTGTTTTGTCTTGTAGACTTCCTCCCCCAGGACTTCTTCTGTCCCTGGGGTTGACTCTGAGATTTAACTCTTGAGCCTGACGGAGGAGGCCGTCGTGACTGCCTGGAGGCTGATGCCCCTGGCACTGGAAAAGGAGCCCGTTTAAAGGAGGGACATTTACTCCTTTTCTTAACTGGCAAAAGGGAGCTTTTCCCACTAGAGATCTTTTGGATATAATTGTCCAAATCCTCCCCGAACAGTCTTGCACCACGAAAGGGAAACCCAGCCAGGAGCTTCTTACATGGTGATTCGGCTGACCAATTTTTCAACCATAAGATTCTACGCATATGTACCAACCCAAGCGTAAGGCGAGAGGTCTGGAGGATAGAATCTCTGATTGCCTCAACACAAAGCTGCTGGTAGGCTGGCCAACCCCTGGGCTTGCTGTTCAGGTAAAACCTTGAGCACCTGTTTAACATGGTCTCTCAAGTATTGACAAACTCCAATTGCTGCCACTGCAGGTTGAGCCACTGAACCTGCCAAGGAGAAAACGTTTTTTAACAGGAATTCCAATTTTTTATCAGTTGGATCCCTAAGCATCTGTGCGTTGTCAACAGGACAAGTCAGACTTTTATTTACGGATGATATGGCGGCATCAAACGCCGGTATACCCCACATCTTAATATATTTTTCCTCCATAGGATAAAGTGTTGAAAAACTTTTTAGGAGGGAAAAAAATTTTATCTGGGTGATCCCACTCAGAATAAATAAGCTTTTCCAGTAAACCATGAACAGGAAAGGCATGTGCAGTTTGAGGAGGCTTCAGTGAACCCAAACAAGAGGAGGGTTCTTTAACTGACTCAGATACAGGCAACTTGAATGTGGAGCGGACCAATCCAGCAAGAATTTGCACCAACACCTTCTCATCCTGAGAAGCTAAAGAGGGCCCTTCTTCACTTGATTCCTCAGAAAAGGAGTCATCAGTCTCATCCTGGTCTTCTGAGGGGGATTCCTCTCCTTTTTCCCAGAGTTCCTCTGTTTGAGGGTCCTGGGTGGCAGAGGGGGACCTAGTGCGTTTTCTTCCACTGAGTGAAGATGCGATTAAGGCCACTAACCTTTCCTCTAAACCATTCATGGTTGAGGAAAAAACCTCCTGCATAATGTATACAGGGGCTGAAGTGCCAGAAGCAGTTGCAGCCCCTGACCCCGACAGTTCACCCCGGCCAGCTTCCCTAGGTCTTTCGGGGGGGAAGGTGCTGCAGAGGGGGGTCCTCAGAGCCTGAGGGAGATCCCTTAGAGCCCCTATTTTTCGGGGTATTTGTACCTCTTCTGCCCATAGTGCCAAGCACCAAAGGTAGAGGTACCACAAAAATGCACTGACAGCTGAGCAATGCAGTTCAGCAACTGCCGCTGCTACTAAGACCCAGTGCTTAAGTAAATGCTGCCTGGGAAATGCCTGTCTCCCACCTCACATGCGCCCGTCAGCTCTGTGTCCCTCCATAAGCCGTGTGCACCTGAACAAAAGTGCACGATATAGCTTGTGTAGCCAGCGATGTGGGCGTCTAACCACGCCGACATCGCATTAACGCTCCGCCCCCCCTCCTCCAACCACCCCTTCTGCCCCCCTCCTCGCTCTTTTCAAAAAATGAGTGTTTTCCCGCACGAGCTGAGGCTCTGATCTTGCATGGAGGGGAGGCTGGGGCGGAGGAGAGAGAAGGGCCGGTGGATGGGAAGCTGCCGTAATGGCGGCGGCAGCGGGTGGTGCGGCATACTACCGCTCCCTGCTAAGGCTCACCCCGACCCTCTAAGCCGTGGGGAGAGAATCCCTGAAGGAAAGTACCCCCCTATCCACATCTTACCCGGAGTACGGCTGGAGGAACGTACAGGGAGGAGACAGTTAGATCAGGCATGAAAGGTATGTGCTCTTGACAGCCCCCGGTGGCAACTTTAGGCATAGCATACATTTACTTAAAGGAGAAACCTACTAGAATTAAAAAATTCTTGAGGAGTCTCCCTTACCTTATCCAGCTGCAGGGTTCTGTGTAACAGACCCAATCTTCACCTCTCACGATGGGCTCAGTTTAGAGAAAAACCTTCAGAGACTGGGGCCCCCTTGAATAGGGGGATCCGCAGTTCTGGGCCTGTAAAGCACCCCGCCAGGAATATAGCTGAAACAACCAAATACTGGATCCCAGGGTCCAGCTCTCTAAAAAGAAAAGGGTTACAGGTAAAAACCTTGTTTCTTGGGACACGAGGCCCGGGTACCATCCAATTCAGCCTAGAAAAGACACCTTGAATGGATACGGTTGCAGGGCTTGCCCCTAGTAAGGATATTCCAGCGGAGCTCAGCACAACTTTACTTGTGACCAACACCTAAGACACTGGCGAACAAACTGAGGTACTCCCAATAAAGGGAGGGATTATATAGGGGGTTGAACTTCCTGTCTAGGGTGTGCCAGTGTCCAATCACCTAGTGCTAACCCTATATAACCCATCAGTAATTACTGAGACTCTGTGTCCCGTGATGTACGAGAAAGAAAAATAACCTAAAGCTTTTTCAACCCTCACCTGCTCCATACAAAACTAGTTATACTTTAAAGTTTCGGGTGTTTCTGACATGTAATTGTACATAATGAAGCTTATAATGAAAACATTGGTGGTCTCACCTTGTGTGGGTCACTGATCACAATATTGTTACATTCCAGGAAGTAGGGGCTTTCTGCCACCACCTCATACATGAACGATCTGGTGTCACCCTAGAGAAAAAAAAAAGACAGTACAGTCAGTCAGGGGCTTTATAGACTCTGGCATCCAGGGCACGTGGCCTGGGCTTTCTATTGGGTGTCCTTTGTTGTAAATGTGCTGTCATTCCAAGCATGGTAAGTACACATTAATCTTTGCTAAACTTTGGTTGATTTTTTTTTTTTTTAATTTAGGGCCAGTTCTTATAAGAGATTGCACAGGAATGTGATTGTCATCCTGTGTGATTCCTGTGTCGATTTGAGTGCAGTGCATTTTCAGCCCATTTTTTGAGATCTCACTGCACCACACCATAAGTAGTACATGCACTACTTTAAAAAATGCATTGCAACCATATTGCATGGTACTTCTGTACCATGCAATCCAGTGCAGGCAAACCATTTGGGGTGTCTCTGCATTGACACCTGCTGCAGATCACAAGGGCAATTCGCTTTGAACACAGTGTGGGAAATGTATACGGAATGCGGGTTTCCCGCACATTAACTACATTTAGTCTCACAGTTCTTTAGAATTATGTTGTGTAGATCCAGCAGGGGTATATTTATAAAAACAATTTGCGGAGCTATTCATCCTGTGCAACTGTATGCACAAATGGGGGAGAGAATTCAAATGTTATTAAGTTATTTTCTCTCCTGGTTAAATGTTTCAGAATCGAGTGAATCAAGAAAATACTGCATTGTGGCCACTAGATGGAGCTGATGAGCATAGAAAATAAATATATAGGTGTGTGAAAAAGTCACATAGTTGCTTGCCAATCGAAACTGCATGTATAGTTACATAGTTAGTAAGGTTGAATAAAGACACCAGTCCATCCAGTTCAACCTGAGTGTCTACAATTATCCCTATTTATTTAAGGTACCCATATAGCGCCGTCAATTTATGCAGCGCTCCACACATACATCACACATTTGTTCTGTGTGAATGGTGCAAAATCGAATGTTCACAGGCTATATTCACCGCAGTTTAAAAGTTGTTCACTGGAGAAAAAAAAAAGGAATGGGGAAAATACCGCATTATGGCCACTAGATGGCACCATTATCGAAAATAAGTATGCTCATCTGCTCCATCTAGTGGTCATAATGCAGTATTCTCCTCATTCACACTTTTTTTTCTTCATAAATAAGTTAAAGTGGAGTTCCACACAAAAATGGAACTTCCGCTTTTCGGAACCCTCCCCCCCTCCGGTGTCACATTTGGCACCTTTCAGGGGGGAGGGGGGTGCAGATACCTGTCTAAGACAGGTATTTGCACCCACTTCCGGCATAGACTCCCATGCGAGTCTATGCCTCTTCCCGTCCCCACCGCGCTGTCTCCTGGGAAACACACAGCTCCCAGGAGAGAGCGGGGACCACTTGGGATGCGCAGCGCGACTCGCGCATGCGCAGTAGGGAACCGGGAAGTGAAGCCGCAACGCTTCACTTCCTGATTCCCCCACATAGGATGGCGGCGGCAGCTGCCAAGAACCGGGCGGGTTCTCGGCGTCGCCTGCCGACATCGCTGGACCCTGGGACAGGTAAGTGGCCATTTATTAAAAGTCAGCAGCTGCAGTATTTGTAGCTGCTGGCTTTTAATATTTTTTTTTTTTTTTGGCGGTGTGGGTGGACCCCCGCTTTAAGACCCCTTTCACACGGAGGCAGTTTTCAGGCATTTTAGAAATACACCTGTAAAGCGCCTAAAAATCGCCTCCCATTCATTCATTCGGTGCGCTTGTGGGACATTAGGAAAAGTGGCAGTTTGGGAGCACTGTATTTAGCACTCCCAAAATGCCCTGCCCATTGAAATTAATAGGCAGCTCTTCCAAAGCGCCTGAAAAGCGTTTTGGAAACGTCGCAGCACAGGCACTTTTAACCCCTTCTTTGGGGTTAAAAGCGTCCCGCTAGCGGCTGAAAAGCGCCGCTTAAACAGCTAAAGCGCTGCTAAAACGAGCGGTGCTTTAGCGCTAACGCGGCCCAGTGTGAAAGGGGGCTAACAGATGCATGCACGGTTTTTATAAATTCTGACAATAGCCCACAGTGGGAGCGCTGTTTAGCGTGGATGGAGAAATCAGTTTTATTTCTTTTGCTCAGCCACATAAATGTATGGCAACCTAAAGCCTATAAGTGAGTACAGATGGATCGAAATTCGGCTAGTTCAGCGGTGAATGACTTCTGTTGAACGATCACGCTGGAAAATTTTAATTGATCAGGTTAATTCAAAAATAAATAAAATCTAACCATGTATACCAAGCTTAAGAAACGCAGGCGATTTTGTAAGCAGTGATCGCTTGCTTTAGTAGCTCCTTATGCTATACAATGCAGCTGCTGACCATCATGGGACACAAGGGATTTGTAGCTGTCTAGATGAGACCTGTAGTCAACCAGCAACTCTGTAGCCAGCTACAAATTACTAGAGAAAATACTCAGAGAAATTTGTATTTGCTACAGATCTCTGCTACAAAGTAACTAGTTTGATATGACCCTAAGAAAACACACATGGGATTGCGTCTCTTTAGACCTAAGCTACAACATTATTATTATTATACAGGAATGTCAGGCACACAAAATACGTATGATTATTTGTTCATGTATTCCATTTTGTACTGTTCAAATTATGCACCACTTAGCACTTTCTGTTGTACCTCCACCCATACATGTGACCCCAGTATGCTTACCTTCCCAGTGAGTATCAGGAGGCCGATGTCTGGGTCATAGTGCGGGATAAGAGTGGAAGGTGACACATCCACACTGATGGTGGTTATAGGACCCTCTGACAGCTTTTCTGTACAATGCAAAGCCAGCTGGCGTTCACTTTGGCTGCAAAATATAAAGTAATCAGAGAGAGTCATAAGATGCCTCACTGCTCACTCCACTATATACGGTACTGAAAAAATATAACATTTACAAAAATCTCTTACCTGTCAAACCCTGACACGAGGAGATATTTACCATCGCACACCCAGAGGATTCGTGCTCCTCGGGCGCCTCCTGGCCCAGCACCCTCCTGTTGAAATAATCAGAGCTCCATCACATACAAATCTCTTCTCCACTATAAAAGTCAATGGGGTCATATAGAGCAAGGGGACTCCTAACTTTTTAAGCAAGGGGCCAGTTTACTCGCCTTCAGGTTTTAGAAGGGTCAGACTGTGGCCATTGGGAGTAAACAATGCCTCAGGCTTGGTGGTCAGTGGAAGTAAAAAAAATTAGTAGTCAGTAGGAGGTGAAATAGTGCCCAATAATTGTTGTTAGGCTGGCCATACACTGTTCGAATCTCGGCTGGATCAGCAGAAACTGGCCGAGATTCAAACCATTAATGGGCAGGCTGAATGTACCAAGTTGATCAATAGATCGATCAACTTGGGTACAACTAGCCTGCCAAATTCACTTACGATTATCGCTAGCGGCTGCTATAGCTGCTGGCGATAATCACTGTCTTCTCCCGGTGGGGACAACTCCCCCCCGGCCGGGAGCAGACAATTGCTCGGCAGAAGGGATTCTCCTATCAGCACTGTCTGTGTTGATGGGGGAATCAAGCAAATTTCCTGCCACCCGTGGTTGCAGGAAAGAAATTTGCACCGTGTATGGCCGGCCTTAATAAGAGGAATATGGCCATCATTGGTATAATTGGGTGAAAGAGTTACCATCTTCGGAATCAGTAGGAGGAATAATGTTCTATCATTTATAATAATGGGAGGAATAGTGACCAAACTGTTGGGGTCAGTGGAAGGAAAAGTGTCCCTTTGTTGGTGTCAGTGGAATGATGCCTCATCCTTGGTGTCAGTGAGAGGAATTAGGCCCCACTGTTGGTGTCAGTGGAAGGAATGATGCCTTATCCTTTGTGTCAGTGAGAGGAATAGTACCCTAAGGGCTGGATAAAGACAGGCAAAGGGCCACATCCAGCCCACAAGCCGCAGCTTAGAGACCACTGATATAGAGGAGAGAAGCATTGTGTTAACCTGAGTAATAAGACTCCAAACAAGTTCCAATTGCTATTCTGCTAATGTAGACAAGAAAACATACTTAGTAATTAATCACATCAGTTGGAATTACCTGCTTTGGACGGTTGGAAACCCGAGGCTCGTATATACGAATGCGCTGATCTTTGCAGCAAGTAGCTAAATATTTGCCATCTGGACTCCAGGCAAGGGAGAAGATCTGTGAGAAAAAGAAATGCTTATCACCTCACTTACTCCTTCTAGGCTGGTCATAGATGGCCAGATATCCCTAAAAGCAAAGCTTGTGCAAACAACTGACCATCATCACAGATGTGGATGATCAGTCATGATCTTCACATACTTGCTGTACTTTGATCCATTCCATCACAGGATTGGGTCACAGAATAGAAAGTAATGGCTGCACTTTGAGGATTTCCAAATGCCGTTTATTAAAAACCACCAAAGTCACAACATAGGACAACCACAGACAATCATGGTAGACCCGTTTCACCCAATAAGGTTGTGCTTAATCATTACAGTAATGATTAAGCACAACCTTATTGTGTGAAACGCGTCTACCAAGATTGTCTGTGGTTGTCCTATGGTGTGATTTTGGTGGTTTTTAATAAACAACATTTGGAACTTCTCGATGTGCAGCCATTACTTCTTATTCTGATACTACTCACGGAGGCGGGCCAGGGCTGGCACTCGTTAGAAGATTTCATCAGGCTCATCTGTTTCACCTGGAGCAGCGAGATCTTTTCATATTGTTACAGGATTGGGTCTACTAAGAGACTTTCCAGCAGGATGAACAATCTTGCCATCTGATAAAAGGTAGCTCTGGAATCACTCACTATCGCCGCCAATGTGGTTAGGAACTGTCCAATAGGAAGCTACCCTTAAAATCAGTAACATCCTTTGTAATTATTGGCCAGGTTATGGACATCTTTAGGTTCGAAGGACATGTACAGACTTCACATTGAATCCAAAGCACGCATCCCCGCGGGCTGGGGGGGGGGGGGGGGGTGTGTGTGGAGGGGGCGGGATTTATCATTAGGCACAGTAGGCTTTTTCTCATAGGTGGATGAAAAAAAGGACCGATTTTTCTCTACCATTAGTACAAACATAGTACAGTCACCTCATATAAGCTTATCACATACAAAATACTGCAAAAATCCTAACCACACATGCCCTAGCTCAGCTAATTTGTGCGATAAAATCTTAATTGAAAGGAAAAAAAAAATGATTGATAAATAAGAAAGCAAGACATGGTTCTGAAAATCCCACACGTGTTAGTCCTTTGTGAGCCGATCTTGTCTGATAAACTCACCTGATCTTCATGGCCTTGTAAAGTCAGCACATTTTTCCCGGTCTGCAGGTTCCACACTCTCACTGTCATGTCATAAGAAGAGGAGACAAGGATATCGGAGGCACAGGGGTGGAATCGCACTGTGTAGATCCGCTCATTGTGACCTGGGGGAGAAGGAGGTAAAGTCATTTATATTTCACGCCTGATGATATTGCAGTACTATGGCTTATGGAGGTTAAACATACATTTACCAGATCAACATTCCACTGATTTGCAGCCAGTGTTTGCAGACCTGGTGATAACTATTGATGTATATTTTCTCCATTGAAAGCAAGTCTCTTTGCTGTAAACCTGGTGTACGCTTTGCCCAAGAAAACCCACCTGTTAGAATTGATATTTATGGCTAAATTGCATTTTCACAGTCTAAGCACCTCTGCGTTGGGTGTTCTTGGGCAAATCGTACACCAAATTTACCACAAAGAGTCTTGCTTTCAATGGAGAAAATATACATCAATAGTTATCACCAGGTCTGCAAACACTGGCTGCACCCAACATGATAGAAATACACTACAGCAGGGATATGCAATTAGCGGACCTCCAGCTGTTGCAGAACTACAAGTCCCATGAGGCATAGCAAGACTCTGACAGCCACAAGCATGACACCCAGAGGCAGAGGCATGATGGGACTTATAGTTTTGCAACAGCTGGAGGTCCGCTAATTGCATATCCCTGCACTACAGGGTCAAAAGTTTGTGGATACCCCGACCATTACACCTATATGAGCTTGTTGGACATCCCATTCCTAAACCATGGGCTTTAATAAGGAGTTGGCTATTACAGTCTTCACTCTGGGAAGGCTTTTCACAAGATTTTGGAGTGCGTCTGTGGGCATTTGTGCCCCTTCAACCAAAAGTGTATTTGTGAGGTCAGGCTCAATAAAATGCATTCAATAGGGTTGAGAACAGGGCTCTGTGCAGGTCACTGTCTGCACAGCAAATTCATCAAACCATGTCCTTATGGAACTGGCATTGTACACAGGGACATAGTCATGCTGGAAGAAAAAAGAACCTTCCCTAATGTGTTGTCACAAGGTTGGAAGCGCAACATTTCCTAAAATGCTATGGTATGCTTAACAATAGCCTTCACTGGGAAGACCTAAATGCAATTATTTGGGGGAGTGTGTCCATATATTTCTGGCTATATAGTATATTTCAGGTACAATCAAGGTTTAAATAGCCATCGGCAATGTGTCTCAATAAAGTGGTTGTATACCCCATTAGTACATTTTTACCTACAGATAAGTCTATAATAAGGTTTACCTGTAGGTAAAATAAATATCTCCTAAACCTGTATGGTCTAGTCACCTTGCATGCAGCCGCTGACGTCAGCGGCGCATGCGCAGTGAAGATCCGGCATATCGTGCCGGAGCTTGCCAGAACTGAGGGCTCCCGTGCACATGCGCGGGAGTGAGGTAATCGTGGCTCCAGCCACTCACAGCGCCGGAGCCGCGAACCTGGAAGAAACGCAGCTTCCTCGGCAGTGACCGGGATGCGATGCCGACACGTCAATCTAAGGTAAGTATTTCAAAATTAGCTAGTATGCACCGCATTATGCCTTTGCCTTACAGGGTTTTTTTTTGTATTTTTTTGCGGATATATAACCGCTTTAAGGGCTCCTTCACACTAACTTTGCTTTCTGAAGATCTGCATTTGGATTGCTCTTCAGAGAGATTCTGACAGGCAGTGAGGAGGCTTTGTATCGCCTCCTCATCGCCTGCTTTAGTTCTTTAAACCCCACGATTGTGGAGCGCTTGCAGAACAGCTCTAATCACTTGAATGAGTCGCATTTGGTGGCTGCTATGCCTGGCACTAAAGACCACTGCCTCTACAGCTTAAGGTGACCAAGCCCCCGGTGGGCGGGGCAAACATCAGTGGGCGTGGCTGGAGAGGCTCTGGCTGAGGCCACACATCTTGTTAGCACTGGGTTGGTTTGAGCGGCGTCTCATGCAAAACAGTTTTAACACTTCTGGATGAGAGAATCTGAGGTCTGCTCCCGTCTCCTGAGCACCAGCAGGGTGATATTCAAGCCTCAGCTTTGAGCAGCGTTTCAGGTTTATTCATGATTGCAGCTAAAGGGGGTTGCGGTTGGGGGGGTAAAAGTGTGGCTTAACCGTGGAGTTTTACAGACGTTCAACCGCTAGTGTGAATGAGTCCTAAAAGGACTTTTTTGGTAGTTATACCAGCTGACAGTTTCTTGGATCTCTCATGAACTCTCCTGGTGAGGTCTATGAGTTGGGTCTGCACACCAGCTCTGGCCATTTTGAGGAACACCCACTCGCCTTGTTGAATATTTTAATCTATGTTATAATATGGACAAAATAATAAGAGGATAAGAGAACTAAATCATGGCGATCTCTTGCAGATGGATCCAGGGTTGAGGCCACCAGACCTTACCCATAACTAAATTATCCCTGTTTGGTGGAATGGCCCTTTAACATTTGCATTCGCCATCAAAGCTGCATTGGACCCCATCAGCTTTCAATCCTCAAGGTCACCAAGTTATTCTGATAAAATCCCACAGGAGGGCAGCATTGGTCACATACTGTAAATCTGCTGTGACCAAATTAGGGTTAAATTGCATTTCTCCTGAAAAGAATTTAGCTTTTGTATCCAAAGCAAAACTACTACTTATATTTACTTTAGAAGGTGTGTAAATACCTGTGTGGGGTCAATCATTCCACAGGGTAACCAGGCTGCTCAATGCTGGTCCTGGGGCATTCCACAGCCACTGTGCGTCTTCCAGCTTGTATTTTATGTTCCTTTGTGCTCCTATATCTCATTCTATGTATGACTCCTCGCTGTTCTGGGTATGCACAGTGTATGACTGGGACTAGCTGAATTGTGTGTGTAGTTTTCATCATTGTCATGTAATGTGTTTCTTACCAATAAGAACTGAGTGAGGGTCACTGAAGGTCTCTTTAAGCCCAACCTGTGGAATTATCCAAACTTTAATCCTTCCGTCCTCTCCACCTGAAATTTGATTTAAAAATGATTATGTAAACCAATTCATGCATACCATGTAGGAGAATGAACAAGGCGCATTATCACTTCAAAGCCAAGCTATTATTTAATTTAAAGTGCATCTAAGCCCAAGAACAAAAATGTAATATATTGAGGCTTACCAATCTTTAGAGGAGGCGGTTGCATGTGTTTTCTTCATTTTACACATTTTTTCCTTCCTTTTCATCTGGTGATCCTAATGCCGCGTAGACGCGGTCGGAATTTGCGACAACAAATGTTCGATGTGAGATTGTTCTCGGAAAAATCCGACCGTGTGTAGACTCCATGGGACATTTGCTGTTGGAATTTCCGACAACAAATGTTTGAGAGCTGGTTCTCAAATTTTCCGACAACAAGTTGTGTACACAATTCCGACGCACAAAATTCCACGCATGCTCGGAATCAAGAAGAGCCGCACTGGCTATTGAACTTCATTTTTCTTGGCTCGTCATACGCCTTGTACGTCACCGCGTTCTTGACGTTCGGAATTTCCGACATTTGTGTGACTGTGTGTATGCAAGACAAGTTTGAGCCAACATGCGTCGGAAAAAAATCCATGGTTTTGTTGTCGGAATGTCCGATCGTCTGTACGCGGCATACCAGTAACATATTTCCTGTCCTAGGGTGACAATGCTCACAAACTGTACTGTATCTAAGCAGCAGCAATGTTGTCACCCTAGGGCAGAAAATGGGTTAGGAATACAGAACAACTCCCCCTCCTCCATAACACTGAAAATAAGTGTTTTATAATTCACAGAGCTAAAAACAATGTTTAGTGATAACAGTCAGTAGAGGTACGGCACAGAAAGTTAAAAGACACCCCCGCCAGACAACACCGCTAGGCATGTGACCTTAAAGTGGTTGTAAAGTCACTCTGCCTAATTACTAGAATCCCCTCTGTTATATGAAGCTATGTTGCACAGTGTCTTTGTTTCCATAAAATGATGCAGCTCAATACCTTATTTCAGAGCACCACTGTGCGGTCATGTGACGTCCCGCTGCTCTCCTTCTTTGATCTGAGGACTACAGTGGGAGGAGCTGAGATTCCCCTCTGATGTCAGCCAGGAGGTGAGGAAAAGAGCGGCAGGACGTTACATGACCGCACAGCGGTGCTCTGCAATAAGGTATTAATTAATTTTTATAAAAACAAAGACACTGTGCAACATAGCTTCATATAACAGAGGGGATTCTAGTAATTAGGCAGAGTTATTTTACACAGAATAGCAGCAGGAGGGGAGGGGCGGGGAGCAGATCAGCACTGACTCAATTGCTGACAGGCAGGGACGGAGGGGGAGAGGGAGAGACTGTGGAATGACAGAGGCATGTAAACTGACCAAGGCATCATGAATCAGCAGCCATGATTACCATTATCTGCACACACAGGGGGACACAGGAAGAGGCAGGATCAACCAGGTATTTCACAGCATAGAGGGGGACAAATGTCTCAGCCCAAGCACTATGCTGTATATTGTGCTTTAAAGGAACAGGATCTTTTTTTTTTTTTAGGGTTACATCTGCTTTAACTGTAGCAGCAGCAGCACAGCTTGGTCAATAGCTAGAATACCCTTGAGTTTGTTGAGTGGACAGTGAATAAATAGCACCACATAATGAGGTCATCTTTCTGCTCACACGCCTGTCTCCTACTGTCAGCATGCTCCCTGTGAGCACAACTGAAGTATATCAGAGCCTGATAGCACTGTCCTCCCCATTACTAGTCCTAACCCTGCTGTATAGGGAATTACAAGAGGCTGACATGAAGACAGATTCTTATTCTATTTCCAGTTAAAAATGCATTAAAATGTATTTTTAATATACAATCACCCTAATGCCTGATACACATGTGATAAGAAAATCAGACAAATAATCGTTTGGGGGTTTTCTGCATTCTAGCCTAATATCAAACAGAAGAGTGCTACAAAGCGTACAAAAATGTTCTTCCTGTGTGCCTAGCTATGTACCAGAATGTAATTGGAAGTGATGTAATGTACGTGTGACCCCTCTGCTTGCCACGCCTTCGGCTATACCCGTTCGGAGTGTGGCGGAGTATTTGTGCACTGGTCTCTGCAACGTAGATTAGTTCTCCGCGCATATCTTTGTTCGTATTCAATGGTCATCTTCCAAATGGAGTAATTTACAGGTTGTTCTCTTGTTTCTGATCATGCTCAGTCTTGGTCAATCGATTTTTTATGGACGAATACTATACCAATTAAATAAAAATTGTTTGTTCTGTTATCGTACGAGAAAAATTGTTTGTGCTTGTTCCTTCGGATATTATCGCATGAACTGTTGTGATCGGCTCTCAAAAGCTGTGTACTAAGGATTCGATCATAGAACGTTCGTTCTGAATGTGTTTTTTTGCATCTGATTTTCTCATCCTGTGTACCAGGCATAAGCCTCACTATAACTAGATTGTAAGCTCTAACGAGCAGGGCCCTGTGATATTGAATTGTATTGTAACTGTACTGTCTGCCCTCATGTTGTAAGGCGCTGTGCAAACTGTTGGCGCTATATAAATCCTGTATAATAATAATCATCTGTCCTTTGTTGTTTCATGTCCCAATCTGGAACATGAGAGGGTGACATGGCTTTTATCATACCTGTGACTAGTCGCTGAGGATTGAAAGGGTCCCATGTAAGGTCTGTGACAGGCACTGTGTTCTCAATAGTCGGCAGGGAGTCTGGTAAACGTCCTGGCTGTGACAGCTGTGGGTAAAACATGTACACAATCAACCGTACGAGTTGTAATGAGGTTTCTTTAATTAAAAAGTACAACAGAATCCAAGTCAAATAATAAGGAGTCAGCTTCCAATGTTTAAAAAGAAGCTTCCCTGAAAATTGAATCCCCTTCTCAACCTGACCACATTGCCTCTTTCAGAATGGTAAATGTAAAAAAAAAAAAAATCTTGTAATATCTTTCTGCAGAAAGTTGTGGGTGGCCTCTACAAACAATGACAGAGAAGCATAATCAAACAAGGGTTGTACCATCATCCAAAAGATTTATGAAATAAAGGGTTGGGAGCCTGGTCCCCAACCAGGCCTCACCAAAGGGAGAAAGTGAAGGGCAAGTGGACTATCTTGGTACAGTACAAGAGGGGATACAATTAAGTATATAAACAGTCATATAAAAAAAATAGAAAAGTTTATTGATACATAATACATGACAAAAGATGTCGATAGTGAATTAAAAACATAGGTGACTTGGTCATGGACAGCATTTTAACTAGTTTCTCGGACTGGGCTGCTTCATTAGGAAAACATCTGCAATTAAATCGGCACATGATCAATGACAATGTGATCAATCACATACAGCAAAACATATGTGATTGATTACATTGTCATTGATCATGTGTCGATTAAATTGCAGATGTTTTCCTGATGAGGCCTGGTTGGGGACCAGGCTCCCAACCCTTTATTCCATCTTTCTGCAGAAAACGACAAGCTTCCACATTGGCCAATTACGCTACCAATGCCTAGGCATTGGTCACCTGATCTTCAGAGGTTTAGGGGATTTCTGTTCAGACAAAGTCAGTCGATCAGCAGCCCTGATTGTAGCAGCTCATGTCACATGAGCAGCTCATAGATACTAAAACAAGCCATAGATTGTACAATTGCTTAATTCCCCCATCAATGCAGTAAATGTTGATGGGAACCTTACAGATTTTCTGTAAAGGTGAACCTACACTTTAAGTAAGTTAATGAGTTAAATCATTTTATATGACAATACTGCACTTCTACGGATATTGGGAAAATTGTGCATCCAATGTGGAACTTCCTTCCACAATCGGTGGTGTCAGTGGGAAGTGTCAATAGTTTAAAAAAAACTCTTCAATGGGCATCTTGGTGAACGCAATATACAAACACACATTCTCACCCACACAGGTTGAACGTGGTGGACTGGTGTCTTTATTCAACCTTACCAACTATGTAACATTTGTTGGCAACGCCCCAAAGTACTCAGACTCTGGATCAGAATCTTTAATCATATCCGTTCGGCAAGGGAGGTCCATATTCGTAGATCTCCTGAACGAGCTTTATTCTAGAAACTACCACCTGAGGTCCCAAAGAACTTCAAACGGTTGATTCTGCTTATGACTTTAGCAGGCAGGATAACTATTGGAAACATTGGAAGCAGACTGTGATACTGCTTGATTACGTCAAACGCAAGCTTAACTGGATTATGGTTAACAATAAACTTACCTGCACCTTACAAATCAATCGAAATTCAATAAGATGTGGTATCCATGGATCAAGAATCTGTCAATGGACTAGTCCTAGGGGGCCCTCTTTACTCTCCACGCTGACATTGCCAACGTTTTCCGTTATGTTAAGCTCTCAGACATTCCGATTAGGCCTACAAGGCTCCCCCCCATTTTTTCCCCCCTTTGAAACAGATGCTAACTGTGTCTATTCTGACCCACATAAGAAAGCAAAACTTTCACTATTTTAACTAATGTTAATGGCTATTATTGATAGTTGAGCTTATAAAACCACCAAAACTTTTACTATAAGGGGAATATATATGTCTGGTGAAAATTGATCAAAAATTTTTTTGTAGTTAAACTGGTGTATATTTTACATGAATATTTTTGACACTTGTTCCCAACTACACTTGATGTGGAGAATACATGTGCCTTTATTTTTATTGATTTTTTTGGGATCTGAGAGATTTAGATTGTACTTGAATTTCTGATCTTTGACTAATTGAAAATTTAATAAAAAAAAAAAAAAAGATTGAAAATCTAAAATACATTAAATGCACATATATTCTTTTTTGGAAGATCCATGTTGAAAGGAACGGTCTGGTGACAGGTCTCTCTGACTATTTTCTATCATTCTGAGACAGGGAAATAGTCTGGCACAGTCCAGAATCTGCAGCAAGAGACCTGAGCGTTAGTATGTGATAGACACAGTAGGGATGTTGCTGTAGGGCTACAGCCAAACAGATAACTAAAAGATATACCCAAAGGCATACCATCATATGACCCATTTTGTAAGTGACATTATGTATTTATTTACAACATATGATCAATTCAATAGTAAACTGCCCCCTTTTAGGCCAATCACTTTGAGCCTTACCTCCAGCACTGCTACCTGGCCCCCTGGTCCAGACAAAGGCACAGCCACTCGCTGGTGGTTCGCACAGAAACCGTCACTCTCTCCTGGTGTGCTCTGGCTCACTCCTTTCAGGTTGGTGATGTGATTGTCACGATGGAGGACAATGCCCTGAGTATGACGGAACCGTGAACTTGGACCTGAATCCAGTGAAAGCAATACAAATTAGTTGACTCCCAATACTGAAGCATATGAGAAAAACAAAAACATTTGCTTTAAAGCAGACCTTTGTTTTGCTCACACAGGGAAAACAGACAGGTTTGCTTCAATGCCTACCTCCCTCACTTACTTTTCCTATGTGTCCCTGTCATTGTGTGCAGCAAATAAAGCAATACCCACTGCTTCAAAATGTAACTCATTCCCCTTCCTCTCACATGACAGTGCTGGTGCTTGGTTATTTGCCTAGAACTATAACATGGGGATAGGGAGGGTCATCAGCCCTGTGTAAGCTCTGATAAGACTGAACTGGAGCTTACACAGTGCTTCTTCTCCTTGCTTTTAGTGGCTGAATGCAGCAGAGAGGGAGCAAAGAAAATGTGAATGTATTTCTGAGGAAGGGGCATTAAAGTGAACCTGTCCCTAGCCCCCTCACCTCTTCCCAATTCTTTAGATTGCCATTGATAAGGATGGCAAGAGCCATTGACAAGGTGTCCCATTTCCATTGCCTGTACTGGCAAAGCCCATCCCCATCAGACCCCAACTGACTGCAAATACATCCTTCCCTAACCAGCTGCACTTTCCCCCTGGTTTACTGCAGGAAAATAAAGGTTCTGTTGGCCCCCTAAACATCTACCAGGTCATAGGAGCCTGCCTAGGTTGCCTTGTGGATGAATGGATGCTCCAGCTCTACTGTCTATGCAGGGCAAAGCGCAGGTTTATTTTACTTTCTCTGTGTTAAACTTCATGAACTTAGTCTCATCTGCAATGCCAGCTAAGAAGATACAGAAAGCCCATAGAATAGCAAGACATGCTAGCTTTGGAACCAAGGTCATCATTTTAGCTCACACAAGTGCACCCACAGAATGATCACCACTTACCCAGAATGCTTTGCAGAGAACGTTGACTGGTGCTGGAAACAATCCCACTGGAGGGAGAGGTGACGGAGCTGGAGGGAGAGGAGAGAGCACTCCCTTCCTGAAGAATATAAAAAGACAGGAAAATATATAAGCTAACAAGGACAGTAAAAAAGGGAAGCCGCAAATCCCTAGTGCATTACCCGAGTAAAAAGATATTTATTAAAATGAAAGGAAGCCAATAAAATGCATACTCACAAGAGTACCAAGCTGTAAAGCATGTAAATGAAAGGATAACATGAGGTAGAAAGTACAAGTGCTTCCAAAACCTCACATGGAGCACGTTGACGCGTTTTGGGGGTGCACCCCCTTCTTTAGAGCTGTGCTGACCAGCACCACTAAATACCTAGTGTTTAAATACAGTAATTCATACCAAAATCTGCCCCCAACCAAACAGGAAGGGTGGAGCAATCAGAAAAAAATAAAAATAAAAATGGAGCAATAACATCACCCCTATGTACATTTCTATGTATTCATGAACAAACAAGTGGCAATCGGTGGGGAGGTGTTACCTTTTCACATGCCTAGCAGGCCGAACACCTTGGTACTCTTGTTAGTATGCATTTTATTGGCTTCCTTTCATTTTAGTAAATATATTTTTACTTGGGTAATGCACTAGAGGTTTGCGCCTTCCCTTTTTGTTTTTTGTAGTCTCACACTGGATATCCCTATCCGACGAGGGCAGCATCCACCGGGCATAGGACCGAGCATGCATGCGTCACTGGTGTGGCCATCCCGCTGTTAAGGACCATGGAGCACTGGAAGTATGTGGCTGTTTTTTTTTTCTTGCTAATAAGGACATTGCATTGTAACCCACATGACCATTCTTGGGTCCTGATACAAGGAGACCCCCCCCCCCCACCTCCGCCCCCACCACCAACACCACTATCATCTTTCAAAATCCTAGCTGTGCCTAGAATACAGTTGGGGCTACTTTCCACTACTCTAAAAACCACATACAAGCTGTATATTTTTAAATGCTTAATATGACAACAGTGAACAGCACCAGACACACAACACAGCTTTGTGAACTAATGCTTACTGTTACAGTGCCGTTAATCTGACATGTTTCAGGCACTGGGAGCTGGAAGTGGAGTTAAACAGACAGACTAATAGAGTGAGGGGGGCACAACGTATTGTTAGCATTGTGCTAAAGCTTACTCGTTGACCTTTGAATATGTGTAAATGGGGTGTGTAAACCGCTAGAGCTATAAGATCTACAAATTATATATATATACCTCAGTACTCTGTGTTTAACTATGTGATTGGAGTTTTGCTTCAAACGTATGAATAAATAACCCCTTTGACCAACCAGCAAGCATGTATATGGCTGACCTATCTAATGTGAGGTTCTTGTACTCACACTGTGCCCTGGGGATGCCAGTCTCTGCTCAGGATGACCAGTCTCTTTCTCCTTTCTTACAAGACAGGAATTGACTGATCTCTGGGATGGGTCTAAGGAGACCTTTTCCACCTGGAAATAAAAAGAAGACTGTCAAATTGCATATGTCTAGAGCAAGGATCCCAAAACTTTTCACTATGAGGGCCACATTGTATACTTTACATATATTCACTGGCTGATTATACTTAAATCTTTTTTTGCAATCAGCATGATATGATCCAGAAAGAGAAAGAACTTTAGTAAAACATCAGTGTCTCCATCAGTGTCTGCCCTTATATCAGGGTCTCCATCAGTGTTTGCCCTTACACCAGGGTCTCCATCAGTGTCTGCCCTTACACCAGGGTCTCCATCAGTGTCTGCCCTTACACCAGGGTCTCCATCAGTGTCTGCCCTTACACCAGGGTCTCCATCAGTGTCTGCCCTTACACCAGGGTCTCCATCAGTGTCTGCCCTTACACCAGGGTCTCCATCAGTGTCTGCCCTTACACTAGGGTCTCCATCAGTGTCTGCCCTTACACCAGGGTCTCCATCAGTGTCTGCCCTTACACCAGGGTCTCCATCAGTGTTTGCCCCTACACCAGGGTCTACATCAGTGTCTGCCCTTACACCAGGGTCTCCATCAGTGTCTGCCCTTACACCAGGGTCTCCATCAGTGTCTGCCCTTACACCAGGGTCTCCATCAGTGTCTGCCCTTACACCAGGGTCTCCATCAGTGTCTGCCCTTACACCAGGGTCTCCATCAGTGTCTGCCCTTACACCAGGGTCTCCATCAGTGTCTGCCCTTACACCAGGGTCTCCATCAGTGTCTGCCCTTACACCAGGGTCTCCATCAGTGTCTGCCCTTACACCAGGGTCTCCATCAGTGTCTGCCCTTACACCAGGGTCTCCATCAGTGTCTGCCCTTAAACCAGGGTCTCCATCAGTGTCTGCCCTTACATCAGGGTCTCTATTAGTGTCCGCCCTTACATCAGGGTCTCCATCAGTGTCCGCCCTTACACCAGGGTCTCCATCAGTGTCTGCCCTTACACCAGGGTCTCCATCAGTGTCTGCCCTTACACCAGGGTCTCCATCAGTGTCTGCCCTTACACCAGGGTCTCCATCAGTGTCTGCCCTTACACCAGGGTCTCCATCAGTGTCTGCCCTTACACCAGGGTCTCCATCAGTGTCTGCCCTTACACCAGGGTCTCCATCAGTGTCTGCCCTTACACCAGGGTCTCCATCAGTGTCTGCCCTTACACCAGGGTCTCCATCAGTGTCTGCCCTTACACCAGGGTCTCCATCAGTGTCTGCCCTTACACCAGGGTCTCCATCAGTGTCTGCCCTTACACCAGGGTCTCCATCAGTGTCTGCCCTTACACCAGGGTCTCCATCAGTGTCCGCCCTTACATCAGGGTCTCCATCAGTGTCCACCCTTACATCAGGGTCTCCATCAGTGTCCGCCCTTACATCAGGGTCCCCATCAGTGTCCGTCCTTACATCAGGGTCTCCATCAGTGTCCGCCCTTACATCAGGGTCTCCGTCAGGGTCTGCCCTTATACCAGGGTCTCCATCAGTGTCCACCCTTACATCGGGGTCTCCATCAGTGTCCACCCTTACATCGGGGTCTCCATCAGTGTCCACCCTTACATCAGGGTCTCCATTAGTGTTCGCCCTTACATCAGGGTCTCCATCAGTGTTCTCCCTTACATCAGGGTCTGCCCCCTTACACCAGGGTTTCCATCAGAGTGCCCCCTTACATCAGGGTCTCCATCAGACCTGTACTGGAGACTGTGTGTGTGTGTGGGTGTGTGGGCAGAGAACAACAGATCTAAATCCTTAGTCTGTACTCTGAGGATCTGCCCACAACTGTGGGCTGGATAAAATCTCATTCTTGACCAGATGTGGCCTGCAGGCCACTGTTTGAAGATCCCTAATCTAGAGGAATCACACACGGGGGAGGTTTACTAAAACTAATGCACACATAATCTGGTGCAGCTGTGTATAATAACCAATCAGCTTCTAGGTTTTATTGTAAAAGCTTAATTGAACAAGCTGAAGTTAAAAGCATATTGGTTACTATGCACAGCTGTACCAGATTCTGTGTGCACCAATTTTAGTAAATCTCCCACATAGTGACTAAGAAAAACACAGAGCAACACACATTTGATGCTAATGTACAAATGCTCATGAACTCAATGATCATCATCTGATAACTCTCAAGTCTTGGAAAGATCTTAAATGGTTTAGAAAAGCTGTGTCTTTACCATAAAAAATATCTTTGAGCTCAAATCACGTGACTGTGCCTAGGCTGATATGATGTCATCAGTGTGCTGCAGGCAGGGGAAGTATTTCCCTAGTCTCCTCTCCCATGGTGATCAGACTGCAACACTGTCATTTTGTAGCAAGTCAGAAGGCAATAGGCTGCTACAGAGGCTGATCTGCATCAGCCATTTGTGAACACAGCCAAGAACTGCACACTTGCCAGGATTTACTACATGTGTTGTCATCTGAGTCAGCTGACCCTGCATCCCGAATGAACAAAGACAACTTCATTAATTTGGAGTGATGAAGGTGCTTTCAGTGGGAATGCTGTGATCTCTATGAGAGGTACTAAATACCCGTAAATGCTACAATTACACATTACTTAGCTTGCACCCATTTACTATAAATATATATGTACACACACACACTATATTATCAAAAGTATTGGGACACCTGCCTGTAACCGCACATGAACTTAAATGGCAGCCCATCTTAGTCCGAAGAGTTCAATACTGAGTTGTCCCACCTTTTGCAGCTATAACAGCTACAACTCTTCTGGGCAGGCTGTCCACAAGATTTAGGAATGTGTCTATGGGAATGTTTGACCATTCTTCCAGAAGTGCATTTGTATGGTCAGGCACTGATGTGGGCGAGAAGGCCTGGCTCACAGTCTCTGCTCTAATTTACCCCAAAGTTGTTCTATCGGGTTCAGGTCAGGACTTGTGCACTGGCCCAAATCATTTAGTGGAGGGGGGATTATGGTGTGGGGTTGTTCTTCAGAGGTTGGGCCCAAATTGGCCCCTTAGTTCCAGCGAAGAGAACTCTTAAGGCGTCAGCATACCAAGACATTTTGAACAATTTCATGCTCCCAACTTTGTGGGAAATGTTTGGGGATGGGGATCCATAAAGACATGGATGAGCGAGTTTGGGGTGGAGGAACTTGACTGACCTGCACTGAGTCCTGACCTCAACCCGATAGAACACCTTTGGGATGAATTAGAGCAGAGACTGCGAGCCAGGCCTTCTCCTCAAACATCAGTGCCTGACCTCACAAATGCTCTTCTGGAAGAATGGTCAAACATTCCCATAGACACACTCCTAAACTTTGTGGACAGCCTTCCCAGAAGAGTTGAAGCTGTTATAGCTGCAAAGGGTGGACCAACTCAATATTGAACCCTGTGGACTAAGACTGGGTTGCCATTTAAGTTCATGTATGTGTAAAGGCAGGCGCCCCAATACATTTGGTAATTATATATGCATAAGTGTGCACACCCTCTTATAACCGGGGATCTAGCTGTGTTCAGAATTAAGCAATCACATTCAAACTCATGTTAAATAGGAGTCAGTACACACCTGCCATCAATTAAAGTACCTCTGATTAACCCCAAATAAAGTTCAGTGGTTCTAATAAGTCTTTCCTGACATTTTCTTAGTTGCATCCTACAGCAAAAGCCATGGTCCGCAGAGAGCTTCCAAAGCATCAGAGGGATCTCATTGGTAAAAGGTATCAGTCAGGATAAGGGTGCAAAAGTATTTCCAAGGCATTAGATATACCATGGAACACAGTGAAGACAGTCATCATCAAGTGGAGAAAATATGGCATAACAGTGACATTACCAAGAACTGGAGTTCTTCCAAAATTGATGAAAAGTCGAGAAGAAAACTGGTCAGGGAGGCTTCCAAGAGGCCTACAGAAACATTAAAGGAGCTGCAGGAACATCTGGCAAGTACTGGCTGTGTAACAACAATCTCCCTTATTCTTCATATGTCTGGGCTATGGGGTAGAGTGGCAAGATGGAAGCCTTTTCTTACAAAGAAAAATATCCAAACCCAGCTAAATTTTGCAAAAACTCATCTGAAGTCTCCCAAATGCATGTGGGAAAATGTGTTATGGTCTGATGAAACCAAGGTTGAACTTTTTGGCCATAATTCCAAAAGATATGTTTGGTGCAAAAACAACACTGCACATCACCAAAAGAACACCATACCCACTGTGAAGCGTGGTGGTGGCAGCATCATGCTTTGGGGCGGTTTACCTTCAGCTGGAACATGGGCCTTGGTCAAGGTAGAGGGAATTATGAACACTTCCAAATACCAGTCAATATTGGCACAAATGGAAAAAAGGGTATAAATACCACAGCGCTGACAGGCCTAGTTGATTACAACAAAGTGTGAATGCTGTGCATAAAAAAGTAAGTGAAAAACACATCCAATACTAGCGTCAGACACTACCAGGGTTGCCATGCTGTTACATCTCTTTATATGACTGTAACTTAGGCACCCTTGGCTTTTCTCTAGACCTATTTTGGTCAAGTAAACCGGCTGCTTAACTCTGTTCTGGGCTTTTTTTGGTCGGCTTGATCTTTATGCCATCCAGTGTCCGTTTTTTCACTTGGCTTTACATCAACTCGCAGTATCACATCCAAGTCTCAAAAAACATCCCCTGAGGAAGCCCCAAGAAGCAAAACATGTCGGGATAAGTCACTCCATGCTATTGTTGAGTTACCACTCTTTTCATCTGTTATTTAGATGTGTAATTGTATCTGCTTATCATTTGTACAGCCAATAATTTTAAAATTGTATTCTATGTATTAAACCTTGTTATGCTTTTTACATTTTTTGGAGTATTGTAAAGTTATTATATATTTTTCTTGCCTGGCACCCCTAAAATCCCACCAAAAAAACCTCCCCTGTTTACATATATCTTCAGGGAGGTTGGTGCCATTTTTCTGACATTGTCGCCCAACCATACCACCACTTCTACTATATATATATATATATATATATATATATACACATATATATATATATATATATATATATATATATATATACACATACACACATACACACACACACACACACACACACACACACACACACACACTAGCTAGATCCACTTTATAGAGACATTTTTTGCCATGTACTGTTCAGTAACTATCATCTGACAGTGTGCAATGTTGAGCACTCATGAACAAAAAGGCTGATTTATAATAACTGCAGCGCAAATTGCATTCGTTGTCCGTAAAAGCTGTATTCTGAATGGGCAGAGAACATATTAACATTTTACTGGCTGCAATCATAAAGTCACCTTATCCTTCCTCCACTTTGCAAGTTATGGATATTCTCTACTGATGTGTCCACAACTATTGATCTAGTGTGCAGTGCCACTTACCTGCTTATTGACTCCTGACCACCAGCTCTGGGCAGTGTGCGCCGCTGTGCATCCGGTCGTGTCAGGAAAAAGGTCAAGTGGGAGTTCCTGTACTGCCTGCAGGGCACAGAGGAAACAGTAGAGTGTCAGAGGACAGGATGCATACCTCCTAACTTTTTGAGATGGGAATGAGAGTCTCCTATCGACAAAAGTATGCAGGCATAGGACACACCCCTTGCCACGCCCCCTTAAAGGAGAACTGTACAGAACAACAAGATTTGTTAAACCCACAAGTGCTTTTTTTTACCACTACAATTCCTTTATATTGGCTTTTGGAATTTACAAATGCAGCAATTTAGAAATCAGATGAAAGGTTTAGCGCTGGAAAACACTTTTTGATAGATAGAAAGTCCATTTTATATACAGCTATATGGATCAGATCAAAATGAGGGACAAATGAGGAGGAATGAGGGACAGAGGGACATTGCTCCAAATCAGGGACAGTTCCTCGAAATCAGGGACAGTTGGGAGCTATGAAATGGGAGACAGAAATATAGTGTGTCAGGTGACCATTAAAGGCCAGACACAAAAGTAGCCTGGTGCAATAGTGCATAGTCTAATCCCCAAGGGAATATTTTCATATTTCTTCAGAATAAAATTCAAAGCATTGATAAAAGTTGTGTTAAAGACAGTGCTATGAGTACATGGACTGTGGAATTACGTAGTCTGGGTCAATCTCTCCAAAAGCAGCTACAGGTATAAGGTATATATGCAGCTGCTCTACTTATTATTCATTCACATCAGTCCTTGCCCTCAAAGAGCTTACAATCTAAGGTCCCTATCCTATATGAACACATATTAAGGACAAGTTAGACCCACAATTAACCTACCAGTATATCTTTGGAGAGTGTGAAGAAACTGTAGTAGCTGGAGGAAACCCATGCAAGCACAGGAACAACATGCAAATTCAATGCAGATGGCCAGGATTTAACCCGAGGACCCACCTTTGTGTGTATCGGCTCTGCTTGGTTCATTCTCCATAATATAAAGTGAACAAAAATCCAGCAGGAGGAGTTTGATCCTCTCGTAAGGATCAACTGAGAAACTCACATGCAGAAATCTCACCAACAGAACCCCCAATTAATATATGAATTGGGCAGGTAGTTAAACTCCCCAGCATCTAACAAATACTGAAATATTAGCTTTGGTGGCTGACACTTAAAAATGAACTTCTAATCCCCTGGCAAATCTCCAGTTCTGATCACTATCATATGGCAGTGAGGAGAGAGTATTATCCCTGTGTAAACTCCAATAAGCAGACTGTAACAGTGATAGATGGGGAGAAAGGGGGGTGTTAGTGAACCCGTGTCTTTGAAATGAATGGGCAAAGCGTAGGTCCAATTTAAAGCTGGCCATACATGGTTCAGTTTTTTTCATTCAGCCAGTGGGCTGAATGAAAAAAAAAACTGAACTGATTCCCCCACATTTCATGGTAGAGGAATCTGCCCTGCTGTGCTATTGTGAGCTGACAGTGGGGGGCCTCCTCAGCTGTCAGAATACACTGATCAGTGCTGCATCCTATTGCCTGCAGTGCAGATCGAGCAGCTTTTATCAGACAGAACAGTTGAACAGAAGCTGATTGGCCGACTGATTTCTGTTCACTTGCAGTGACTACACATGGACTGAAATTCGGCTGGTCCCTGCTGAACTGGCCAAATTTTGATCCATCTATGGCCACCATAGCTGCAAAAGAAAATCAGATCACCAACCCAGTTGAGCTGTGTAAATCTCAGCATTGGCTAGTCAGAATTATGAATCCTTCCAATTGTGTATTTTATCTTAGCTGCTTGCCTAGAGCTCAGGTCTAAGCATTACCATGTGTGTCATCCATCTACAAATAACATACCACTCCTTTCACGCTTGTGCGACTTGTCCTGCTATCTGGGACTGCAAAGTTGCATGACAAGTCGCTCCCCAATGATTTCCAATGATAACCATTCATATGTGTGTGTAGTTCTTGTACTACTTTGGTCCGACTTTCACGCGAATTGAAGTCCATGGACCTCAAGTTTAGGCATTCCCTGAAATCGCATCAAAATCGCGGTAAAATGGCAGTGTGAAAGGGGCCTTAGCTGTGCTGGATGCCTTTGCACAGTATTCACCAGGAACCCATCAGCTAGTGGTAGCTGATTATATAGTAGTCATGTTCTCCAACATCATATATCATGAGCCCTGCCATCCAACATTTCCTTAGTGATGTTGACACCTCTGTATTTAAAAAAAGTGAATGAAGAGCTTGAGATAATGGCACGGGTCCAGAGTACATGCACAACACGGCAGTGTGATGGAGGAAGATAGTGTTATGGAATGTGATGTGTGGGGTGAAAGATATAAGAGTTAAATACAGGTCAGACAATGCATACAATACAAATGCAGCACATTGCTTGTGCATAGAAAGAGTGTGACAGCCAGCGATACCTTGCGTGGAACACTAAAACTGATAGGAATGATGAACCTGTCGGTCAGCTGCAGCAGGCGAAGAAGCTCACAGCTCATCACATCAAGGCAGAGCTTGGGGACCAGTGCCAATCCACGGGTCTGCTGTTCTGTGACGCACTGGGAGACTAGAAGACACAGAGAATTGCCCGGTCACATAACTGACACATACATGCTTGTAACTACAAGAGATAAACAAAATCGAAAACTTACGCTGCGCTAGAGACGGCGATTCAGTGTTGACCTCCATACAGTACATTGTGCTTTCACCCTACAGAGGAAAAAGAGAGATCAAAAACACACACAAGCCATCAGAGCCATGGACAATAACAAAAACCATGTCCCGATCCACCAAAATCTACAGTGGCTTGAAAAAGTATTCATACCCCTTGAAGTTTTACACATTTTGTCATTATACAACCAAAAACATACATTTATTTTATTGGGATTTTATGTAATAGACCAACACACATAATTGTGAAGTGGAAAGAAAATGATAAATGATTTTCATTTTTTTTTTTACAAATAAATATCTGAAAAGTGTGGCGTTCTTTTGTATTTAGCCCCCTTTACTCTGATACCCCTAACTAAAATCTAGTGGAACCAATTGCCTTCAGAAGTCACCTAATTAGTAAATAGAGTCCATCTGTGTGTAATTTAATCTCAGTATAAATACAGCTGTTCTGTGAAGCCCTCAGAGATTTGTTAGAGAACCTTAGTGAACAAACAGAACCAGACAGTTTAAAGCAGGGTTAGGTTCTAAAAAAAATATCCCAAGCTTTGAACATCTCACAGAGCACTGTTTAATCCATCAACCAAAAATGGAAAGAGTATAGCACAACTGCAGACCTACCAAGACATGGCCGTCCACCTAAACTGACAGGCCGGGCAAGGAGAGCATTAATCAGAGAAGCAGCCAAGAGGCCCATGGTAACTCTGGAGGAGCTGCAGAGATCCACAGCTCAGGTGGGAGAATCTGTCCACAGGACAACTATTAGTCGTGCACTCCACAAATCTGGCCTTTATGGAAGAGTGGCAAGAAGAAAGTCATTGTTGAAAGAAAGCCATAAGAAATCTCGTTTGCAGTTTGCGAGAAGCCATGTGGGGGACACAGCAAACATGTGGAAGAAGGTGCTCTGGTCAGATGAGACCAAAATTGAACGTTTTGGCCTAAAAGCAAAATGCTATGTGTGGCGGAAAACTAACACTGCACATCACCCTGAACACACCTTCCCCACTGTGAAACATGGTGGTGGCAGCATCATGTTGTGGGGATGCTTTTCTTCAGCAGGGACAGGGAAACTGGTCAGAGTTGATGGGAAGATGGATGGAGCCAAATACAGGGCAATCTTAGAGTCTGCACAAGACTTGAGACAGGGGCGGAGGTTCACCTTCCAGCAGGACAACAACCTTAAACATACAGCCAGACCTACAATGAAATGGTTTAGATCAAAGCATATTTATGTGTTAGAATGACCCAGTCAAAGTCCAGAACCAAATCCAATTAGGAATCTGTTGCAAGACTAGAAAATTGCTGTTCACAGACGCTCTCCATCCAATCTGACAGAGCTTTTGCTATTTTGCAAAGAAGAATGGGCAAAAATTTCCCTCTGTAGATGTGCAAAGCTGGTAGAGACATCCCCAAAAAGACTTGCAGCTGTAATTGCAGTGAAAGGTGGTTCTACAAAGAATTGACTCCGGGGGGCTGAATACAAATGCACACCACACTTTTCACATATTTGTTTGTAAACAATTTTGAAACCATTTATCATTTTCCTTCCACTTCACAATTATGTGCCACTTTGTGTTGGTCTATCACATAAAATCCGAATAAAAAACATTTACGTGTCTGGTTGTAACATGACAAAATGTGGAAAATTTCAAGGGGTATGAATACTTTTTTAAGCCACTGTAAAGTGAATTTGTGCTTGACAGATTGACATATGAATAATGCAAGCAGCAATTCATATAATGCCAGTGGTCAGGAGAGAGTTAACTAAAACGGACACCTGCAATTAACCCAATTGTCCCCAAGGTGGACACATCTGTATCACTCAGACTGCCCCGGGGCAAAGTGAGAGGCCCACAATGCAAAGGTAATTTACCTGAGCAGCAAGGATGATTAGTCCTGTATCTACATCATAGAGTGGGATAAGAAGCCTGTAGAAAGAGAAGACAACCCAGTTACTTTACATCCTACCAAACATATAACAAAACTGCAAAGTGTACACTTTAGATAGGAAGACATAACCCATATGGTTGTTTTCCAGCCGTATACTGTATACACTGCACTAATTGCAGAAGATAACACTAGAGGGCAGTAAAGATGCATCTCAACTTATATTCATTGGTGACCAGCAAGGTAAAGCGTTATTAATGGTCATACAGCTAACTCTGTATTATGTTCCAGCTGGTATGGACAGGAAAAAATAGCCCTACGATTTTATAAGGTAAACTAGAAAAAGAATGACAGTCTATGTCAGCGATGGGCAATTCATTTTTCCAAGGGGCTACATGAGAAATTGGGACAGTTGTGGAGGGCCAAACTTAAAGTGATTGTAAAGTCAGAAGGTTTTTTTATCCTAATGCATTCTATGCATTAGGATAAAAAAATCTCCAGTGTGCAGCAGCCCTCCGTCAGCTCCCCCAATACTTACCTGAGCCCGTCTTTATCCAGCGATGTTGCAGGAGTGTCTATGCTGCCCGGGACTGCCCTCCTCTTTGGCTGAGAGAACAGCGTGGCAGAATTGGCTCCCGCTGCTGTTAATCAAAATCATTCAGCCAATCAGGAGAAAGAAGGGGCGAGGCCGGGCTGAAGCTCCGTGTCTGAATGGACACAGGGAGCTGTGACTTGGCTTGGGTGCCCCCATAGCAAGTTGCTTGCTGTGGGGGCACTTACCAGGAGGGAGGGGCCAGGAGCACTGAAGAGAGACCTGAGAAGAGGAGGATCTGGGCTGCTCCGTGCAAATCCATTTCACAGAAAAACAAGACTTTACAATCACTTTAAAGTGAATCTTCACCCTTCAGATACGTAGTCTTTTATTTTCTTTTTTCTTTTATTTATTTACATTTTTTTAAGAAAAAGTTTTGTCCAGCACCCCCATCCTCTGTTATTCGCCAAGTCAGTGCCACCAGTTCCTCTTGGGATATGTGACATGCATATCCCAGAAGGCACCGGGAGCATTGTTCCTTATTTCATTCACCAAAGCAGGAGGGGGCAGGCCCAGCGGGATGTCATCGGAAGGTGTGCCTGAACCCAGAAGAGCCTACCGATGACATCCCAGGAGAAGATGGCGGTGCGGAACCCGAGTGCCTGTGTTCTGTCAAAAGAGCCAACGCGTCAAAATCTCCTATTACGTCACTTCTGGTAACTCCCCAGCAGCAGTATTTGCAGATTTTCGATGACTTGGCCGTTTTCAATGAAAAACAGCAGCATATACACTACGGTACACAATATGAGTGGACATTGTTAGTCCGCCCGCTAGTAACCAACAACATGGCCGCCACCAAGACAGCGACAAATTATTTACTCCTTAGCCGGTATTCGGTCAAAATAGCCAACTCGTCATGTACCGTAGTGTATATGCTGCTGGTGTTCTGTGAGAACAGGCAAAATCTTCGAAATCTGCAATTTCTGCTGCTGGAGAGTCACCGGAAGTGACGTAATTGGAGAGTTTGACGAGTTGGCTCTTTTGACAGAACACCGGCTGCAGAGAGAGGATTTCAGCGGGAAAACCCCCCCCCCCATCCCCTGGGTAGGTATCTTTACTGTGCAGAACACTGCACCAGGTAGGCAGGGCGGAAAAAAATAATACAGGGGGAGGGTGAAGTACCTCTAATTCTTTATATTATTCTGGACCTGGGAAGGTTCGTAGGGTATGTAAACCTCAGTGAGGAAGCTGACAGGCTTCAGAGAGGCATTGAGGATTGGATAGGGACAGCTAAAGAGCTGGATGTGGTTCTAGGACAGCAATCTGCCCAGGTTTGGTCTATAGGAATACAAAATCCCTGTTTTAAAATTTTGGTTCAGAATAATAGGAATATGAAGATGTCCCAATAGTCGAAAACCATACAACCTACCTCCCTCTACAACATTCTGACGCTCAACAGGGCTGACACCAAAGCAAGTTCTGACGGTTAGCAGCACTGAATACAATGGAAGTGGTGTCACATTCATTTTGAGCTACTGATCACAGTCATTTGATGCTGATCATGTGACAAAGCAGTATCACCAAAACATCATCCTCTATCTTCCTCTCCTAAAAAATCTATATTAGGCATTTAACCTTAAGGCGCGTACACACTATGAGAAAATCTTAAGAAAAGTTCCGTACGAGGCACGATCGTTTGATTTTTGGTATAGTGTGTACACAACTTTTGACATCCGATTCCGACTTTGCAAACGAAAATTTCCGAAAGGGACAAACTCGAAAAAAAATTTCGTACGTGAACAGAACAAACGATTTTCGTTTAATGTGTACCGTTTTTGTCCGAGAAATATGAGATACAAAAGACTGTGCATGATCAGAAACAAAGAATAACAAAAAAAATCCTTTGTCGTACGAGAATTAGTACATTATTTCTATCCTTGGTTCCGACTTGCTGTAAAACATCAAGGAAAACTGACTGATCGTTCGCCCGATTTACTTATCCGCCTTTAAACACACACACTATATGGCCAAATGTTTGTGGTCATCTGACCATCACACCTCTATAAGCTTGTTGGACAAAGGCATTTTCGTCCACACAACCGCCGCTCACTGGATATTTTCTCTTTTTCAGACCATTCTCTGAAAAAACTCTAGAGATGGTTGTGCAGGAAAATCCCAGTAGATCAGCAGTTTTTGAAATACTCAGACCAGCCCGTCTGGCAACAAAAACCATGCCACATTGAAAGTCACTTATGTCCCCTTTATTCCCCATTCTGATTTTGAACTTCAGCAGGTCATCTTCACCACCTCTAGATGCCTAAATGCATTGAGTTGCTGCCATGGCTGATTAGCAATTTGTGTTTCCAAGCAATTGAACAAGTATACCTAATAAAGTGGGCGGTGAGTGTATATAAGGGTGGATAAAAATCAATTATTTTTTTTTAAAATCTGATTTTTTTCTATTTAAAATCTGATTTTTTTTTTTATTTAAATCGAATATATTTTAATTTATTTTAATAAAATGCTTATGAGTAAAAATCTATCTAAACAATCTATCTAAACATAGTTTTCTATCTAAGATACATTAATAATTTAGTTTATTCAGCATGAAATGGAGCTTAGTTATGTAACATGAGGCTGTATATTCTGCAATATTTACATTTGTGGTAAACACTTTTCAATGAATCCAAGCTCTGTAAGCTGAGATAACATGCACTGCATTGATGCATTCTCACAATTTCACAGTAACCATGAGATGAAACAAAGTTCAGGATTATTCCCTTATCTCATTGTTTTGCAAATCTACAGTATGTACACTACAAACTGTATGATTGAATCGGATCTGATATCGCTGTTTTACTAACCTGACAGCTTATTATTCTATATAGGAAACCTTCATTTTGTTTGCAAATATTTAAGATTTTAACTACCAGCAAGAATGAGTCCTTACATTTAACCACTTGCCGACCACTGCACGCCGATATACATCGGCACAATGGTGGGCAAATGGGTGTACCTGTACGTCCCCTTTAATTGGCAGGGTTAGCGGGCACGCGCCGTGTACAGTGTGACCGTGCCCGCGGGACCGGCAGACTCGATGTCCGTCGGTCTCCTGGCGATCATGTCACAGAGCCGCAGAATGGGGAAGTGCCTATGTAAACAAGGCATTTCCCCATTCTGCCTTGTGACATGACAGAGATCACTGCTCCCTGTCATCGGGAGCAGGGATTGCTGGCATGCGAGTTGTAGCCCCCCCACCCCACCCCCGGTTAGAATCACTCCCTAGGACACACTTAACCCCTTCATCGCCCCCTAGTGGTTAACCCCTTCCCTGCCAGTGTCATTTACACAGTAATCAGTACATTTTTATAGCACTGATCGCTGTATAAATGACAATGGTCAAAAATATAATATATATAAAATCGCAGATCGCCGCCATTACTAATAAAAAAAAATAATAATAATAAAAATGCCATAAAACTATCCCCTATTTTGTAGACACTATAACTTTTGCGCAAACCAATCAATATATGCTTATTGCGATTTTTTTACCAGAAATATGTAGAAGAATACATATCGGCCTAAACTGAGGAAAAAAATAGATTTTTTAACACATTTTGGGGGATAATAATTAGAGCAAAAAGTAAAAAATATTGCGTTTTTTTTCAAAATTGACGCTCTTTCTTTGTTTATAGCGCAAAAAATAAAAATCGCAGAGGTGATTGAATACCACCAAAAGAAAGCTCTATTTGTGGGAAAAAAAAGGACATCAATTTTGTTTGGGTGCAATGTCGCACAACCGCGCAATTGTCAGTTAAAGCGACGCAGTGCCGAATCGCAAAAAGTGCTCTGGTCAGGAAGGGGGTAAAATCTTCCGGGGCTGAAGTGGTTAAAGAGCACCTGTCATTTCAGATCCATCATGATAGCGCCCGTTAGCGGACATCCACTCACCTGCGCCACCACATCCCTAACCTTGTTGTGTCACTGCCGCTTCACCAGCCGTCCCATTAAAGTGAATGGGACTGTTGGTGAGTCAACAGCGGGTCAGAGGAGGAGGAGCTGCTGTGGGACAGAGATGACAGTTGCTCTTTAAAAATGATGATTTAGGCCCCTTTCACACTGGGTCGGTTTGCAGGCGCTATTGCGCTAAAAATAGCGCCGGCAAACCGACCTGAAAGTGCCGCTGCTTTGTCTCCAATGTGAAAGCCCCGAGGGCTTTCACACTGGAGCGGTGCGCTGGCAGGTCGGGAAAAAAAAGTCCTGCTAGCAGCATCTTCGGAGCGGTGAAGGAGCGGTGTGTATACCACTCCTCCACCGCTCCTGCCCATTGAAATCAATGGGACAGCGCGGCTATACTGCCGGCAAAGCGCCTTTGCAGAGGAGCTTTGCGGTGGTTTTTAACCCTTTCTCGGCCGATAGCGGGGGTTAAAACCGCCCCGCTAGCGGCCGAATACCGATGGTAAAGCACCGCTAACAATAGTGAAAGGGGCCTTAAATCAAATCCACCCTGGTGTATAATTCACTTTAAAATCCCACATTGCTGTAAAGATTTAACCAATTTAACTGTTTATTACACCAAATTTAATTTTTTTTAATATTTATACCAGCTTTATTACAGGATGCTGCCTGCAGGCAAAGCACATGCAGTATGAAGACGGGTTTGAACTGAGGCCGTACAACAGCAGAGCTGGTCATCTGCTGTAGAGGGGATGTAGGGACAGAGGAGTCTGCGGGGGTTTCACAGACAGAGTCACTTAGAAGGGGATCCTGTGTTTTGATCCCTTCAAAAGTGAAGCAGCTAACCCCATCCCAGACTGCTTCCTGCTGGGCCCCTCTCTCTGCGTTCTTACGTCACCCCACACAGACCTCTCTCACACTGGTCCAGTCTCCCAGCTCCTCATCGTCTACCTCTTCTACAATCACCTCCTCCTTCTTCGGCTTCCCTATTCCCCCCCAGGGCTGGGAAATCTTCCCCCAGAACAACAGGCCCGTGGGAAGCCTGCGATAGCACTCACCCACGTTACGTACGCTCGTAACTAACTGAAATGATTAAAACAAATCCTCCCCATCAGGAAATCCCTTAACACTCGAAACTTTTCTTCCCTCAGAGAGGATGGCAATAAAAAAAAAAAAAAAAGCAAGAGTTTATTAAAAATATGTTAAACAAAAAAAAACAAAAAACTCTAAAAACTGAACTTTCCCTCATTTATCCTTTTAAAATTAAGCATGGATTTCGCATAGACGCGCTGTTTGAACTGAACCATAAACAAATACCAAGTAAATTACACAAATAAAAGTCGGCCACGGTGAAGAATAATGGCCTATGGTTCAGGTTTCCATAGAGACTTGATTGGCTGAGTTTTGAGGCCTAGGGGATGTAAAGATATATTTATGTTTAAACTGCTGGGTAAATACAAACGCAAATGTACACATGAGAAGGCTGGAAGCCGGCTGGCCTCATGTTTTAGACGGAGGAGCTTTGCACAGTGAGGCGGCCATTTTTCAAGTGACCCTTTTGGTCTTTCTTGGAACTCTCTCACACATCAAGCTTTCTCTCCTGTCAAACATTCAGAGATTTATCTCTGGAAATATCTCTCGTAGCGTGTGGAGCGTGAGAGAGACAAGGATAAAGAACAAGAACGTAGATGTCCTCGAGAACAACGTAAAAGAAACCACGTGAGAGATTAGAAAACAAACTGTGAGAAGAAAAATCTACTAAAGAAACGAAAACAAACTTCTTTTATCTCTATCATGTTTGTCTGGCTCCCACAAATACCTAAAATTGTATAAAGATATGGGTTCTGAGGCATACACCTTGCTTAAACACTGTAGAGGCAGCCATTTTGTTGGAGCCTAAAGGTAAGCCATACATGAAGCGATTTTCAATCTTTTCCTGTCGGCACCCTCCCACCCGACATTCTTCAATCTGAAATTTGGGGCTGAATGAGAGAAATCTTATAGTGTAAGGTCAGAATTAGTCTGTCAGTTTTTTATGACTAGAGGGCTCTCAAGATTGATGTCTGAACACTTTAACTAGGATGTACATACATATAACATATGCTACAAATCGGGCTGAGTGTTTCAAAACGTCTGAGGGTCCATTTGGATTGTTAACGCAATGTTTGTACTACAGTGCATTGTGGTGCCCTTCATTCTGAATAACACCCCGATGCACTAATACAGTGGTGGGCAAGGCATCTCCGCAATGCCCATACCAAAAATGGTGAATGTCCGTTTCATGTGCGTCTCCAGGACTTCTCCAGAGCCTCTCCCATCCTCTGGAATTCTGTACCATAATCTGTCTTGCTATCTCCTACTCTGTCCACTTTTAGTCGATTCCTGAAAACTCATTTATTTGGGGAAGCCGATCCTCACCCCATCTAAAAGCTGAATCTTTTAATTCTCACATAAGGTCATCCCCTCACTGTTAATACCTTTTGTTCCCTTTGACCCTCCCTATTAGATTGTAAGCTCCCAGGAGCAGGGCCCTCCTAACTCTCTTATTTTGTATTGCAACTGTACTATCTCTCTTATAATGTAAAGCGCTGTGCAAGCTGTTGGCGCCATATATTCCGTAAAATAATAATTTTTGGTTATGTTGTGGATGCATTGGTAGTTAATTAAAAATGAACGTGCTCCCTTAGGCCCCCGTTCACATCTTGCAATTTGGTATTGGGATCGCTTAGCTCGTTCCCACTATGCGTTGATGTGAACGGGGCCTTGACCTCTTGCCACACACATAACATATATGTACAGTGGTAAAGGGGTTGGGGCTTTAATGCCCACATGCTGCACACATGCATCTATGGGAAGTCCTAAGATCGCACACACTGATCGCTCCCAGCACAGTGACCGAGCTGTCGCTGACAACTTTTGGTCTGTACTAATGAACAGGAGCCAACAGAATTGGCTCTTGATCATGTGACCACTGTGACAGCTAATAATGTGATAGGCTAGTCCTTCCCACCTAGCACATAAAGACTGTTAAAGGGATGCCGGGGCTAGGCAGGACGGGGTTAATGCATTTCACAAAACTGCGCAACACAACAGGTTTTTTTTCAACAAGTTTGTTTAATGCACCGCAACGCAGCGCTGAAGTGTGACTGGGCCCTAAAAGGGAATGTTTTTTTTTTTTGTTGAGGACCTCATTTAATTTCACTTTGTAGCCAATGAAGTAATGGTTTCAAAGCAGACATTCAATTTCATACTGAAAACTTCAGCATTAATAAAAAAAAATACATAAAATAAAAATAAAAAAAATAGTGCAGTAAAACCAATATATGTGTAACATATTTAATACAGTGCTGGAGGCAGAGATTCTAGGTGTTCCTCCCTATACAATAATAAAACATGAAAAATACCTGCCAACTCCCCTAATCCACTTGAATATATTCTTTATGCTTTACATCCTACGCTCAGGGTGATTTGCCAACTTGCTTTACCTACGGCACCCCTCACATGCATTAAAGGGAAAGTATGATGTATTTTCATTGAGCGCACGTTGCTTTGTTTACCATAAAGTCATTTTTAACCCTTACTTATACTTGCACTTCCATATTTTTGTTATTACATAGATAGAGATGTGTACAGTACATTATCTACAAAACGCAGAAAAGGAATTACGCAAACTCTGCCCATGGCGTTACCAACTGTTGAAATGAGATATCAGCCACATAGGGAGTGCATTGTTTTGATTTAGTAGGTCGACTCGGAGGGGTTGATTTACTAAAATTGGAGAGTGCAAAATCTGGCGCAGCTCTGCATAGAAACCAATCAGCTTCCAGTTGTTGTTTTTTTTGTCAAAGCATAAAGTGGTTGTAAAGTTAAAAAAAAATTATTAGCAGCCCCTCTGTTCTACTAAGCCATACTACACTGTGTACACATTTGTATAAAATGACCCCTTTAAATATCTTCTTTTAGATCTTTTCTGGTCGGTCACGTGACCTCCGGCTGCTCTCCTCACCCCAATCTAAGGGCTACTACAGCGGGAGGGGCTGAGGTACCCCTCTGAGGTCAGCTGGGAGATCACATGACCACTATGCTGTCTGCTCAGTCCCTCCCACTGTGGCCCTTAGATTGGGGGAGGAGAATAGCCAGAGGTCATGTGACCAAGTCAGAAAAGATTTGAAAGAAGGTATTTAGAGGCATAATTTTATACAAACATGTACACTGTGTAAGATGGCTTGATAGAACAGAGGGATTGGCAGTAATTTTTCTTTGACTTTACTGCCTGCTACTAATAGTGGCAGGATGACAGGGGAGGGGCAAGGAAGAGATTGCTGACAACCGCACACACAGGAGTTGACAGGCAGGCAGGGAGGGGGCACGTAAACTGACCACGGTATCATGGATCAGCAGCCATGATTACCGTGGACAGTTTACATAAGGGGACACAGGAACAGGCAGGATCAACCAGGTTTTTTACAGCATAGAAAGGGACAGATTAGACAGCACAAGCACTATGCTGTTTAACCTGCTATAAGGCAACAGGATCAGCTGCAACTGATTTTGCACTCTCCAGTTTTAGTAAATCAACCCCATATATTTATACTGTGAGAAAGAGCAGCATGGCTCTATTCACACCTATGCAACTGCGGCAGAGCATTCATGCGGTTTTGTGGGCTTCCGATTGTCCTTTTTAGGGCAGCCTATTCATTTCTATTAGCTGTACTGTGCGTGAAAAACTCACTAAAAAAGTGCATGACCCTTTTGAAAAATTCTGGCGCACCAAAACGCATGGTACTTTGTAAGGTGCGTTAATTAGATGAGTGGGGCGCCATTAAGAATTAATGCCACCATCATGGATCTGCAAAAGGGCTGTGTGTTTTAGTGCATGATTTTGTGCACCTTCCCACACCGCACAAATGTGATGGAAGCCTTAAGCACAACCATTGTTTAGTACTGCAAAAGCCTGCAGCAGAGTCAGCATGGATAACAAGTAAATATGGCTGCCTGCATGACAAGCAGACCTCATTAAGAGCTTATACACACACACACACACACACACACACATACAGCGTAAATAAATTGGCATTTTTTGATGCATTTGGGATATTATGTCTTTGTGCACAGTGTGCGTTTCCCCAACCTTTCTAATGTTACCCTCATAAGATGCAGCGTGTTGTAATGCGTTACAGTGCATCAGAATATGCTGTGCACAAACGCAACATTCCCTCCCTTTTTTAAGATCACACCAACGCAGCGTGTTGGTGTGAACTGAAGCCATAGGACATATTTAAATTTTATTTGTGTTGGAGCTGTATTGGGCAACATCGCCCAACACCGCTGATGTGAAAAAGCTCTTTCTCTCCAGATCCAATTCTATTTATAAAGAGTGACGTGAAATTAAAAAATACTGCATTATGGCCACTAGGCGGTGCTGACCATCATAATTATTTACCATGATTTAGTTAATATGATTGCCAGCTCCATCTAGTGGCCATAATGCAGTATTTTCCCAATTCAGTGTATTTGTATAAATAAATAGTACTCAACCTAGAGAGAAAATAGCTTAGTAACGTTTGATTTTCCTCCCTATTTGCACAGAATGAATGTACATGCAGTTTTGTAGAATGAATAGAACTTCACATTTTTAAAACATACACCCTTATAGTGTTTTTTTTTTTTTTTATATACAGGTCTATACATCAGACCAGGGAGCGGGACAATTAAGGAGGAAAGTCCTTCCCAATCAGGCACAGCTGGGAGGTATATTATATAACACATTTTCTCTCCATATATAAAAAAGCTGCTTTCGATTGTGTTCAATAGCTACAGTGAGGGAAAAAAGTATTCGATCCCCTGCTGATTTTGTACGTTTGCCCACTGACAAAGAAATGATCAGCCTATAATTTTAATGGTAGGTTTATTTTAACAGTGGGAGACAATAACAAAAAAATACAGAAAAACGCATTTCAAAAAAGTTATAAATTGATTTGCATTTAAATGAGTGAAATAAGTATTTGATCCCCTATCCATAAGCAAGATTTATGGCTCCCAGGAGTTTTCTATACAGATAACGGGCTGAGATTAGGAGCACTCTCTTAAAGGGACTGCTCCTAATCTCAGCTTGTTACCTGTATAAAAGACACCTGTCCACAGAAGCAATCAGATTCCAATCTCTCCACCATGGCCAAGAAGACCAAAGAACTGTCCAAGGATGTCAGGGACAAGATTGTAGACCTACACAAGGCTGGAATGGGCTACAAGACCATCGCCAAGCAGCTTGATGAGAGGGAGACAATTGATGCAATTATTCGCAAATGGAAGAAACACAAAATAACTGCCAATCTCCCTCGGTCTGGGGCTCCATGCAAGATCTCACCTCATGGAGTTTCAATGATCATGAGAACGGTGAGGAATCAGCCCAGAACTACACGGGAGAATCTTGTCAATAATCCCAAGGCAGCTGAGACCATAGTCACCGAGAAAACAATTGGTAACACACTAAGCCATGAAGGACTGAAATCCTGCAGCGCCCGCAAGGTTCCTCTGCTCAAGAAAGCTCATGTACAGGTCGGTCTGAAGTTTACTAATGAACATCTGAATGATTCAGAGGAGAACTGGGTGAAAGTGTTGTGGTCAGATGAGACCAAAATCAAGCTCTTTGGCATCAACTCGTGTTTGGAGGAGGAGGAGGAATGCTGCTTATGACCCCCAAGAACACCATCCCCACCATCAAACATGGAGGTGGAAACATTATGCTTTGGGGGTGTTTTTCTGCTAAGGGGACAGGACAACTTCACCGCATCAAAGGGACGATGGACCGGGCCATGTACCATCAAATCTTGGGTGAGAACCTCCTTCCCTCAGCCAGGGCATTGAAAATGGGTCGTGGATGAGTATTCTAGCATGACAATGACCCCAAACACACGGCCAAGGCAACAAAGGAGTGGCTCAAGAAAATGCACATTAAGGTCCTGGAGTGCCCCAGCCAGTCTTCAGACCTTAATCCCATAGAAAATATGTGGAGGGAGCTGAAGGTTCAAGTTACCAAACGTCAGCCTCCAAACCTTAATGACTTTGAGAGGATCTGCAAAGAGGAGTGGGACAAAATCCCTCCTGAGATGTGTGCAAACCTGGGGGCCAACTACAAGAAATGTCTGACCTCTGTGATTGCCAATAAGGGTTTTGCTACCAAGTATGAAGTCATGTTTCGGGAAGGGTTCAAATACTTATTTCACTCATTAAAGCGCAAATCAATTCATAACTTTTTTTAAATGCGTTTTTCTGGATATTTTTGTTATTATTCTGTCTCTCACTGTTAAAATAAACCTACCATTAAAATTATAGACTGATCATTTCTTTGTTAGTGGGCAAATGTACAAAATCAGCAGGGGATCAAATACTTTTTCCCCTCGCTGTAGAACAGCCAGGACTTGTACACAGGGATGCTTGACATGCACTTGTGTGCTTTGCCTGGAGCTGTACTTCGTAAACGCATGCACATTCTACATAGCCTGTACTGAGAGAAATATGGGGGCTACCATATCTGCTTCTAATATTACTAGTTGCCTGACCATCATCTCTGACTTTCGTATATTCTGAGCGTGAACAAAATTAGAATATCAGAAATTAGAACTCCTGATTGGCATAATTGTTTCTAGTCTGTGCACCAGAAAGCAGCAAAGGAATTGGATCAGTATGAGAGCCAGGCATTTGGCATTTTCAAAAGGACGGATTAGCAATGACAGCCTATATTCTTCAGTGCAAAATTCCTGTATATACATATCCTCCTGCTGTGGGTTCCAAGTGGGAATGCATATTCTAAGGCTTCATGCACATGTGTGCATTAGGGGCGCACAACATAAAATTCTGGCTTTTTATTTTCTTAGGCTTTTTCCCCCGGTGATCTGGCCAGTAATACACCTCCTGTATTAGCGCGCCCCCCCCCCCCCTATCCCCCGGATAAAGGAGCACAGAGGGGAACATTTGGACAGCTGAATTGTCAGTCTGGGGGTAGGGGAGTGTTAGATGTACTAGCAGATTTAGATACACTAGCAAATTAAAGCCAAACTCCAGTTCACACTTTATAAGCAGTTACAGCGAGCAGTTTTGTTCCTTTTTGGGATAAAAGGTTTAAATAAATAAACGCTGACCATTGTAAGCACCCCTGTCACTGGTAAATGATTTGTCTCATCTCTGTAACTGATACATTCTGTTGGAGAGCTTGTTCTTTTGAAAAACAGACTTTCTGGCTGGATCACCAGATGAAAATAAAAGAAAGAAAGCCTAAAAAAGAAAACGAATGCAGACACCACATCTAAGAATTGGTAAGCTGCAATTTAAGGGAAATTTTGACGTGCATCTAAATCTCCCTTTCCTCTGAAGCTCGACTGGCATTCAGACAAGTGGTGGGAAAACAATGCGATGCCTCCTCATCACCTGTTTTAAACCTATTTTTGACAAAAAAAACACGACACAACCGTGTACATTGCACATGGTTTCAGGGCGCTTGCAGCACCCCATTTGCTTGAATGTGTAGAGTTCGG
Source organism: Lithobates septentrionalis (assembly GCA_037952835.1). Lineage (NCBI taxonomy): Eukaryota > Metazoa > Chordata > Amphibia > Anura > Ranidae > Lithobates > Lithobates septentrionalis. Next base: position 3,231,540 of record JBBDGP010001518.1, read on the forward strand.
TGGGGCTTGCCACCCGTTAATCACTACATGTTGAGTAAACTTTGCCCCGGGCGCAAAGCATCGCGACCGCGGCATGTAAGCACCCCTATCCACTGCCTATTGCTGCTTAATGGGGTTGGGAGGGACTGAAGGCAGATGGAGTAAATGCAGCTCAACAATGCATTTTTGCTGCCCCCCCCAATCGCACGTCTACACAAAACATAATAAATGTTTGCTTTTGGGTTTAATACCAACTTAACCTTATTGAAATGTCACAAAATGTCACATCATTCAACTTTCTGCAACGCAAAGTAGTGTGTCGTAACGCACTGTACTTTGTAAAAATTCATCCTGTTCTACTTTTTTTTTGTGCACACCAACGCAGCGCAGTGGCGTCAATTGAAACAATAGGACATAAGGCAAATTTCCTTGTCTATACGTTTGGACTGTGTTGGGAAAAGCTACCTTGTGCAGATGGTGTGAATGAACCCTGGTCTGTCACCCATAGTTTTTGTGATTAAGGTCCCTGGCCCTGTCATCTATGGTTTTTGATGAAGGACCCTGACTCAGTCACCAATGGCATTTGTGATGAGGGACTATGGCCCTGTCCCCCATCTTTTTTGTGATAAAGGACTGTGACAGTACAGTTCCCTGTCCTAGTAATTGTCGCCCAGGGTTCTCAAATAGGCAGGTTGAGGGGCTCCAGCGGCATTTAATGTGGAGGAATCTGTTTTATCAGTTTCCTCCAAAGTTTGTAAAATCCATTTGGGGACCTGGAGCCCGGAGATTCCATAGCGTTATGGGTGGGACGGAATCTCCAATCCTGGGACCGGGTTTTGGGAACAGCCAGGAGTCTGGCTGGTTGATTTATATATATGGGTTTATAGCAGAGTCAGGATTAGGGTTCTGGGCTCCACCCAGAGAGACAGGGGGTCTCCAGGAGTCCAGAGAGTGTAGGTGTGCACTAGTGAAAGCCAGAGAACCAAGTCTGAGGATCAGAGCAGTGAGGGGCTGCTTTCTAGATAGATGCTGTGTGCATCTAAGGAGACAGATGAGAGCCAGAAGTGGAAGGCCTGAGCAGCAAGGAAGCTGAAAAGAGGTACAGTAGTTGTACGGGAACCCTGTTATATGGCCAAGAGGGCTGAAGTGTAAAGCCTAAGTGGCAGTACTGCTGAAGAGAGCCAGGTGGCTTGGCATTTTTCATTTGTTATTGTTTTTGGGAGAAGAACCCTGTGTGGGCATCCAAGTGCATGTATGAACTTTCCTTTAGTTTGTTCCTTTTAATAAAAGTGGGCTACCATGCCCTTAAACTAAAGTTCCTGTTCGCTGTGAACTTACTGAAAAGGCATCTACCACTGAGCTAGATATCCGCCAATGTCACAGGACCTTGTCCAGTCACCCATGGTTTTGTGATGAAGTACCCTGGTCCAGTCACCCATGGTTTTGTGATGAAGTACCCTGGCCCTGTCACCCATGGTTTTGTGATGAAGAATTCTAGCCCAGTCACCCATGGTTTTTGTGATGAAGGACCTTGGCCCTGTCCCCCATGATTTTTGTGATGATGGTCCCTGGCTCAGTCAACCAAGGTTTTTGTGAAGAAGGAGACTGGCCCTGTTACCCATGGTTTTTGTGACCTTGGCCCAGTCACCCATGTTTTTTGTGAAGAAGGCACTGGCCCTGTCACCCATGGTTTTTGTGATGATGGACCCTGGTCCTGTCACCCATGGTTTTTGTGATGAAGGGCCCTGGTCCTGTCAACAGTGCTGGGACAAGGTCATTTGGTGCCCAGGGCGGAGATGGCAAACTGCGCCCCCCCCCCCGACCCCTGTTTTTCACAGATTTTCCCCGATGTGCACCTGCGGCGGCGCGCGGGGAGGAATTAAATAGGAGGACAAAAACTTTTATCTTAGATGTTTACACTTATACCCCTTTCACATTGGGGCACTTTGCAGGCGCTACTGCGCTAAAAACAGCACCTGCAAAACGCCCTGAAAGAGCCGCTACTGTGTCTCCAATGTGAAAGCCCCGAGAACTTTCACACTGGAGCGGTGCGCTGGCAGGACGGTAAAAAAAAGTCCTGCTAGCAGCATCTTTGGAGTGAAGGAGTGGTGTGTAATGATGGTAAAGCAGCGCTAAAAATAGCTCAGTTTTACCACCGATGCCGCCCCTGCCCCAGTGTGAAAGGGGGCTTAAGGTTTTTAATGTAGAGCCTGGTGCAACTAATGCACAAAGGGCTTAATTAACTGTGACTGGTCACAAATGCATCAGTGAACAATGGCAATACATTAACCCCCCCCCCCCCCATGCTGCATATTACAGAAATTAAAACTAGCATTGCTAATTAACCTCCCCTCAGCCTCCCCCCCTCCCCCATTCATGTATTATTCTGCTGCAGATTAATAAATGAACTGTCTGAATACGATTGGGGGAGGGGGGGAGGCTGAGGGGATGTTAATTACCAATGCTACCTATTTTTTAATTTCTGTAATATGCAGCATGGGGGGGGGTAATGTATTGCCATTGGTCACTGATGCATCAGTGACCAGTGGCAGTACATTAACCCCCCCCCCCCCCCTCCCATGCTGCATATTACAGAAATTAAAAAATAGGTAGCATTGGTAATTAACCTCTCCTCAGCCTCCTCCCCTCCCCTCATCGGATTCAGACACTTTATTTTAATATCTGCAGATGGCATTGCATTTGTTATTATCTGTTTAGTGCTTACTTTTGTGTCTTGTCTTGTGTCCGTTGTGTGATATACACACTTTGTTGCAGAGGCGTAACTATAACCTTCAGGGCCCCAGTGCAAGAAACCATGAAGGGCCCCTGACCCGCACTATGATGGGGGAGGGGGGGGTATTGTGAAAGAATGAGGGGCAGTATGACGGGGTATTTTGACAGGAGGGGGCAGTGTGACCAAAGAAGGGTATCTGGAAAGTGTGACCAGAGGGGGGAGTGTGATAAGAGGGGGCACTGTGAAAGAAGGGGGGCAGTGTGACAAGAAGGGGCAGTGTGACAGGAGGGGGCAGTATGACAGGGGGATATTGTGACAAGAGGGGGGCAGTGTGACAGGAAAAGGATACCTGGGAAGTATTACAAGAGGGGGGCAGTGTAATGAGGGAGCACTGTGAAAGGAGGGGGACTGTTTAACAAGAGGGGGGTAGATATGACAGAAGGGGGACAGTGTGTGGGGGGCACAGTGTGAGAGGGGACAGTGTGAGAGGGGACAGTGTGAGAGGGGACAGTGTGAGAGGGGACAGTGTGAGAGAGGGGACAGTGTGTGGGGGGACAGTGTGTGGGGGGACAGTGTGTGGGGGGACAGTGTGAGAGAGGACAGTGTGAGAGGGGACAGTGTGAGAGCGGACAGTGTGAGAGCGGACAGTGTGTGGGGGGGGGGGGGGGCAGTGTGTGGGGGGACAGTGTGAGAGGGGGCAGTGTGAGAGGGGACAGTGTGTGGGGGGACAGTGTGAGAGGGGACAGTGTGTGCCCCCCACACACTGTGTGTGAGACGGGACAGTGTGTGGGGGGACAGTGTGAGAGGGGACAGTGTGTGGGGGGACAGTGTGAGAGGGGACAGTGTGAGAGGGGACAGTGTGAGAGGGGACAGTGTGTGGGGGGACAGTGTGTGGGGGGACAGTGTGAGAGGGGACAGTGTGAGAGGGGACAGTGTGAGAGGGGACAGTGTGTGGGGGGACAGTGTGTGGGGGGACAGTGTGAGAGGGGACAGTGTGTGGGGGGACAGTGTGTGGGGGGACAGTGTGTGGGGGGACAGTGTGAGAGGGGACAGTGTGTGGGGGGACAGTGTGTGGGGGGACAGTGTGAGAGGGGACAGTGTGAGAGGGGACAGTGTGAGAGGGGACAGTGTGAGAGGGGACAGTGTGTGGGGGGACAGTGTGTGGGGGGACAGTGTGAGAGGGGACAGTGTGTGGGGGGACAGTGTGTGGGGGGACAGTGTGAGAGGGGACAGTGTGTGGGGGGACAGTGTGAGAGGGGACAGTGTGAGAGGGGACAGTGTGTGGGGGGACAGTGTGTGGGGGGACAGTGTGAGAGGGGACAGTGTGTGGGGGGACAGTGTGAGAGGGGACAGTGTGAGAGGGGACAGTGTGTGGGGGGACAGTGTGAGAGGGGGCAGTGTGTGGGGGGACAGTGTGAGAGGGGACAGTGTGTGGGGGGACAGTGTGTGGGGGGACAGTGTGAGAGGGGACAGTGTGAGAGGGGGCAGTGTGTGGGGGGACAGTGTGAGAGGGGACAGTGTGTGGGGGGACAGTGTGAGAGGGGACAGTGTGAGAGGGGACAGTGTGTGGGAGGACAGTGTGAGAGGGGACAGTGTGTGGGGGGACAGTGTGAGAGGGGACAGTGTGTGGGGGGACAGTGTGAGAGGGGACAGTGTGTGGGGGGACAGTGTGAGAGGGGACAGTGTGAGAGGGGACAGTGTGTGGGGGGACAGTGTGTGGGGGGACAGTGTGAGAGGGGACAGTGTGAGAGGGGACAGTGTGAGAGGGGACAGTGTGAGAGGGGACAGTGTGTGGGGGGACAGTGTGAGGGGGGACAGTGTGTGGGGGGACAGTGTGTGGGGGGACAGTGTGAGAGGGGACAGTGTGTGAGGGGACAGTGTGTGAGGGGACAGTGTGAGAGGGGACAGTGTGAGAGGGGACAGTGTGTGGGGGGACAGTGTGAGAGGGGACAGTGTGAGAGGGGACAGTGTGTGGGGGGACAGTGTGTGGGGGGACAGTGTGAGAGGGGACAGTGTGAGAGGGGACAGTGTGTGGGGGGACAGTGTGAGAGGGGACAGTGTGTGGGGGGACAGTGTGAGAGGGGACAGTGTGAGAGGGGACAGTGTGAGAGGGGAGAGGTGGGTGGCCAGTGTTGTGCTTTACTTACATGAGAAGCAGCATGCTTCCTTGTCATGTCTGCACTCTGCAGGATGTCCCTCCAGGCAGCACACAGTTCACTTCCCGAATATCATTGTATCCAATGGAGAGGGGAGGGGCCTCTGACCTGAGCGTGTATTAGCAAGACTCAGAGTGTACAAGCAGAGGGAGAAACTTGTGCACTCAATCTGCTGGTCAGAGGCCCCTCCCCTCTCCATTGTACTCACTGATATTCGGGAAGTGAACTGTGTGCTGCCTGGAGGGACATCCCGCAGAGCGCAGACATCACATAGCTGCCGATCGCCCCCTTACGCCCCCCTCTCCTGTATAGTTAGATGCCAGCCAGGGGAGGTGCGGCGTCTTGGGGCCCCCCCACACTGGCAGAATTCCAGGGCCCAGTCGCAAGTGCGACTGTTGCGACCCTGAAAATTCCGCCACTGCTTTGTTGGTTCCTCCTCGGTGGCTCCTCTAGGTTGCAGCTTCTGCAGCAGCTCTCTATCTCCTCCCATCCCGCCTCTGGCCATCAGTGATGTCACGCCGCCGGGACGGGACTACGAATCGCCTTCATAGGGGGAGAGAAGCGCTGACAGGGAAGGGGCTTGTGCAGTCTGTTTAGGCTTGTGCCGGGTGCAGGAGTGCACTCGGCACATAGTTACAGTACAGCTATTAGCAGCGCCGGCTGGTGTGTATGTACTACTATGATGAAGCACACTGCCAGCACTTCATCTGCGCCCCCCTCCCTTCAGCAAATTCTATCGCCCAGGGCATCCGCCCCTTCCGCCCCTGCCTTGTACCGGCTCTGCCTGTCAACCATTGTTTTTGTGATGATGGACCCTGGTCCTGTCACCCATGGTTTTTGTGATGAAGGACCCTGGTCCTGTCACCCATGGTTTTTGTGATGAAGGACCCTGGTCCTGTCACCCATGGTTTTGTGATGAAGAACTCTAGCCCTGTCACCCATGGTTTTTGTGATGATGGTCCCTGGCCCAGTCAACCATTGTTTTTGTGAAGAAGGACACTGGTCCTGTCACCCATGGTTTTTGTGATGAAGGGCCCTGGTCCTGTCAACCATTGTTTTTGTGATGATGGACCCTGGTCCTGTCACCCATGGTTTTTGTGATGAAGGACCCTGGTCCTGTTACCCATGGTTTGTGTGATGACTGTTCAGAGAAAAGCTGGAATATGGGTAACTGTACTTCGCATATCACCCCTGCTCTTTGCCTTACTTTACAAAATAAGCCCAATTATTTTAGGATGCTTTTCTCACGGTCTTCTTGCTACGGATGTTCAGATTGCTGATCTGACATGCATGGACGACAGTAATCTAGATGAGAATAATTGTATCATCTGAATGAGCTCCATGCTGCTCTTTAAGCAGTTTGACCCCTTCTGACAGTTGTATATTCACTTCCTGTAAACTGTGGGAATGTTTCTACAGATGTTTGTGGCAGAGATGGTGAAAATACTTCATCACACTTCTTAGGCAGAGCAAACATGGAAAGTCATCACTATACAGAATACGGTCTTAAAGTTCCATTAATCTGTATATGCCAGTTATCTTATCATCAAAGAGACCCACTGTCAGCATTAAAGTAAAATTATAAGCAATTTTTTTTTTTTCATTTTGGATAGAGTAAGGGAGGGGTCAACCCCTGTCAGTTTCTTTTATGTCATCTGTGTCCATTGGGGAGATTTCCCTTCACTTCCTGTCCGATAGCCAAAATAGGAAGTGAGAGGAAATCCCTGCAAATTAAGGAAATCTCTTGGAGACCCCCCCCCGGTCACCAGAACTAGTGTCCTCATTGGAAGATTTCCCCTCTGTAACTTTCCTGGGGACAACCCAAAATTCGGGATTTTACAAGATATTATTGATCCCTGAGACACCCTGAATGTGAAGTGTTACTTCTCTTGATTTAAATTTAATTAAACGCTATCAATAAATGGTGTATTACATGCCGTTCATACTCACTCCGTCACTATGAGATTCACAACAGATATGCACAACATATTAAGCTTCCTACTTTATAACTAAACTCTTGCACAGGGTCCTGTTGTAATGACAACTCTAAAAACCCCAAGATCTAGAACATGAGGGTCTCATACCTAATAAGATTAGGGCTGCCACCTTTTCTTCAAGCCAAACCCGAACATTTTAGCAGCCTAGCACACCTTTGGGTGCCCCAAGAAGAGCAGTAATGTGGTGCGCATGGCATACCAGACTGAATAGTGGGTGTGACCAAATTGCACTTGCCATCATCATCGCCCTGCCCCCAGACAGCCGCCCACAGCTCCCGGACGGGGTCAGCAACAGATTTGTGTTTGACAATCTTAGTTACCTGGGGAGCCACAGCCCAGTCTGAGTAATATGTCTGGGTTTCAATCCACCCGAAACCCGGACACATGATTCAAAACTCGGATTGTCCGGGTGAATCCCGAACAGGTGGCACCCCTAAAATAGGATGTAAGTACCCACAATAGGGTATGACCTGTATTTGCACAGGAACTTTTCAGGGTTCGCAGGAGATCAGGGTGGCAGACAGAAGGAGGTAAGCAAAGGCCCATGAGGGAGGCTTTACACATTTTTAATAATCAAGGTTTACATTCATATACTGCAATGAGGTCCATGTGCAGACCTGCCTACAGGAAGTCATAAGCCATATCAGCCAAACATTATATACAGCACTGTATTAAGTATGCCACTTTATCTCTTTATGGGAATATAAAACTAAGAGATGTCAGACAGATATTATTCTGTGTACAGGAATCTGCGGCTACAAATGTGCCACTCTGCCCGGATCCTCTTCAATTCACAGCTCAGTTTAGTCTACTCTAATGCTGTAAACCATAAAGGCTCAACAAATCATGGCATATGTCACAGCCAACTTGTAAATCATAAAAAGATCCACACATTTGTATAACAACGCAACAACGTTCAGCACAATTAATAGTTTTAATATACCATTTGATTTATTTCTTTAACTATGACCTAAAAGCTTAAAAACTCAGTGGAAATACATATACACGAGCTGCCTTACCAGCCAACATATTTCTATTTGCTTTCAGCAGGTCTTTCAGGTTCCACACCTCTGAAACACTAGATAACCAGGCTGGTGACACCACAGCTTCCTTAAACGGAGGTGGCTGGTTCAGGCTCTCAGTGGTGTGCGGAGGGGCTCCTCTGTCCCTCTGGCTGGCAAGGGGGCAGAGGTGGCTGGTTCAGGCTCTAAGTGGTGTGCTGAGTGGCTCTGTCCCTCTGGCTGTAGAGGTGGCAGAAGTGGCTGGTTCAGGCTCTCAGTGGTGTGCTGAGTGGCTCTGTCCCTCTGGCTGTAGAGGTGGCAGAAGTGGCTGGTTCAGGCTCTCAGTGGTGTGCTGAGGGGCTCTGCCCTTCTGGCTGTAGAGGTGGCAGAAGCGGCTGGTTCAGGCTCTCAGTGGTGTGCTGAGGGGCTCTGCCCTTCTGGCTGTAGAGGTGGCAGAAGTGGCTGGTTCAGGCTCTCAGTGGTGTGCTGAGGGGCTCTGCCCTTCTGGCTGTAGAGGTGGCAGAAGTGGCTGGTTCAGGCTCTCAGCGGTGTGCTGAGGGGCTCCTCTGTCCCTCTGGCTGGAGAGGAGGCAGAAGCAGCTGGTTTAGGCTCTCAGGGGTGTGCAGAGGAGCTCTGCCCCTCTGACTGGAGAGGGGGCTAAAGTGGCTGGTTCAGGCTCTCAGTGGGGTGCTGAATGGCTCTGCCCCCCTGGCTGGAGAGGTGACAGAAGCGGCTGGTTCAGGCTCTCAGTAGTGTGCTGAATGGCTCTGCCCCTCTGGCTACAGAGGGGGCAGAAGCGGTTGCCTCAGGCTCTCAATGGTGTGCTGAGGGGCTAAATCAGCTGCCAATCAGGCATATGGGTGCATCCCGACATTACTGTCAGGATCCCTCCAGGGTCTGGGACTGGCTCTGTTACAGTACAGGAAGTGAGGGGAAGTCTTTCAATGGGAACACAAACAATAAAAACCTGAGACAGGGTCTTACCTTTTCTAATTCCACTAAAAGATGCTGGTGTTCTACTTAAAATGTATGCAAATCCAAATTATTTTTGTCAGTTTGGTTAGAATTTAAAAGGGCTAGAACCCCTGCAAGGTTTTTTATTCCTGTGTCTCTAATGTGATAATTCACCCCCACTATCGGACCTGGTAACTATTGTCTCTGACACAGAAAATGATGGAAAAGCCAACAATTTTGAGTTGTCATATAAACAGGAGGTGAAATCTTCTAATGGGTAAAACGATTCTGGTGACAACCGTCTAAGAGGGGATATCTAATATGAGGATCTCCTCTTACTTTCTGCTTTGTATCTGGGACAGGAAGCGCAAGACAGGAGGTGTCCATAAACCTCTGTATTTTGTTCTTTTAATATTGAAGAACAAAATACAGAGGTGTATGGACACACAAGGAATCACAACTTTGGTTAGATGGACATTTTATAACGATTTATTAATTTCTTTGTTATTTAACATACAGTGGACAACGGTGTGGTAACAACATTTGGATACAATTTATTGATGTATAGTTTAAAATAGCGCGGCTATTTATTTATTTATTTTTAATAACACATATGGAGTATTTTTATTTCTTTTTTTACTAGTAATGGGGTGATCAGCAACTTATAGCTACTCCTAGATTGTAAGCTCTAACGAGCCGGGCCCTCGGATTCCTCCTGTATTGAATTGTATTGTAATTGTACTGTCTGCCCTAATGTTGTAAAGCGCTGCGTAAACTGTGGGCGCTACATAAATCCTGTATAAAAATAGCTGAACTACGACATTGCGGCTGACATTCTGACACCCTTTGGGAACCAGTGACAATAATACAGTGATTAGAGTTAAAAATATGCACGGTCACTGTACTAATGACACTGGCTGGGAAGGGGGAAACATCAGGGGCAATGAAAGGGTTAACTGTGTGCCTAACCAGTGTTTATGTAAACTGTGTGAGATGCTTTTAGTAGGGGAAGAGATGGGTTTTACCCTTAGCAGGGACACAAACTCCATCCCTTCCCACCCTGTCAGAACAGCGATCTGCCTTGTTTACATGGGCAGATCGCAGTACTATCTCTCTGCCCAACGGTCGGCGGGTGCCGGCGGACATCGAGCACCTGCCAATTGGCTTCTTGTAGTTTGCAGCGGAAGTGAGTTAGCGGCGGCGTGCATGCGCGCCCCCTACCTGGAAGTGTCAGATCACGTGATCTGGCGCACAGCTGACGCCCTGTAGCAGTAAAACTACATGGGGTGGAGGGGAAGTGGTTATGCATGCTACAGCTTACATTTTTTTTTTTTATTATATTAGAAGCTGACAAGGTGTGCGAGTTCCCATGAAGCTTTTTAATGAAGGAGAATCCAGTGTGACATTATCCTTTTACTCTTATATAGAGAGCACTGACAACTATATTCTCCACCTACCTTGTAAACAATCTGATCAAAGCCGGAGTATTACGGCACATTTGTTCTCAAAATGTCCCTGTCACCTTTGCACAATGAGGACTATTGAATTGTATAAAGAGCAAATACTCGAAACAAATGTTATATTTAAGTCTGAACTCCCATCGTGTGTGTAGGCGCCAGGCGTCGGAATCTCATTCATGAAACCGCTAATGTTTTTTTTCTCTGAAGACCACTGACTTCCACAAACTCCTGCAGCGTGAATTTGCATTCTGCTTTGTGTTTGCTCTCCGTGTAAGACAGGTTGGATGACTGTCATTCATCTATAGATGTCAGAAAATCTACTGCTTCCATTGTAATGGGCCAGGCCCCCCCTTTGCCTCCCCACACCTGCCGTATGTGTCAGCACATTGACATACACGTGGAGCACCTGCTGTCCCAGCCACACACAAACAGGTCTTGCCGGTCCCGTAAATGTCACCCAGATACTTGGCAAGAAGCTGCATGTACCTGACGAGTCGCATTTAATGAAACGAGACGAGTTCTATAATTAGGGAGCAGAAGATTCAGAGCCGATGACCTATATCGCAGGATTAAAACCCAAGATCCTTGTTCAACACGTCCACAAAGTGATGATCTGTGGTCTTGTAGTGCCGGAGTCTGGCGTTCTTTTCCCAGCAGGGACATTGAGTTGAAATGTCTCCACTGGGTTGGTGCTGTTTTCCTGTGGATCGGGGGTCTCAAACTGGCGGCCCTCCAGCTGTTGCAGAACTACAAGTCCCATGAGGCATTGCAAGGCTGACAGTTGCAAGCATGACTCCCACAGGCAGAGGCATGATGGGACTTGTAGTTTCACAACAGCTGGAGGGCCGCCAGTTTGAGACCCCTGCGTGTGGGTGCTCCAATTTATTCCCGCAAAAAGAAAATCTTACTACTTAGGTCCCCTGGTATGGGGTCTCTCACTCCTGCTCAGTACTTCCAATTGTAAAAAAATGTAAATAAAAATTAAAGTGAAACTTTAGACAGAAAATTAAAAGGATAACTAAAGGCAAAACTTTTTTTTTTTTAGTTTTGGATGTGGAGAGGAATTAGAACCCCTGCCAGTTTATGTTGCGTTCTATGCCACTGTTAAAGGATCACTAAAGATATTTTTTTTTTTAAACAACAAACATGTTATACTTACCTCCGCTGTGCAGCTCGTTTTGCACAGAGTGGCCCCGAACCTGGTCTTTTGGGGTCCCTCGGCGGTTGTCTCGGCTCCCCCCCGCAAGAACTCAACACCTTCATGCGAGCTCCCTCGCATGGTGTTGAGTGCTTGCGGGCGCGCTCCTGTGATACAGCCGGTGGCCATAGCCGCTCACTGTATCACTCGGCCCCGCCCCCCGGTGCGCTGTGTCATTGGATGTGATTGACAGCAGCGCGAGCCAATGGCTGCGCTGCTTTCAAACCATCAACTGTAACCAATCAACGGCCAGGCTGAGCGGCGAAGAGGATGTCAGGGGCGAGCGCGGTACTTTCGAGGGGTCAGGTAAGTAAAACGGGGGGCTGGGGGGGCCGGGATTGTCGGATGTTTTTTCACCTTAATGCATAGAATGCATTAAGGTGAAAAAACTTTTACCTTTACAACCCCTTTAAGGAGATTCCCCCTCTTTATTGGTCCTATTTACCATTATCATAGAAAGTGAAAGTAAAAGAAATTACCCAAATTTTGGGTTGTCCCCAGAAAAGTATTAGAGGGGAAATCTTCCAATGGGGACACTAGTTCTGGTGACCCGGGAGTCCCTAAGGAATTCCCTTAATTTGCAGGGATTTCCTCTCACTTCCTGTTTGGCTATGGGAAAGGAAGTGAAGGAAAATGTCCACAATGGGACACAGATGTAAAAAAAAAATAAAAAATAAAAATCGGACAGGGGTTATAACCCGTCCTTGCTCTATCCAAAATGAAAAAAAAAAAGTTTTAGCTACAGTTCTACTTTAAGTCCTGCATCGCATACTAGCACGTTATGTTAAACTTGCCTGCAAACAAAGCCCTCGTTGTCCCCGCTGCAGTCCGCATCCATCTTCACCTGTCCTCCTTCTGGGTCCGCAGAATGCGGCTGTGTGACTGGCCGGAGCCACGTGATGTCACTCCTGCATATGTGTGCGGGAGCCGCCGGTCATGGCACAGGCTTCTGAAGAAACGGATGGCCGTTCTTTCAGAGCGCATGGGCCCATGGAGTGATCGGCTGCATATACAGTAAATATCTCCTAAATGGAACACATTTACGAAATATTTGCAGTACCTACATTATTGTCAGGATCCCTCCAGAGTCTGGACCGGCTCTGTGCCATCAGCCGACAGCAGACGTTAGCCCACTGTTGGCTGATTCTGCATTCCTGTGACCCAGAAGAGAAGTATGCCCAAAAAAACCTTTGGTCATAATTCTGTTTTAAGCCTTTCTCATGCTAATAATAAAGTGTTTTTATTGTTGTCTGTGTCCCCATTGCAGAGATTATGTCAAATTCGATGTTTCCTATGAGAGCCGCCTTAACTGATCTGACACAAGTCGCTCAGACTTTAGAAAAGATTCCTGCACTACATTGGTCCAACTCTGATACAACCTCAATGCCATAGAACAGGGGTCTCCAAACTTTCTAAACAAAGGGCCAGTTTACTGTCCCTCAGACTTTAGGGGGGGGGGCAGATATTGGCAATTGGAAGTAGAAAACGTCTTGGCATCAGTGAGGGTAAACAATGCCACATCTTTGGTGTCAGTGAGAGGAATAGTGCCCTATTCTTGGTGTCATTTGGTGGGAAGAATCATGCCCCATCATTGGTGTGAGTGGGGGGAACTGTCTGCCATCGCTGGTGTCCTGGGGAGGAACTGTCCCCATCCCTGGTGTTCTGGGGAGGAATTGTGCCCCTCCATTAGTGTCGGGGGGGGGGGGGGATTATGCCCCAATGTTGGTGTGGAGTGAAATAATGCCCCAAAGGGCCGCATCTGGCTGCAGTTTGGAGACCACTACCATAGAGTAAAAAGTCACATTAAGTTGGATCAAAGTCAGACTGAAGTTGCGGGGCAAAGTCAGATCAGAAGTCGCCCGATTTTCATGTCAGAGCAGTGTAAACTTGGGCTTAGAAAATAGAGGAAGAAAGGTTATTCAGTATAACCAGAAGAATAAATACTGCATGCTACAAATAGCAAATATTCTGCACTTTTCCTTCGGAGTAACAATCAGTACACACCCTTGGCATAGATGGAAGAGGGATGTATATACCTAATCTTCCCCTTCATAGATAAGTCTATAATCGGATAATTATGAAATGCTCCATCTCTCTAATAATAATGAGCCCGACATGATCTATACAAGGTCCTGACTAGACACAAGACACCTGCTGACAAATCCCTCACTAGGTTGTGTTTACAGCATTGTGTAAGTGACAGGATGAACATTACAAGTGTCAGGCAATCCCAGTCACCTAACCAGGTCTTCCAGTGACAGCTCCCTATGATTAGACTAGTCATTCATCCAGGTCATCAGCTCAGCATCCAAACATTGAACAGATGCAGAGGTCACAGACGGCAATGCAGCCTCTCCCTCTGGCTCACCCACTTTTATTGGCTTAAACATCATAAATCTAAGACGTAACTGAGGAACAGGAGAGGAACATTAGACAGCAAGCATTGCTATAAAGATTTGTTGTTGGGTCTCCACCCAGGCCTCCAAACTAGGGAAGACTGACAGCCAGTATGGGAGGTGTAGGTTTACCTCTACTCTGACTGCATCTCAAACTCTGAAGCCCGATCCAACTGACTACACCCCGAACCTTTGAAGAATATTAGGGCCCCTGAACACCTAGAAGTCTGTAATGCATGTCACAGTTGTGGCAATGTTTTATCTGTTTTTCTGATGCACTGATTTATGTTATAGGGCCTACGAATGACAATGGCAGCACATGAAAACGCATAACTCATGATAAAACACTACTCTATTGAAAACTGAAAAAAGTATATATATTTACACACACACACACACACACACACACACTATATTACCAAAAGTATTGGGGTGCCTGCCTTTACACGCACATATCTTTAATGGCATCCCAGTCTTAGTCAGTAGGGTTCAATATTGAGTTGGCCCACCCTTTGCAGCTATAACAGCTTCAACTCTTCTGGGAAAGCTGGCCACAAGGTTTAGGAGTGTGTCTATGGGAATGTTTGACCATTCTTCCAGAAGAGTATTTGTGAGGTCAGGCACTGATGTTGGACGAGAAGGCCTGGCTCGAAGTCTTCGCTCTAATTCATCCCAAAGATGTTCTATCGGGTTGAAGACAGGACTCTGTGCAGGCCAGTCAAGTTCCTCCACCCCAAACTCGCTCATCCATGTCTTTATGGACCTTGCTTTGTGCACTGGTCCAAATCATTTGGTGGAGGGGGGATTATGATGTGGGGTTGTTTTCAGGGGTTGGACTTGGCCCCTTAGTTCCAGTGAAGGGAACTCCGAAGGTGTCAGCATACCAAGACATTTTGGACAATTTCATGCTCCAACTTGGTGGCAACAATTTGGGGATGGCCCCTTCTTGCTCGAACAAGACTGCGCACCAGTGCACAAAGCAAGGTCCATAAAGACATGGATGGGTGAGTTTGGGTTGGAGGAACTTGACTGGCCTGCACAGAGTTCTGACCTCAACCTGGTAGAACACCTTCCCAATACTTTTGGAAATTTAGTGTATATGCAAAGCTCTACAGAAATTGATGGCGCTATATACAGTACGTACCTGTAATAAAGGAATAAAAATAAAAGGGACAGTTTCACTTTAATGGAGTCTTTTTGGAGGAAATGTGAGCCTGTTTGCTGTATGTTTGGAATGTACTGTATGTTTACTCTCAAGTTCTCAAACAGGTAAGCAGATTATCACTACGTTCAATGCAATGTCATGTCATTTCAATGTGAAAGTATGTCTGAAGTTTAACATCTGTGACTGTGCAATCTGTTGGTACAATCTGAGATGTACGCAGTGAATACCAATCTAAAGCTCCTGTTTCAAGAAAGTATTTCGCCAAGAGGGCAGCTGTTGGACAATCAGCAATTTATTAATTACCGTATGTAAACTTTTTTAATCACTGAAATAGCACCAGCCTAAAGTATTTTAGGGGATGGGTTGGATCTATGTCAGGTTTTTATTTATACCTATGTGCAAAATAGATTTCCAGTAAATTCTGCCCCAGAAGCTTAACTTCTGGTATCCCTTCTATAAAGTACATACTCTCTTTGCCTATGAAGAGTCTAATAGGGGCTGGTAATAGTGTGAATGCCTTAATTGTAGATGCAGCTTGGCGAGTATACCACACAGAGATGAAACACAAAGTTACCCTCACAGGAAAGCAATCAGTGCCACCAGGATAGGAAGTGAGAGCGAATCTAACCAACAGGAACACAGAAGGCAAGATTTGCTATCTATTAGGGAACATATACATTTATACAATAAACACAGAAAGGTTTGCTCTCCAATGACTTCACTGGCATCTCAGTTTATTTAGCCATAGCCAGCAAGGGACATATGTCTGCTTAAAGACCACTGCTACCAACGAGTTTCACCCAGATGGGCTTCCAGGTGAAACGTATAACAGAGGAGTGGCCTTTAACCCCTTCCATACCGGGCCTATTCTGGCACTCCTCTTCTACATGTAAAATTCATCATTTTTTTTTGCTAGAAAATTACTCAGAACCCCCAAACATTATATATGTTTTTTAGCAGACACCCTAGGGAATAAAATGGTGGTCCTTGCAACTTTTTATCTCGTACGATATTTGCGCAACAAATTTTCAAATGCTTTTTTTTTGGGAAAAAAAGTTTCAAATAACAAAACAGTAAAGTTAGCCCAATTTTTTTGTATAATGTTTAAGATGATGTTACACCAAGTAAATAGATACCCAACATGTCACGCTTTAAAATTGCGAACACTCATGGAATGGCGCCAAACTTCGGTACTTAAAAATCCCCATAGGCGACGCTTTAATTTTTACAGGTTACCAGTTTAGAGTTACAGAGGAGGTCTAGTGCTATAATTATTGCTCTCGCTCTAACGCATGTGGCGATACCTCACATGTGTGGTTTGAATGGCGTTTACATATGTGGGCGGGACTTACGTGTGCGTTCGCTTCTGAACGTGAGCTACCGGGGAGAGGGGCGTTTTAAATTTAAATTTTTTTATTTTTACTTTATTTAATTTTTTTTTACACTTTCTTTTAACTTTTTTTTTTTTTTGGATCACTTTTATTCCTATTGAAAGGAATGTAAAAACCCTTTGTAAAAGGAATGGTTCGTGACAGGTCCTCTTTATGGAGAGATGTGGGGTCAATAAGACCCCGCATCTCTCCTCTAGGCTGGAAAGCATGAGATCAAAAAAAAAAAAAAAATCCACGAGCTCATGCTTGCCAGCCATGATCGCGGCTTTGTTTACAACCGTGGCCTGGACGTGATGTCATAACGTCACACCCTGGCCTCCGACGGTCATAGAGATGACTGGTGACCATTTGGTCACAGGAAATCTCTATGGTCGTCATCCGACGGCGGCCGATTCTTTCTCCGGGTCCCCGATGGCAAGGGAGAGCCCAGAGAAGCACCGGATGGCGGCGGGAGGGGGGGGGCTGTCCCATCCAGTTGCCTGTAAGAACGATCAAGTGGCAGAACTGCCACTATGAACAATCTTGTGGTGCACAGAATCGCCGGCTGAAAACGAGGATATCTGAATGATGCCTGTAGCTGCAGAAATCATTCAGATATTCCCACTGAAATTCAAAGACGTCATATGACGTCCTGTTTTTTTTTTTTTTTGAAAAGTTTTGTTTATTGCTTTTATAACATAACAATTACAATTAAACACAAGACCCAATGGGCCACTCACAAAAAAAAAAAAAAGAACTATTTACATCCTTCAGCATTGACTCTCTCCTCCTCCTTCCAGACCTTCACTCAATGACCGGATCAGAACAATGATAGTAAGGCCCCCTTCCCCTAATAGCAATTAACAATACATTTCAATATGTCAAATGATTATATATACTTATGTTAAATCTCACATCAGGTGCATTTCATTATGTGCCACTAAATCTGCCACCGTAGTTTCGCTATTCATCCACCTGCCCCACACTTTGTCAAATTTCTGTGGTATGCCCCTGCTAAGATATGTAGCCTTGTAAAAGGGTGTAGCTCTATTTACCACACCCTTCCATGCTGATACAGATGGAGGACTGGGCTTTTTCCATAACACTATTGCTTTCCTAGCGTAATAGATTAGTATTGTCAGTAAGGTACGCGTTACTCTTTGGGGCTAGATTGTCTACCAAACGCAAAAGACACACCTCTATCTAGGCTGTATATTAATGGCGGTTACTTCAGCTATACATTCTGTGACCCCCTTCCAAAAAGCTTGGATGCTCGAGCAATTCCAAAAGATATGCATAAAATCAGCAGTGAGGGAACTGCACCACCAGCAACTAGGCGACTGGGTAGGGAACATCTTAGCCAATCTAGCTGGAGTAAGATAAATACGATGTAGGAATTTAAATTGGATGAGTTGGTCCCTGGCGGAGACCAATCTAGCAAAATTAATGTCCCATATATCGTCCCAGTCATCCCCGTCCATCTGGGGGAACACCTCACCCCACGCCGCCCTACACTTTGCAAGGAGATCTCTTCCCCTACTGAACATTTGTTTGTAAATTGTAGACAGGGCCTTGTCCAAAGTGTCTTCTCTCAGCAGAGACTCCAAATCACTAATTTTCAGGGTAACACCAATATCCCCAAACTGGGCATTGTATGCATGCCTGAGCTGAAGATAACGAAACAAGTGAGTGTTAGGAAGATTAAACTTAGTTTTCAGGGCTTCAAATTGGAAAAGTTTCCCACCACCCACTATGTCCCTCAGCGTCTTAATACCAAATTTAATCCAGATGATCGGATCAGGGTACTCATAGAAATGTATTCATTTAGGATTCTTCCAAAGTGGTGTGTGAGGAGAAATCTCAGACGTTCTACCCATCTTGGTCGCTGCTACCCATGCCCTACTGATTGCACGCATGGAAATCGTGAGCCTATATGGAGCCCAGACATCTCGAAGCGGGAGGTGTGTCAGCGCCTCATACGAACCTACAACAGCCGCCTCTAGAGTATTGGCAGTGTCATCCTCAGGTAGCGTAAACCACCTGTGTGTCATATGACATCCTTGAGCTGGAAGAGGTTAAGCTGGGTCATGTTGTCCGCTCTAGCTAAATAAACTGAGATGCCACTGGCATCACTGGAGTGCAACCTTTTGGTTTTTGTTATGTAGATGTGGAGTGTGAATGGGGGCTGCAGGGATTGGCACCTGACATCTGCAATGAGAGGAATTTGAGAAAAATTTTGAGCACTGGTTTTCTGGAGATCTTCTAATGTAGAAATGATTAATGCATCTATGCAGTGCGATGAAAATGTACCCTTTGTCTTAAAAAACACAAACAAAAAGTGCACTTTCTGTGCTTACATAGCTGTGAATCTGCGCTGTGAGATCATTGAAGGCACTAGTGCTTGTGTGCATTTTCTGCTGCTTCTTGATCATTGCCCCACCAGTCATCAGGGGGGCAGCTTTACCATGAGGAGGCAAAGCTCTGCTCCTACCAACATGGCCACTTCCACATAGACACGCAGTGCAGAAGACATGGTAGGTCAGTAATGGTAAAAAACAAAAATAAGCTGCAAAAAATATGCAGGCAATACTGGTGACAAATCCTTTGTCGGCTGCTGCACAGTACAGGTCCTCTTTAATTGCAAAATGTAATAGTTCGAGTTAGTGGGTGCCATGTTGTGCATGTCCCCACACTGAACACTACATCATAATTGACACAAAAGGAGGCAAAGTTCCTACTGGACTTCCACATAAAGGACAAAGTAGTGATATGGAGGTCAAAGGAGCCACTGTGCACAGCAAGGGCCACAGGAGATCAATACTCCCAAAAGTGTTGGTTTCTCAACAGACGAGACAGAGATATGCTTGACATGGCTGATTTAATAAAGCACATATACAAATTATTATCAAGCATAATTTTTCTTATGGTGGTAAAAGGATTTAGCGAAAATAAAAATATAAAACCTGATAAATTATTCTGGTGCTACGTGTAATTTGGCCTCCTTTTCTAGTCTTAGATATCCTGAGGATAGCATAGCTGTGTGTAAAGATGTAAACACATATTTGAAAGAATACTCGTCCTTATCGAAATGGAGGTAGAGTTTCTGTTGGGCAGACGGTGGAGAGTGAATCATTTTGCTGGAACTGAACTGACATCAGTGAAGTATGAGGAAATATTTATTACAAATACGTATTACTTAGGTTAAAAGGTTGCTTGTAGGTCAGAGATTCATGTTTAATCTGTAAAACAAATAGATTTTTGTCCCTCAATGGACTTGAAATAAAAACATTTTTCTGTAAGTACAAAAATCCTAATTTTCTCAATCATCCTTCTTAAGAACACAGGACATTCAAAAGCAGCTAACTGACGGCTGGTCAACAGCCAAAAACAGTCCCAAACAAATCTGGGAACCATCCACATTAGAGATATCTGAAGGACCAATGCCCAATGCCCAATTCAAGGCTAGATGAGATGAAGCCCTTTCAAGACAAGAGGAAGGCGAGTGCAAAGAAGATCAACCTACTACCCCAGACCAGGACAGAAAATCACAGACTTGAGAGCCACCAAAAAATTGACCAAAAATAGGTAGAACATACTACCTGAACAGGAGGAAACTAGACCAAACAATAAGACGTGGTCACCAAAAATAAATAAAACTGGCAAATGCCTCAGGAAAACAGGCCCCTACTGGAAAGTTTGGACACACATAACAAATGTGTTACCAAAGACCAAATGGTCAACAGTGCTCAAGCCTACTATTCCTAACCCTTGGACCTAAGGGACAGGAGGATCCCTTAAGAGGCAAGAGGCTGTCTGATCAGGACACCAATCTTGCAACAAGAAAAGAGTGGTTGTGTGAGATATTCGGTCACATCATAATATCCCAATAGAAAACACCACAAAGATAGAAGACTATCAAAAAAATTAGTTAGATATTTTTTTCAACAGAGCTGGAGAAAAGGCATCCTACCCAGTACTGAAGTGTCAAGATATCTATGGCAGAAACAAGCATACAAATCAGAATTTTGTCATGTCTGTTGCAGTCCATCCAGATCTGAACCAGAGATAAAAAAGCTCCCAAACTTAATATGACGTTGTCATTGCCTATCACAAAATGGTGTAAATGGGTATAGGGGACGCAGAGACAAAACTGCTGATGGTGTTAAAAGAGAAAAGCGGGATTTAGAAAAAAAAAACAAAAAAGAATCATACTCACCTAGATGGATGCAGCATTGGTCCAACGCTGCATCTGTCACCTATCACCTCTACATCAAGAATTGAGCAATCAAAGACCGCTAATCACTTAGTTCTTGGTCTTCAGTGAGCAGAGAGCCAATGGCTGTCAGTCACCAGCTCTGTGCTTTGTCCTTCTAGAGCTCACTGGATCGCAGGGCCATTGAGGGGACGGGAGCCGCTGTCTCAGGCTCTTAGCAGCTCGCTATGAGGCCGAGCCAGCTGCCAGTCCAGGCAACTTGGTGGATCCCGACATTAAAGTCAGGATCCCTCCAGAGTCTGGACCAGCTGAGTGATGTCAGCAGACGGCTTAATACGGGTCACAGATGTGCAGTGCACTCCTGTGATCTATAGGAGAAATAGGGCCAAAAGAGCTTTGGCCCTACTTCTCCATTAGGTTTTTGCATATGTGATGCTCAAGGGAAGGGACTAAAATAGTTTTTTTTGTTTTTTAATCATTTTTATTGCAGGTTTCGAAGTTAACAGTACATAACAGAGCCTATTGGGCATACCAAGGCTCAATTGCATAGCAAAAAAAAAAACAAACAGAAACAAAAGCACATTAAAAAACACAATAAAAACACTCTCTCATACTGGTCACTGGAAGTTACACATGGCACCTCATGGCAAAGAACTCTCTGAGGATCTGAAAAAAAGAGTTGTTGTGCTACATAAAGATGGCCCAGGCTATAAGAAGATTGCCAAGACCCTGAAACTGAGCTGCAGCACGGTGGCCAAGACCATACAGCGGTTTAACGGGACAGGTTCCACTCAGAACAGGCCTCGCCATGGTCGACCAAAGAAGTTGAGTGCACGTGCTCAGCCTCATATCCAGAGGTTGTCTTTGGGAAAAAGATGTATCAGTGCTGCCAGCATTGCTGCAGAGGTTGAAGGGGTGGGAGGGTCAGCCTGTCAGTGCTCAGACCATACGCCGCACACTGCATCAAATTGGTCTGCATGGCTGTCATCCCAGAAGGAAGCCTCTACTAAAGATGAGGAACAAGAAAGCTTGCAAACAGTTTGCTGAAGACAAGCAGACTAAGGACTTGGATTACTGGAACCATGTCCTGTGGTCTAAGACCAAGATAAACTTATTTGGTTCAGATGGTGTCAAGTGTGTGTGGCGGCAACCAGGTGAGGAGTACAAAGACAAGTATGTCTTGCCTACAGTCAAGCATGGTGGTGGGAGTGTCATGGTCTGGGGCTGCATGAGTGCTGCCAGCACTGGGGAGCTACAGTTCATTGAGGGAACCATGAATGGCAACATGTACTGTGACATACTGAAGCAGAGCATGATCCCCTCCCTTCGGAGACTGGGCCGCAGGGCAGTATTCCAACATAACGACATCAAACACACCTCCAAGACGACCACTGCCTTGCTAAAGAAGCTGAGGGTAAAGGTGATGGACTGGCCAACCATGTCTCCAGACCTAAACCCTATTGAGCATCTGTGAGGCATCCTCAAATGGAAGGTGGAGGAGCGCAAGGTCTCTAACATCCACCAGCTCTGTGATGTCATCATGGAGGAGTGGAAGAGGACTCCAGTGGCAACCTGTCAAGCTCTGGTGACCTCCATACCCAAGAGGGTTAAGGCAGTGCTGGAAAATAATAGTGGCCACACAAAATATTGACACTTTGGGCCCAATTTGGACATTTTCACTTAGGGGTGTACTCACTTTTGTTGCCAGCGATTTAGACATTAATGGCTGTGTGTTGAGTTATTTTGAGGGGACAGCAAATTTACACTGTTATACTGTGTTGTCACATGAAAAGAAACAATAAAATATTTACAAAAATGTGAGGGGTGTACTCACTTTTGTGAGATACTGTGTATATGTATATATATATATATATATATATATATATATATATATATATATATATATACACACATACATACTAAAAAAAAAAAAAAAACATGCAAAATGCGCCAGAAAAACACATCAACAGCAACCTGCATAGATGTGAACCCAGCCTTAGTAAACACAGAGCTGTATTAATTTGTGTGTTATACATCTGCCTGAAGTTCAGCTTTCAACGCGGCCTTCATCTAAATCAGTGGTCTCCCAACTGCAGGCCTGGGGGCCGGCCGTGGCTCTTTGCCTGTCTTTATCTGGCCAATGGGGCATTATTTCTCTCAAAGTTTCTGCCACTGACCTCAACGATTGGACACTATTCCTCCCCACTGACACCAAAGATGGGGCAATATTCCTCCCATTGACACCAATGATGGGGCACTATTCCTCTCACTGACACTAATGATGGGGCAATATTCCTCTCATTGACTCCAATGATGGGGCACTATTCCTCCCATTGACACCAATGATGGGGAACTATTGCTCTCATGGACACCAATGATGGGGCACTATTACTCCCATTGACACCAATGATGGGGCAATATTCCTCCCATTGACACTAATGATGGGGCAATATTCCTCCCACTGACACCAACAATGGGACACTACTCCTCCCACTGACACCAATGGTTGGGCACTAATCCCCCCACTGGCACCAGTGATGGGGCACTATTCCTCCCATTGATACCAACAATGGAGCACTATTACTCCCCCTAATACCAATGATGGGGTGTAGTTTACTCCCACTAACGCCAGGACATTTTCAACTCCCACTGGCCACAGTCCAGCTCCCCTAAAGTTTGAAGGACAGTAAGCTGGCCCTTTGTTTAGAAAGTTGGGAGACCCCTGATCTAGATCAATATCCGTTTTAAATATTCAAACTTTGTGAAAGAGGCCCCTTTAGCCAGCAGCTGGTCACAGATGGGTAGAAGTTTTACACCTTGCAGCAAACTCTACAATTTCAAAGGGAACTTTTTATTTTTAGTACTTGCAGAAATGATTGTCAGATACAGTTTTATAAAGCCAATTTCAAAGTCTTCTTCAGCTGATTATGTACAGCAGCAAAAACAACGCACCCAGACAGTTGTATGACCTCGGGCTGTTCTTCACACAGTGGGTCGGGGGCTTTGCTTCTGTTTTTCCTGCACTGATTTCCAGCAGGCAGTTGAAGAGGAATTATCCAACTAGTACAAAGGCATCTCCTAACACTGATTAACCAGCAGGCCCAGGAAACCACAGCTGGGACATAGGCAGGAGAAGCAGAAGCAGGCTATTATCATACTGTGCTAAGAACAAGGCCTGCAGGTATTTACAACTTAAAGGATATGTTCACTAATACTAATAACTCAGTTATGAGTAGGTGCTGATAAACTGAAAGATAGATTCCCACGCGTTTTTTCCAGCACTATCACCCAGTACTCTCCTCTACAACATAAAATAGCTTAAAGCAGAACTAAACTGTATCTTAGCATCACAAACTAAAAACGCCATTTAACCACTTCCAGCCCGCCCTCAATGTATTGCGGATGGGCGGCCGTGCAGGCAAAGTAACATACTGGTACGTCGCTGCCTGCTTCCGGGTTCGGGGCGTGCATGTACATAGCGGGAGTCTGTCAACATCTCCTAGCCAATGATTCATTTGGGGATAAGAAACACAGAGATGTGTTAGTAAAAGCAGCACATAATACACATATTACACATTGTTAGGCACACATCTAACCCCTTAATCGTCCTAGCTGTTAACCCCTTCCTAGCCAGTGTCATTGGTACAGTGACAGCGTATAGTATTAGCACTGATCACTGTATTAGTGTCACTAGTGATGGTCCGCACTATCACAATCCCATTATAAAAGACGCTGATCACCGCCATTAGTAGTATAAAAAATAAATACTGTATTTATTGGCGTATACCACGCACTTTTTCACCCTGAAAATTGGGTGCAAATAGTGTGTGCGTGTTATAAGCCGATACTGCAATTTGGGCTGCCTAGAAGGGAAGGGGGCGGGACGAGCGCCGTCAGATTACATACAGCGAGAATCTCCTGTTTACTCAGCGGCCTCTGTAATAGGAAGTCCCGTCTCCTGGGCCAGCATTGGACCAGTGTTCTGTCTATCATAGAAGCCGGACCAGGAGGCGGGACTTTGTATTAAAGAGGCCGGCGGGTAAACAGGAGATCCTCGCTGTATGTAATCTGACAGTGGTTGTCCCGCACCCCTCCCTGTCCCCTCCGAGGCAGCAGTAATCTGAGGTGAGGCTGCAGATGGGCATTGATCAGGCTGCATTCATGGCAATGGTGAGGCTGCATATGGGCATTGATCAAGCTGCATTGATGGGAAATTGTGAGGCTGCAGTTAGCATTGATCAGGCTGCAGATGGGCAATGGTGAGGCTGCAGATGGGAAATGGTGAGGCTGCATTGATGGGCACCGACCCTTATTTTGCGTCAAAAGTTCTTTATTTAAAATTTATTCTGATAAATACGGTAAATACAAATTCCAGTATATACACACACACCACAGTTTGTAAACGCTATAACTTTCACACAAACCAAGCAATATACACTTATTGTGATTTATTTTACCAAATACATTTTGGCCAAAATTTATTAAGCACTTCGATTTTTTTTTTAAATTTCTTTATTAGATAAGTTTTATAGCAGAAATGAAAAAATATTGTTTTTCTTTTTTTCAAATTTTTTGGTCTTTTTTTGTTTATATTGAAAAAAATAAAAAAAACCAGTGGTGATCAAATACCCCAAAAGAAAGCTCTATTTGGGTGGAAAAAAATTATATAAATTTTGTTTGGTTACAGCGTTGCATAACCGCGCAATTACCAGTTAAATTAGTGCTGAAGTGGTTAATTCATTTTTCATATTCAAAGCAAACTCACCCATCTATCCAGGTCTCCATGCTTTATTTTGTTGAAAAGTCACTTAGAAACACACCACCTAGCATTTCTAGCTGCGGCAATCTTGAGCAAGGGCAGATGATTCATGTAGCATTTACTTCCTGTAATCCATCTGCCCTTAGCTCAGGCATGCAGGCAGGAGGGTTTGCTTAGCTGAGAAAGCCCCTCTTCCAGATGAAAGAAAAAAATGCCATGAAGACTCCGGGGATGTAAGACATTATTTTGGTCTAGGTCAGAGACAAGGAAACAACTAAAGAAATGTCAAAAAAAAAAAAGGGTTTAAAAACTTTTTAAATAGAGTATACTTTCCTATCTACTTACTAATGCTAGCAGCATAAGGAGTATAATAGTTAAAGCGGAACTTCACTCAAAGGGAAAGTTCCACTCTTCCACCTTCACCTTCATGCTTCACGGTTTTGACAGGTATCCGCTCCGACTTCTGGTCAGACCGCTGCAGCAATCCCAACAGACGTTTGGCGCCCCTCTCCTACCCCTGCAGCTTTCCGGGGCACATCACAGGTCCCAGAAAGCTGTGGGGCCATTCAAATAGCGCATGCACAGTAAGCAGCTGTCTGTACAGCCGCAAGCAGTCACAGCCGGCTGCCCACAGTTAGTATGCCAGTGCCGCGGACTGAAGCCCGGTGAAGAAACCGCCCAGGTGAGGGCAGTGCTGGATCCTGGGACAGGCGAGTGTCTAAATATACAGTTTTTGGAGCTGCTGATTTGAATTTTTCGAAAAATAAATGAAGAACCGCTTTAATGTTGATTAAAAGAGTTTTGACTTGCTTTAACATGGGAAGCAAGTCCATGTCATCACTGGACGGTGGAACTGGGTACTCAAGAGGAGTCCTCCCTGATAGCTCAGGTGATGTAAACTTGGCCAGGGTCCCCCCCCCCCCCCCCCCCACCCCATGCCAACCCTCACTTTTATAACATTGTGACAGGTATCTTTAATCGCATGTTGAGTTGTCAAATGTATCACTTTATTATATTGAACAAAACTCACCAAAGATTGTACCGCTTTATTGAAAAAAACAAATACATTTTCTTTAAAAAAAAAAAGAAAAAGAAAAAAGAGTCCTCAGAGAATATTAAAGGCCAGTAACGTAGCCAATCAGCATCCACCGAAAGGTGAAATATCAGTCTTGGCCAGCCTGACCTTTTTACCTGGTCATTAATGATCTGTTTTTGTAAATGCGCTAATAGTAGCATTTTGTATGGGGCTCGGTATAAATAACACAAAGTGCAAGTCGAAGATTTTCCAGCATGCAGGACAGCATTTGCTGCTGACCCTAAACTGTCCCTTTTTATCTTTTACTGATATGTGACAAATGCAGTGTTGCATGGACTGGAAGCCTCCGTCACAGCGGTACCGTTTGGAGCTTAAAATTTTTTTGCCAGACACTGTACTCACTTATGACAGCTTGGCATTGATTGGAGAGTCGTTATTTTAGGCCATTGAGATCGGTCAGCCTCAAAACACTACAGAGCCCCATACATGTCAGATTATTATTTTTCAGATTTGAATTACCAACTATTTTAGACCCCTTTCACACCGAGGCGATTTTCAGGAGTTTTAACGCTAGAAATAGCCTCCAAATAACGCCTGAAAACCTCCTCCCATTCATTTCAGTGTGATTTTTTCTTTTTTTCACTTGCGGGACGTTGGGAAAAGTCCTGCAAGCAGCATCTTTGGGGCAGTTTGGGGGCGCTGTATACAGCGCTCCTAAAAGGCCCTGCCAATTTAAATGGTGGCCCCCGGGTAGGAGCGATAAAACTTACATTAGTCCAATCTGAATGCAGGCATGCAAAAAGGATCATACCTGGAGTTCAGCTCTAAAGGGTTAGTCAAAAAATGATTAATCTGTTTGCTGTATGCTTATACTTAAAAACACACAACTCCTCAGGGACCTCAGTAGGAACATTTCCTGCGTTTGTCCCCCCCCCCCCCATCCTCGTAGTCTCACCTCTCCTGCTGCATTCTCCTAAAATTAAAATATAACCAGCATGGAAAGTCATCGTGCAATGACTCAGCAAAATGCACCCCCAGAACTCCTACGCAGAGGATTCACCGCTGAAGTCCAGTCATCTTACGGTGAGATGGGCCACAAGGACAAGCTCCCCACTAAAGTCCCATCATGTACTGCAATGGACTGGAGTGTCTACCCGCCAGATTTCACCTGTTCTGCATCTCTCAGGAATCTTCCTGAAAAGACATCACTCCCAGCAAAATGGACGAGGGGTTAAGGTAAGCATAAATAAATAAAACTTTTTTCTTTACAGGTACATTTTGCTTCTAGTTACATCAAATGTTTTTTTTAAAGGAGGAGGGGCCAATATATGTAACTTAACTAGAACCTTCAGGGCCCCGCTGCAAAAAACATAAATATTAAAAAAAAAAAAATATATATATATATATATATATATATATATATATATATATTTTTTTTTTTAAATTTTTTTTTACTTTTGTTTTTGTAATTTTCTTTATTATATATATATATATATATATTTTTTTTTTTATTATTCATTTATTATTATTATTATTTTTACCATTTTATGTTATTTATTTACAATTTAATTTTTTATTATTTTTTACAATTTTATTAGGAGTCCTGTTGGGGGCTTTGGGTCTAAACAGACCTCTGAAGTTTCACCTTTGAGACAGAGAAAGGAGATTGAGGACACAGCCCTCAAATATTCATCTCTGCAGCCTTAGCTGCACAGAATGAAAGGGCAGGAATAGCTCAGTACAGAGGCTTCATGTTCATTCACAAACAAGCATAGTAAACACAGTTTACTATGTTTCGAGTATGAATGGAGGACAGTCAGTGATCAGAACAGATCTCTGACCGTCTATTCAGAAAAGGAAGGGGCCTGTAAGTTACATACCGTATTTATCGGCGTATAACACGCAAATCAGGGGAAAATCGTAGGTGCGTGTTATACGCCGATCCCCCGCCAATTGTGAGCTCTTCGGCTGCTCTCAGCGGCTTTTGGCTTTTCTCGGCGGCTTTGAAAATGGCGCCACCGTTCTCGGCGGCTTTCGGCCATTCTCTATGGCTTTCGGCCGCTTTCGGACATTCTCGGCGTCTCTCGCAGTCCCGCGGGAGCCGCCGAAAGCCGAGTGCGTCCGAGAGCGGCCGAGAATGGCCGAAAGCCGCAGAGAATGGCCGAAAGCGGCCGAGAACGGCGGCGCTATTTTCAAAGATGCAAACGACACAGGCTACAGAGGGACACTGACAAGGCTGCAATCGGGTACAAGACTACAGATGGACACTAACAAGGCTGCAATGGGGGACAAGGCTGCAATGGGGGACAAGGCTGCAATCAGGGACAACACTACAGATGGACACTGACAAGGCTGCAGATTGACACTGATGAGGCTGCATTGATGGGCATTTAAATGTAAGTTTTTTTCCTTAAACTTTCCTCCTAAAAGTTTTTTTCCTTAAAATTCCCTCCTAAACTTGGGGTGCGTGTTATACGCCGGCGCGTGTTATACGCCGATAAATGCGGTACTTACCTCTTTCCTGTTCTGATAGCATCCTGATAGCATCCAGCGGGAGAGGGGAGGGGGAACCTGGTAGCACTTGGGTGGTGGGGAGAGCACACAGGGACGCAGGAGGGCACACGGGGCCTGGGGACAGCAGGACCTGGAGAGGAGGGGGGGCATATAGCAGAACCGGTCCCCTCCATGTTCCCCTGGCAGGCAATGAATGCCTGCGGGAGGGAGAGGTGAAGCAGGCTTTCAGTGGCCGCAGGAGGAACATGGAGGGGATTGGTTCTTATATATGCCAGCACCCTTGTTGCCCCTCCTATCCAGATGTACAGGGGGGCCGGGTCGCAATTGCGACCCCTGTAGGTACACCCCTGCTGCAAGGTTTGCTTTCAAACACAAGGACATAGATACATCAATCAACAATAACTTTATGACCACCTACCTTATATTGTGTAATATCCCCTTTTGCTACCAAAACAGCCTGACCCGTTGAGACATGGACCCCACTAGACTTCTCAAGGTATGCTGTGGTATCTGACACCAAGCTGTCGGTAGCAGATACTTTAAGTTCTGTAAGTTGCGAGGGCCCCTATGGATCGACTCGTTTTTCCAGCACATCCCACAGATGCGTGATTGGATTGAGAACTGGAGAATTTGGAGACCATGGAAACCTCTCAAACTCATTGTTGTGTTCCTCACACCATTCGTGAACCATTTTTGCAGTGTGGAAGGGCGCATTATCCTGCTGAAAGAGGCCACTGCCATCTTCTCCATTGTGAATACCGTTTCCATGCAGGGGTCAGCAACAATGTTTAGGTAGGTGGTACATTATATGTAACATCCACATGAATGACAGGACCAAGGTTTCAAGGTTTCCCAGCATAACATTGCTCAAAGCATCACACTGCCTCTGCCAGCTTGCCTTCTTCCCATACTACATCCTGGTGCCACCTCTTCACCACCAGATTCACCAGACTAGGCCACCCTCATCCATTGCTCCAGTTCAAATGCTCACATGTCCATTGTAGGTGCTTTTGGCTGTGGACACGGGTCAGCATGGGCACCCTGAACGGTCTGAATACGCAGCCCCATACACAACAAACTGTGATGCCCAATTTTTCTGATTTCAACACATCAACTTCAGGGAGAACATGTTTTGTTTGCTGCCTACTATATCCCACCGACTTTTAAATGTCATTGTAATGAGATAATGAATGCTACTCCCTTCACTTATCATAGATCAGAATGTTATTCCTGATCGGTGTATTAAGTGCAGTCTACCTATGAATGACACAAACAAAATCTAATATATATGGGGCAGGAGCCAACAGATCTAAATGATTCCTCTTGTTGAACAAAAAGGTCAGAAAGGCTAGAAAACCCTTTCTGATCCCCGTTATACCTCCCGACACATGCCGTGCCAAGACTGCCTACACGCTCCTTCCTCTTCCTTCCTCCATAGACAAAACAAGACAGCTCAGGTGAGCACTGTGCTCCAATTTCAGAGAGATACCGTACCTGCAGCCATTGAGAGAGAGATCGCACATGCACCATTCCTTGATGTCTATAGTGAGCTGTATTTGTCATCACTTCCAACATAAATAATTCAAAAAACAATCTCTTTCATCCTCAGTGAGCGGAGCCATAACCATCTTCCCTTTTTGGTTGTTATGCATTGAGAACAAAGATTCACAAAGACATTTCTTTCCAAACTACACACTGCTGTTTCTGGCCAAACACACACACATGAACTTTAATGGCATCCCAGTCTTAAGCTGGCCATACACCATACAATTTTCCTGTTCAATTTTCTTTAGATTTACCTTCAACTATGTAGTACAAGGGCCTGCCTGATTGCATACAAATTGAAAGTGTTTAGGTTTGACCACCTATTATATGGTTTTGGTAAATCTAAAGGAAAGTTGAACAGGAAAATTGAATAGTGTATGGCCAGCCTAAGTCTGGAGGTTCACTATTGAGTTGTCCCACCCTTTGCAGCTATAACAGCTTCAAATCTTCTAGGAAGGCTGTCCACAAGGTTTAGGAGTGTGTCTATGGGAATGTTTGGCAATTCTTCCAGAAGCGCATTTGTGAGGTCAGACACTGATGTGGACAAGAAGGCCTGGCTCGCAGTCTCCACTCTAATTCATCCCAAAGGTGTTCTATTGGGTTGAGGACAGGACTCTGTGCAGGCCAGTCATGGTCCTCCACCCCAAACTCGCTCATCCATGTATTTATGGACCTTACTTTGTGCACTGGTCCAAATAATTTGGTGCAGGAGGGATTATGGTGTGGGGTTGTCTTTCAGGGGTTGGGCTTGGCCCCTTCGTTCCAGTGAAGAGAACTCTTAAGGCGTCAGCATACCAAACACATTTTGGATAATTTCATGCTCCCAACTTTGTGGGAACAGTTTGGGGATGGCCCCTTCTTGTTTCAACATGACTGCGCACCAGTTCACAAAGGAAGGTCCATAAAGGCATGGATGAGCATGTTTGGGGTGGAGGAACTTGACTGGCCTGCACAGAGTTCTGACCTCAACCCGATAAAACATCTTGGGATGAATTAGAGCGGAGACTGCGAGCCAGGACTTCTCGTCCATATCAGTACCTGACCTCAAATACGCTTCTGGAAGAATGGTCAGACATTCCCATAGACACACTGCTAACACTTGTGGACAGCTTTCCCAGAAGAATTGAAGCTGTTATAGCTGCAAAGGGTGGGCCAACTCAACACTGAACCCTACGGACCAAGACTGGGATGCCATTGAAGTTCATGTGGGTGTAAGGGTTTTTGGCAATATAGGGTATATGAGATATGTCGGTGGGTGATTCATCTCCTGTTTCCAAGGGATGAAACATAGTTTGAGTACATTTTAGGGACAATTCATCACTACGTGCAAGTGTTGGATTGTCGAAATGCATTGTTGTACCCATGCTCATTAATTTCCTAGGAGTCCTCAAGCAAAAAGCATACCCAACCCTTTTTTTTGTTCCCAAAAGCACTACCTTTGCACACACATTAAGGGTGAACATACATTGAAACAGGCGCACATAGATGTGAGACCAACCTTAAAGTGTTATTGAAGCTGAATTCCAACTATGGCAATTTTTACATAGTTACAATGGCCCAGCTTGGACAATTGTAACTATGTATGTGCCATAACTGTGGAATACCTGTAGAAGCTGGAAATCACTTTAATAGCACAGCTTCTACACTAATTGTCACTGGCTTCTGGGTCTCTGCTGGTAACTGAACACAGGATGTTGCTCGTTAGGTGTGGGCAAAGTTTAGGGAACTCTTCGCAATTTCTCAAAGGATGCAAAATGTTCTCTGACTGGACAAGGTATGTCACCCCCTCTCCACCTCATCCAATCAGAGTACACTTTGCATCCACTGAGCAAATGCAAAGGTTCCCTGCCGAGTGAGCAACTCCCTGTGTTCATAATGCAACAGACGAGCCGCATGACACAAGACTTGGAGGCTGGTAGAAATGACTGCCGTAGCGGTGCCTACTACAGTGATTTCCAACTTCCACTGGATTCCACAGGTATGCCACATGCATACTTACACCAGTGCAAGCTGGGCGAGCCCAAATGATCTCTTCCGATGGATAAAATCAATCTATAGTCAGTAACCCATCCGATCATTATGCCACATATAGAGAAGTGGATTAGGATTAATAGTTAAGA
The DNA here is from genome assembly GCA_037952835.1 of Lithobates septentrionalis. Classification (NCBI taxonomy): domain Eukaryota; kingdom Metazoa; phylum Chordata; class Amphibia; order Anura; family Ranidae; genus Lithobates; species Lithobates septentrionalis. The sequence goes on from JBBDGP010001518.1 coordinate 3,264,137, forward strand.
TACGATTGTAACCTGTGATCATAAATTATCAATCGCCTCTCTGTTTCCACCTGTAATCTCATAATCTGAATGATCTAATCGCACAATGATCGGTAAAAAATAACTGAAGCGCGTATAGCCACTATTAGGGAGACGTTCTTTTAATCAGGTAGTTTATAGACCAAATGGGGAAAGTTAATATGTTTGCAAGAGAAATCTAATGGCCCAAATGGATCTGGTTCACCACTTCTTATTTAATCCCTAGCTGGTAATTGGGGAGCACGTCGTCTTACTGCTGTGGGTGCCAATGGATTCCTCACAAAATGCTTCCACCATTGGCGATCTGTGGTGATATTTTTTGCCACGTTAATTGTCAGTCGCTGGTTCCTTAGGCCTTCCTCGATGTGTTTGAGACACGTTTTCGTCCTTGAGCCCTCCAGGGGATGGGTAGCTCTCACCAGAGGAATTGGTTCTGTAATTGTGGCCACACTGTAGCAGTCTACATTTTTGGATTCGCTTTTTGACTGAGGTTGATGGTCGCAGCTTGTCCAAATTCTCTTCTTCCAATGGCAATCACGAAGAGAGACACCCAAAAACGGTGCCAGGCATTTGGAAGACCTTGAACGTATTAATTTACGGTTTGCGCAAAGTCTGCGTTTCTGGTGCATGCAGATGAATTGGGAGGATCAGTGTTCGGAAAAGGTAAATTTTGATGGTTCATTTGTCACAGGCCAGTGGCCACAGTCCTGCCCCTTTCATAGGCACAAAAACGCCCATGAACTCACGTTCACATTTTAACGTGACTCACATTTGCCCAATGTGAACTCACGTGTACAGTATATAGAACAATCTTAAGCTGGCAACAGATGGATCGAAAATTTAGCTGGTTAAACAGGGACTGGATGAATTTCGATCCATGTATGGCCATTCCCGCTTGACAGAAGACGATTTAATGATGGACTTCTATCAAACAGGACTGTTGGAAAACTGATCAGTATATATTTTGATAGCGGAGGAGTTCCCATTGTCAGAATACAATGACACAGCAGGGAGCATTTCTCCATCCACCTCGGTTGTATGGATGTGGGAATCCGTTCATTTCTTTCTTTTCTTTTTTTTTGATCAGCCCGCTGATTGAAAATAAAACGATCCAGCCTTAAACCTCGTACACATAATGAGAATATTGGACAACTGATCATCCATTTTTTTGCATGCTAGTCTCATCTCAAAGATGAAGAGGTTACTTAACTTACGAAAATTCTCGTACGACAGAATACAACTTCGGAAGTGAAGTCATGTGTTTTATCGTATCGTAATGTATTCTGCCATTTCTGAGCATGTGTGGTCTCCGCCTTCCGATTATTTCTTGGTCAAATATTATACTGATTATAATGAATATCGGATGTTCTGGTATCATACGAGAAATATTTGTACGTTTGTCATAGTTACATAGTTAGTAAGGTTGAATAAAAACAGTCCATCCAGTTCAACCTGAGTGAGTGTGGGTGCGTGTCTACAATTGTCCCTATCCCTGTACATTGTGTCTCATTAAGATGCTCATCTATTATATTATTATTTTATTTAAGGTACCCATATAGCGCCGACAATTTACGCAGCGTTCCACACATACATCGCACACTCACATTCATATACTAGGGCCAATTTTTGGACAGAAGCCAATTAACCTACCAGCATGTCTTTGGAGTGTGGGAGGAAATCTGAGCACCCGGAGGAAACCCACGCAGGCACAGGGAGAACATGCAAACTCCAGGCAGGAAGTGTCGTGGTTGGGATTCGAACCAGCGACCCTTTTTACTGCTAGGTGAGAGTGCTACCCACTACACCACTGTGCCGTCCATCGAATTGTCCCTTCAGATAATTTTGCATGAACTGTTGCGATAGGCTCTCGAAAAGCTGAGTACGAACGATCAGATTATCATCCGATCGCTTAAAAAGCGGTATTTTTCCTTTGATTTTCTCATCGTGTCTACTAGGCTTTAAATTACAAGGATTGCTGGATGAACAACCCAAATGACTAATCTTTTTAGGCAGTTTGAGTTAAAAGTTCACTGTGTGATAGTTTTAGCAGATAAGAATAATCAATATTCCTATCTCTCCCTGCTGTCTGGCGCGTGCAGGTCCCCCTGTGCAAACTACGAGTTAGGAAAAAAGGTTACAGATGGGAGATTTGCAGTTGCAGCATCTCTGGACCAGCTGAAGGTACAGGGTCACCGAAAAAAAGGTGTAGGTGGGAGGAGAGGTGTAGGACACACAGGGGGGTTAGATCAGGCCAATAGCTGGCTACGAAACACTGGAGGGAAGCTTAGTCCTGCCTCTGTACTGGTGACGCCTTCACTGCCCCAGGCACAGAGCATAGGAATAGCTAAACTATCACTTCCCCAGCCAGAAAAGCTGAGCCAGGGAAGGAGACTAGCAAAGAGCAGGACACGGCAAGGAGGGGCTGGAGGAGGAAAAAAAAAAAAAAAGTTAAGACAGAAAAGTTTGATGAAAAGAATTCAGAACAGTCTGAGAGGACAAAAGCTGCTCAGAAAAAGTTCTGCAGAACAGAAAGGAGGTGTGAGGTGCGGAGGAGGAACGTTCACCTCTGCAAATCCCAAGACTTCACTCATCTGGATGTCATTTGGCTACTAAGAATCTCACACAGATCCAGACGGAATTGTAAGTCTGCCTTCTTCTACCTTATCGTTTACTGGTCTTATATGACAATTGGCATCCTTGGTATCTGCCCAGCCTGGGCTTGCACCAACTGAATACTTTTTCTTCCAAATGAGTTAATATCTCTATAATCTTCAGTGAACGCTCGGTAATGCTACAGATGTCTAGATGCCAAAAAGCATTTTCTAGGGACATTTTGATGCCAAGTTGGTCTAACTCAGCAAATCAAAAACAGAACATCCTTGGTGGTCCACAGACCACCACATTCTCCATTAGACCAGGAGTCAACAATTGTTTTAGAAGATGCTGCATTGTATACACTGATATTCCTAACAAACCCAGGGAAAGATAGGGATGGGAAGACACCGATCCTAACAAAAAGTGCAAATTAAAAATAGAAGTTCTGTCCTTGGAACATCTTCAGCTTTGTTTATTAAAAAAAAAAAAAACTTATTCTTAACGATAATCCTGCAGTAACCTATAGCAACCAATCCGCATTCAGTCTGCTGGAGTCAGACTTCAATGATGTATTCTGATTGGTTGCTTTTTGCACGTTAGATTGAAAACTGATTATTAAACAAGGCTGTCTCTGGTAATTAAATCTGATTCTATAATCATTTCATGAAACCACTTTAAAATGTGTCTGTTAATACTCTTTTTTAAGATCTAGAGTTCTTTAGGTTTATATCTACTGCATATATGTAGGGTTGAAAGAATAAAGAAGCATACATATACAATATTAGGTATTATTATACTTAATAAACAAAGTAGGAGTTCTATAGTACTTTAAGTCTATATCTATATGTATAGGGTAGAAAAAATATACTAATACACCCACGTGATCTACAAAGTATAATGAGATCTATACTTCTATATAAGTTTATATCTATTAAAGAGCAGTCTTAAAAAGTATAATAAATATACCAATTACCAAAACATATAATACAATCTAGGGTACTTTAGATTTAGATCTATTATAAAAAAAAAACAATAAAACAATTAACAAAATATAGTATAATAACATATATAGTAATTTGGGTTTAAATCTATTATAAATAAACTTGTATACAAATTAACATAACATAGTATAGTACAATACCATCTATAGTACTTTATATCTATAAGAATAAGAATAAGCTTAACTGATGAAAATTGAACATGCCAATTTAAATATATAGTATTTCAATCTATAGTAATTTAATAAAGATTAAAGAGCAGGCATAAAAAAAATGTATATGTACACACAAGGTAAATAAACATATTGTGTATATATATATAGTACATAAGCTTAAATCTATTCGAGATCAGTGTTAAAATATAGAAACTGGAATAAATATATTGTAAATGGGATCTTTTAGTATGATGTGTTCATCTGGCAACATGAAAAGCATGGCAAAGTGACCCTGGAAGTTATTTAATAATGACGCAATCTATTGCTTAGGTGAGAACCTAGAGGAACCAAGTCACCTAAAGTTATTTTATTTATTCGTATTTATTTCAGGTACTTATATAGCGCCGTCAATTTACACAGTGCTTTACATATACATTGTACATTGTACAATCACATCAGTCCCTACCCTCAAAGAGCTTACACTCTAAGGTCCCTAGCTCACATTCATACATATACTAACTAGGGACAATTTAGACAGGATCCAATTAACCTACCAGCATGTCTTTGGATTGTGGGAGGAAACTGGAGTACCCGGAGGAAACCCACACAGGCACAGGGAGAACCTAACACCCTTTATATTAGGAGATCCTCGTGTCTACTGCACTGGTAGTAGAAGTTCTGTTGTAGTTTATATACAAAGTGCTGACAGCTACAAAGTGGCGGGTAAGGAATGTTTCATAGGTCACCAGTACAGTGATATGGGGGAAATTGTTATGTGTATGTCTCTCCACCAATACTTACGGCTATAGAGCTTCAGGACAGCACACTACTATATACTTCCGGCTATACAGCTTCAGGACAGTGTACACCACTCAATGTGTGTGTTTATTCTAGGATGCAGACTTTACAATGTGGTGGTAAATAAACAAATAATGAAGGGTTCTAATGATGTGTGCATCCCATAATACTTTGCAAGGACAGTTCGCTAGTACAAAATCACTGTCGGGTATACAAACTAAATATCGGTCGGATCGTAGTTAAAGGGTCAGTCAATACAACACCTATACTTTGGATTTTGGCAGATGATAAAGTTAGTTCCCAGCTATAGTTTTCTAGCTCTGCTCCACTATCTTGCAGTCTCACTCCCGATGCTGCATTCTCCATAAAGTAAATAAAAAAAAACCTATGAAGGAAAAAGTGAGACTTGCAAAGGAATCGTTAAAAGGCATTTGGGCTGTCACAGCGGGAGTCCCTAAAAGACAGAAGATGATTAGCATTTGGGCAGAGTCACAGCCGGGGTCCCTTACAGGGAGGAGGGGGGGGGGGGGAGAACATCAGCCCTCCAGCTGTTGTGGAACTACAAGTCCCATGAGGCATTGCAAGATTCTGACAATTACAAGCATGACTCCCACAAGCAGAGGCATGATGGGACTTGTAGTTCCACAACAGCTGGAGGGCCAGAGTTTGCCCCCCCCCCCCCACTTCTCTAAAAGAAAGAAGATAATGAGCAATTCAACTCTCCAGCATCCTCCAAAAAATGACATTGTTTCTGATCCCTTGCATTCCCGGAGTTGCGCTGCTTTGGTAAGAAATCTTAGGCAGTCAAGAGTTAGGCAAGCCATAGATGATTTGATTTTCTTTCTTTCCACCACAGAAGAAAATTGCTCGATTCCTCCATCAACACAGTACATGTTGATGGGGAATATCTCCCACTGTGTTATTGCCAGCGGGGAGCCTTCCTGGCTGGCAGAATACAATTATGACTGCTAGCAGCCGGCAGAATACAATGATTACTGCTAGCAGCCGGCAGAATACAATGATTACTGCTAGCAGCTGGCAGAACACAATGATTACTGCTAGCAGCCGGGAGTAAATTGCATGTAAAAAATCTGACAGGCTGGTTGCACCCAAGTCAATAGATAGATCGACTGGGGTGCAACCAACCTGCCCATAGATGGATTAAATCTCAGCCGATCCCTGCTGAACCGCCCAAAATTTGATCCATCTATGTTTGGCTTAATTCTAAACGTGAGAGGTCACTTTTTATTTTATTTTTTACAAAAACACTTGCTAGAACTAATTATTAGTTTGTTTGTCACTTACCTTAAATTCATCTAAAACTACATGCCCATTAATGGTAGCCACACATGTGCAGATTTATCTCAATTAGCCACTCGATTCCTCCATCCAGGCTAAACGGCAAGGATGGAGGAATCTCTACTGTTGGCTATTGAATTCAGACCGCCACGAAACCCATGGCTGCCTAAATACCCCAAAAAGTGACCGTATCTGATAGGATGCAGTCACTGTTCATCCGACAATTTTCCACCAGGCCAAGCTGATTTTTGAATTGACTTTTTCTGAGCTGGGTGACACCGACCGAGCCACCCAAGACTCGAGTTCTAGTCGATTCTTGCTGAACCTGACAAAATCGAAGCTGTGTATGGCTAGCCTAAGATTACACCAATCCACAGGGTGACAACCTTTCTTCAGATTACCTGTAGACTGAAAAGCAATGTCACTCTACTAAAGAAGGTTGAGAAATAGCAGATCTCCTGGCAGGACCAACAGGTAATAAAACTATATTACAGGGAACTCAAACAGAACTTGTGTGTAATCGCAGGGCTGCTGTCAGATGGGCAATTCTGCCACTTGTCACAAATCGCCAGCAGCAGAATCGCTAACAGTCAGCTCACCTGTCCCTATGGAATTGCTTCCTTGCTGGTGAATCTCAATTGCTAGTGATAGGAGTGAGAACTTGCGGATTCAGCTAATGAAGAAGCGACTCAATAGGGGTAGACAGACAGCCTCTTAGTGATTCTGCCAGTGGCGATTTGTCGCTAGCAGCAGAATCGCCCGCCTAGGGCTACTCGTGTGATTTTAATATCTCACTACTAAGAGATTTAGTCACCTAAATAGGCTAAGGCTACACTGGAGGTTTTTAGCACCTCAATTCGGCAATAAAATAATTTATGATTAATTGCTAAATGTAGAAAATGTTACACATTGCGCCCTATGGAGTAAGCTACACAAGTAGTATGAAGTATAATGGGTTTAGCTGGGCATACATGGCTGGGTGATTGCAGGCTGTTTTTTTTTTCTTTTTAGGGTCTTGTATTCTGCGATGGTATAGAGTTTCCATCATACTGGTAAACGTTTTTCCAATGCACACTCTGATCACTTCTTTATATTCATTAGTGTTCTACAGACTGACAAATCACTACAAGCAATGATTAGACACCAAAGAACAAAGGTCTTCTCTTCCAGCAGCAACTGCCGGTGGCAACTAGTCAGGTTTTCTCTTTCTAGTAAAATAGGTCATTTGATTTCCTGTTACATGCCGCAGCAACACTTTTACCCTAGTTATCATAAAACATATAGAAAAGTAAGTACCCCCGGTACAAAGGGACTTTCCTTCAGAAAGGGACTTTCTGAAGACACAATATTTTCAAAAAAAATTTAAAAATTTATTTCATAAAAACAATGTAGTGGTCAGAGATAACAACCATGCACAAAGTGATACATAATATACATATACAATATATAAGCAGAAAGCACTTCTCCTATAGCCCGACGCGTTTCGGGAGATTCAAGATAAATCCCTTCTTCAGGGAGCTTTCTGCTTATATAATATATATGGATATTATGTATCACTTTGTGCATGGTTGTTATCTCTGACCACTACATTGTTTTTATGAAAGTCCCTTTGTACCGGGGGGGGGGGGGGGGGGGGTACTTACTTTTCTATATATACTATATCTGGGGCGGTGGCAAAAACAAATGGAGTTTTTTCTCCTAATGGTTCCTCTTAGATAATCTAGTTATCATGTTGCAAATCTGACAAAGATTGGGACATGCTGGTCCTTATAGTTCCACAGCACCCGGCAAGGCTCTGGTTATCTACCTTTGACTTGAAGTGTATGTATACCCTAACAATGAAACTCTATTATTTGCTTACACCATCGAACGTGTTTTATTATATCTGTTTGATAAGTAAAAAAAAAAAAAAAAACTTTTCAGAAATTCAGAGCTGTCTAGTTATCTCAAACAGCCCTCCCAGTTCTTATCTTGGACTACAGAATGCTTAGCCTTGATATTGTATAGATCTAAGAATGTATAGGTCTGAGCAGTTTAGCGAAAGGCAAATAGAAGGGCTGACACCTCTCAACCTACAGCAAGAATTAGGAGTGGAGTGCATGTTGGACAGGTCATCTGTTTATTTTTTGTACTTGCAGGGTCTAAAGCCAAAGTAAAACAAACAACAAAAAAAAAAATTTGGGGCCCCTAGGAACTTTTTGCCATAATGTGCTAGCATGCAAAGCGTATTCCCACATTATGGTAAACTTACCTAGCAAAGTAATCCCCTCCAGAACTGCGATATTAGGGCTCCCCTCCATCATTCGTGCTTCCATCTTTTCTCAGGGTCGGAGTCTTTGCCCTTTTGATTGGCTGAGCTGGTATTACGTAACTTCTGCGTGTGTGCTCTGAAGCTACTTTGCGCTCAGCTGCGCATGCACATGAAAAATCAACACTGACAGGCAGGGAGAAGCATTTATGACAGAAGAGACCTACATAGTCATTAAAGCGGAGCTCCAGCCCCCCCCCCCCAAAAAAAAATTTATAATACAAATACTGTAGCTGCAACTGCAACTGTGACTTTTAATATTAGGACACTTACCTGTCCAGGGATCCCGCAATGTCGGCACCCCAGCCAATTTTTCAATTGGCTCTCGGGTGCTGCCGCCGTTATTGCTTGTAAGGGAAACCCTTCAGTGAAGCCTTGCAGCTCCACAGCCGGTGTCTTGCCGAGAAAGTTCCCCTGGCGGATAAGGTCCCCCTTGTACTGCGCAGGCGCAGCGCTTGCGCAGTACGAACGACTAGGAGCCGCTGAAAATAGCCGAAGATGAAAAACTTCAATCAGCTGTACACGGCGCCTGCGCCCTGGGTCCAGGCTGAAGCCCCTAGAGGGGGAATTAAAAAGTGCCGAGCGAAGCGAGGCCGTGCCCGAAGCGTAGCGAGCAAAGCGAGCCCGCGAGGGGCCCTCTTACAGGCGCCGTGTACAGCTGATTCCTCTTCTATTCGCCTTCGGCTATTTCCGCCGCCTCTTACTGCGCAAGTGCTGCGCCTGCGCAGTAGAGGGGGGGTCATTATCCGCAGAGAGGAACTTTCTCGGCAGAACACCAGCCGCCTACTGCGCATGTGCAAAGCAAGCTGCGCTTTCTGAATGGCCCGGCGGTGGTGGAAGGAGGAGGGGGGCCGAACTTCTGGGGGGATCTCGCCATGGCGAAGTCTGCAGGAAGTGGGGAAGTGGGGACGGGTACCCGCTCCCCCCCCCCCAAAAAAAGGTGCCAAATGTGGCAGCGGAGGGGGTGGAAGAAGCAAACAAGTGGAGATTCCCTTTTTGGGTGGAGCTCCGCTTTAAAAAAAACCTGCTTGTCCGTGTTTTAGTTCTAAAGTGGAACTTCACTCTCTCAATCAACATTGATTATTTTTAATCCTCATGCTGCTAGCATTAGCACATAGATAGGAAAGTACCTCAAAATTCTTCTTTTAAACTTTTTTTCTCTACATTTCTGCAGTCACTTCCTGGTTTCCTGTCTAGGCAAATGATGTCATACATCCCAGGACTCTTCAGGAGGGGAGGAGAGGAAGAGGGGTTTTCTCAGCTAAGCACACTCTCCTGTATGCATGCTTGAACTAAGGGCCGAATGATTCCAGGAAGTACATGCTACATGAATCATTTGCCCTTATTCATTATGGCCACTGCCAGAAATGCTAGGGGTTGTTTTTCAAAATGATTTCTTAACAAAATAAAGCATGGAGACATGGATAGATGAGGGAGTTTGCTTTGAATATTAAAAACGTATTAAATTGTGTTTTTGGTTTGTGGTGTTCAAATGCAGTGAAGATCCGCTTTAAATGACTTTAATTCCGCTCTAAAAGGAGAAAACGTGGGAAAATGTGCATTACTGGAGCTGTTGTAATAATATAACTAATTACTTAAAATTTCCAGTTTGACCTATTAATTAGGGGATAAAAGATGCAGGGATTAATAGCCATCAGACAGATTTTAGTCGATTATTTTAAAATAAATACTGATTTAAATAGAAGTCACAAGGAAACTATGACATAAAATACATGATCACGCTGGACAGCATGCATGTTTATACGCAGAGACCCCGGGGATCACCCTTATCACAAGGAAACTGATGATCATCCTGGAAAATCCATGGTGGACAACCGATTGGTTGGTCAGAAGGTGCCTGCAGTATTCACAGAGCTCCCACAGACATGCAATCGTTTCTCCCTCCATCCGTAAGCACCCAGTCCACTCTATGGGTGGCCGCACTCCTACCCATCTAAATGAGCGGGCAGGGTCACGCTGCATTCCCCGGGCACCACTTCCAGAAAGTGACAATTGTGGTGTGATGAGGCTGCACACACATTGCACAGAGATCCTCTGTGTGCGTCCCACACACAGCGCAAGCCGGCTGTGCAGAGGAGGCAGCCTGGACGCCGTACAAAGCTCGTGCATAAAGAGTGAGTGTGCAGGGCTGGCGGTGCTCAGTACCGCTGTTTTCTATTAATACATACTGCACATCTGGACGCGGGGATCATATTGGATTTCTTTAACCCTTTTTCTGCTTCTCTGGAAAGTTGGCTTTGTTCGCAAACTTTAGTGTGGTCTTCATAGCCCCAGGACAAACAATTCCAGTTAATTATAGGAGGAAAGTGCAATACTCAACAGCAGCCAATCAGAATTTATTATTCTTCCCCATAAAGTGAAATGTACTTAGCACTTTCATAAACAATGGGCACAGAATGAGTGGCCTGGCTTTTAAGTCTTGGGAGAAAAGTAATGAAAACAGAGGAAAAAATATACCGCCTTGAAGCATAGAGTATCACTGGGCTCATTGTGGTTGATCTACTAAAGGCAAATAGACTGAACTCCGCAAATGCAGTTGCCCCAGAGCTTAGTAAATAAGCAGAAGCTCTGCTGACTTCCATCAGCCAATCACGTGCAAGCACAAATGCTGTTTTTTTTTTTTTTTGTAACTTTCCCCTTACATGTGATTGGGTATTCCTTGTAAAGAGAAGCTTCACCCCATTTACAAAACTCTGGAGCAATTGCACTTGCAAAGTGCACAGTCTGTTTGCCTTTACTGTCACGCCGCTGGATCAATCTTGTAGTACTGGCCATAGAAATATACAGGCACCTTCAAATAAGAGGTCAATCAGCCACTGCTTAAGGAAGCACCCCCCAACAAACTCTGGAGGACCCCTAGGGTTCCACGCAATCCTGGTTGAGAATGGCAGTACTAATGTCTTCTCCTAGCTTTCACCCAAATCCACCATTTCTGTTACACAAGGTCCTCAGCCAAACATTGCCCTTTGCCAATTTCCCACCACTATCCTTTTTTTATGGTAATTCGTTATATCCAGGTTACCACTAGATACCCTCCAGATCATACTTCAGTTAATAATGCTACTAGTATGTTGATCAGCTGTGGAAGAAAGCCAAATCACATGGTGGAGAACATCAGCTTGGGGTGAAGCTACCACTTCACGCTAAGCTCTGGCAGCAGCAGAAGTGGATGTTGGGGTGCAATGCACAAACATAAACATCTTGAAGTCCAGGCTGGCAACACCCAAGATTACTCAGAGTCTTTGGCAGAGCCAAAAATAGAGTGATAGTCACAGGAATCAGAACTACACAGTGACAGAAACCGTGACATAATTATTTCTTGTCTAGACTAGGTCTGTGTCATCACATATGCTCACAGCCTCAGAAACTAGGGCACGGAAAATACAGCAACCGATCCGAACCAATCATCTTCTCTGACTGGCTCACATTGCCAGGAGGGCGTCCATTGAAGTCCTCCCGTGATCGCACTTTCCACGTGCCCCCTGCGGCGCACATCGGCAGTGATCTGTGATTGCTGTGTCCTTCAGACATAGCTGATCACAGGTCAGGGTAAAGAGCCAATCACAGCTGATCACAGTGTAAACAGTATTTGCTGGTTATCGGCAGTCCTCTCCTCATGCTGACAGCGCGTGAGGAGAGGAGAGAAGATAACTGGAACATCCACACAGGGGACATCTACACTGATAATCAGTGCCCTGATCATCAGTGCCGTGATGATCAGTACAGCCCCAACAGTGCCCACAAGTGCTGCCAATCTGTGCCCATCAGTGCTGCCTGTCAGTGCTACTTATTGCTGCCCATCAGTTCCGCCTATCACTGCCCATCGGTGCCACATATAAGTGTAGCCCATCAGTGCAGCCTATCAATGCCCATCAGTGCAACCTATCAGTGCCCATCAGTGCAGCCTATCATTGCCCATCAGTGCAGCCTATCATTGCCCATCAGTGCAGCCTATCATTGCCCATCAGTGCAGCCTCATCAGTCTTCAGTGAAGGAGAAAAAAATACTTATTTAGAAAATTTTATAACAGAAACTAAGAAAAACTTTGGTTTGTTTAGCAAAAAATAAAAACCCAGTGGTGACTAAATACCACCAAAAGAAAGCTCTATCTGTCTAAAAAAAAAATGATAAAAACTTTGTTTCGGCACAGTGTTACATGACCGCGCAATTCTCCTTCAAAGTGCAACAGCGCTGAAATCTGAAAATTGGCATGGGCAGGAAGGGGGTAAAAGTGCCCAGTAGGCAAGTGGTTAAAGCTTTGACAATAAAACCTGTTTTCCAGTTTTAGTAAATCTCCCCCATAGACTTGCCAAAGGTCAGCTTAAAAATCGCCTGAGCCAAATAGAAAAATGTCAGCAGAACAGTGACTACAACCTATCAGATGTTATCGCTGTTTGGGTATTCAGACAGCCATGCAGCTGTCTGCATACAATAGCTGTCAGTTGCGATTCCTCCATCCACGCATAGTATAGCTGGGGAAATCAATTCATTTTCTCTCATGCAGTCCATGTGCTGAGATTACTGGGCAGGCATGGTCCACCTCTGTCACCATCAGGAAACCCAACCTGACCAAGAACATGCACTCTCTGCTGGAGCCCAGGCTTATAGAGAAATAATGGCTGCAAAGAGGTTAGAGGAGATCAGCAGCACGATGATGTAACAAAGAATGAAAAAGGATGCAAACAATATTTAATTAAAACCAGTAGTTGGTATTACACACAGTTCTTTAACAAACTGTAAATCATCATTTGTCATCAAGTTAGGGTTCAGATCTAATTTTACAAATGAAGGGCTGAAATACAACAGGTTCCCCTCCTCCCGAATCCTTTGAGAGCAGCGCAGAGGAAAAGTCATTTTAAGGGTCACAAGTCGTAAGCAGCAGCGTCAGGCCCTGAAAGCTTGCAGTAGCCAATAGCAGCACTCGGGTCAGGAGTTGGAGCGTTTGCGTCTCTGGAGACCCCCGTGTTTATTTTGGAGAGGGGTGGGTATAAGGATACAGCCTGCCAAGCTTCATCCCACTCTGCGGCTGAACCGCGGGGAGTGTCCGTTACTAAGGGCTGGGTGGGGCAGGCGGCCAGTGAAGTAATGCCCAGAATGGGGAGGTGGGGGGGGGAGAGGAGCCCCCTTTATTTGTTGGTATTGTGCAGTTAAAAACAAACGTGGAGGTTCTAATCTCCCTCTCATTATATAAACAAACATGTGCAAACAATAATGAATAAACACGCCACATATATCTATAGCTGTGTGGGTTCTGCTAAACTGAATTTCCCAGCATGCTTCGCAAAAGACTAGACTTCCAAAATGCGTGACAAGAGGGGTCGGGTTATAAAAGTCCCTTTTTTTGGGCATTAAAAACCATTTTAAAACATTCCTCGAATAACTGCATCGTCTGGAGAAAAAGAAAATACGCGACCATTGAAGACAGAGGAGAGTTCCTCGATATGGGCCAATTGTCTGATTTGTTGCTGTGAAATATTAAAAATGACAATCTATGAACATCCGCGTTCGCCTTAAAGTGTTTGTAAACTCCGTTACACCACTTGTACCTACAGGTAAGCCTATAGTAAGGCTTACCTGTAGGTACTGTAAATATCTCCTAAACCTGTTTAGGAGATATTCACTATATGCGCTGCTGCCAATATCATCGGCGCATGCGCACTGAAGACGGGCCGCTGGTGCCGTTACTTCAGTACCCGTGCCGGGACTGGCGGCACCCGCGCATGCACGGGAGTGACTTCATCGTGGCTCCGGCCAATCATAGCGCTGGAGCCCGCGAACTTAGAAATAACTCAGTGAAAGATGTTGGCCGTGCGGGCGGCACCGCAGGGCATTGTTGTAAGGTAAGTATTTCATAATGGGCTAGTATGCGATGCATTATGCCTTCGTCTTGCAGGGTTTTTTTTGTTTCAGGGGTTTACAACCTCTTTAATACACTGGCGCTGCCAAAGGGCAACTGCCTCTGATAGGACGCAGTCACGATTTAGTTGAGTTCCCACCTGGCTCAGTTGATTTTGAAGGACTTTTTCTGCACCACATTCTACAGTCACAGAGCAGGTAAGTATAACAAATTTGTTATTTCGGTATTATTTTTTTTCTCTGATGCCGCGTACACACGAGCGGACTTTACGGCAGACTTTGCCCGGCGGACGGGATTTGGTCGGACAATTCGATCGTGTGTGGGCTCCAGCGGACTTTGTTTTCTCAAAAGTTGGACGGACTTAGATTTGAAACATGTTTTAAATTAATCCGTCGAAATCGAGCCCGGTCGAAAAGTCCGCTCGTCTGTATGCTAGTTCGACGGACAAAAAGCCACGCTAGGGCAGCTATTGGCTACTGGCTATGAACTTCCTTGTTTTAGTCCGGTCGTACGTCATCACGTACGAATTCGATGGACTTTGGTGGATTGTGTGTAGGCAAGTTCGTTCATTCAGAAAGTCCGTCGCAAAGTACGTCCAAAAGTCCGCCGGGCAACGTCTGCCGTAAAGTCCGCTCGTGTGTACGCGGCATCAGCCTTTACAATCACTTTAAAGCAGTAGTAAACAGAGGGGAAGAAAAAGCTTTCTGGGCCTCCTGCAAGCTATGCATCGCATGCTAGCACATTATGAAAGACCTACCTTAAAAAGAAGCCAGTGGAGCACAGTCATCACTGATAGGGTTTCCATCTTCACCTTGTCTACCTTCCAGGTTCGTGGGCTCTGGTCGTTTTAATGGCTGAGCCGTGATGTTTTCACTCTTGCGCATGAACATGGGAGCTTCTACCGAGGCACAGTGCACTGAATGGTTGTCATGTTGTCCCCTCATAGTGCAGTGCGCATGTGCCGTGACATCACTGATTTCAGAAGTAGTGAATATCTCCTAAATGGTGCACATTAAGGAGATATTCATTTTACCTACAGGTAGCCTTACCAGTAGGAAAAAGCTGCCTAAAAGAGTTTACTATGGATTTAAAGGGTTAATTCATCTTTACCACAAAACTGCCTATGTAGATACTTTAAGGGCATCTGTAGATAAAAACGAACTCTGCAACTCTGACTGAAGCTGAATAAGGTCCTTGCTTTAGGTGTAGGCCACTGACACAGCTACTGAAGCCTGACTGGAATACTCCCAGGACGTTACCAAGTCAGGCCTAGTCGTTACTGCTCACCTCCTCCATCACAGGAGTGAGCTTTCAAACGTCGAGGTCAGAATTACTGCATCAGAGGAGAGAAAGAGCATGTGAGGGGAATCCCCCCGTCGGCTCTAAGACTGGGCAGAGAGCTGGTGACTGTCAGTCACTGGATCTCTGCTCTGCTCCCCCCACGCTCACTGGAGCGCTGAGCTGTGGAGGGGGTGGGAGCGGCCGGCTCAGCCTCAGTGACTCGTCGAGAGGCTGAGCCGGGTGCTGGTCCAGGCATGTGGGCGGATCCCGATCATATGGTCACGATCTTTCCACCAGCACTGTGATGTCACCCGACAATGGGCTTCAGCCATAATGGACTTTGAGGCATCATGAAACAACGCACATAGGTGTACGTGGGAGCTTTGCAGTTTTTTTGGAAGCAAACATTTCGTCTCATTGTGCTGTAGAAGCCTACAGCTTGTTTAGGTGGAAGATGGGCCTTGAAGGCCATGCTAGGATTTGTAGTTCCCTAGCAGCTGCAAAGAATGAGTTTACCTAACCCCTGACGTGTCACCACTTTGCACAGCTGAGGCCTAGAAATGAATATCTCTGCTTGGGGAAGCTTTGCTGTGACCTCATTGCTTTTCATTAAGTGCTTCCTCACACCCTGCAGTTTATTCTGGCACTGTTCCTGTAAGCTTCCCTGTTGTACTTTCTATGGTGACTTCATGCATAGGACAGCCTCTGCCAAATGTCTCTCCTCTGCAAATAAAATATGAAGCAAACATTGCTATACATGTGTAAGTGGTTACCCAGAATCCCCTTCACCTCATGCTGACTAGAGATTTCCAAAGAACACACCGCCACTCTATGTACTGTATAGAACAAATTCCTTGGTCTACAATCTATAAAGACTATGTCACACTCCTCTTGTAAGCAGCAACATGCCAGCAACAGGATTGCTACAGAACTCATTCATCTGCTCTTATGGTGTCGCTCCATCCCTGGCTAAAACATTGCAGAATCTCGCTTACCAATGAAGGAGCCCCAAAAGAGGGACAGCTCTCTGGTCCTTCCAGCAATGGGGGCACACTGTAGGAGTAATTTTGTATTCTCTGTGCTTTCTTAGAGATTCTGTTGCCAGTGAGGTTCCTCTAGTCTATGGCAAGGGTCTCCAAACTTAGGGGCCAGTTTACTGTCCTTCAAACTTTATGGGGACCAGATTGTGGCCAGTGGGAGAAGAAAATGTCCTGGCATCAGTGGGAGTTAATAATGCCCCATCATTGGTATTAGGGAAAGTAATAGTGCTCCATCATTGTTATCAGTGGGAGATATAGTGCCTCATCACTGGCGTTAGTGGGAGGAATAGTGCCTCATCATTGGTGTCAGTGGGAGGAATAGTGCCTCATCATTGGTGTCAGTGGGAGCAATAGTACCCCATCATTGGTGTCAGTGCGAGCAATAGTGCCCCATCATTGATGTCAATGGAAGGAATAGTGCCTCAAGGTTGGTATCAGTGGGAAGAATAGTGCCTGATTGTTGGTGTCAGAGGCAGGAACTATGTCCCACTGTTGCTGTTGGAGAGGGGACTAATGCCCCAAGGGGCAGATAAATGCAAGCAAAGGGCCGCAGCCGGCCATGGGGCTGCAGCTTGAAGACCACTGCTCTAGGGCCAAGATCTGTGGTTTGAGGAGGGGAGATTGTGATGTTTATCTGCCCCTCCTCTAATCACAGTGCATCCTGCATCATTGAAAAAATGCATGGCGTTTTCTGAACGGAGAAGTTTGAGTATAAATGAAACATTATGATCACTGGTCAGCACATGCAGAATATCTGGCACTGACTGCAATGTATGGGCGGGGATTCAGAGGTGTACATAGCCCTGCAGCCTAGACATGTGACACATCTTATGAGTGTGAGTTTATCTTTACAATACACATATCAAAAACAGTGTTTGACCAGAGTTCAGCTTTAAGGGTAAAGCTATAAGTTCCTAAAAAAACTGCAGTGTAGTTTTTGAAACTGCTGACTACTGCCTTGCAGCACTGGTGTCCTCGGACTGAATCCCAGCAAGTCCCACACTGTCTGCATAGAGTTTGCATGTTCTTCTTGTGCTTGCCTGGGTTTCCTCCCGCACTCCGGTTTCCTCCAAAGACATGCTGGTAGGTTATCTGGCCCCTGCCTGAATTGGCCCTAGTAAGTGTGTGTGTATACGAGATAGGGACCTTAGACTGTAAGCTCCTTGGTGGCAGGGACTGATGTGAATGTATAGTGTAAAGTGCTGCATCGGCGTTATATAAAAACCTATAATAATATAGATAATAATAGAATAAAACCATAAGCTCTTGGCAATGCAAAGAGCTGTTAAAAATGTCCGCACCCATAGTAATTTTAGCATTGTGTGGTAACATTAATCCAGACTCGGAAACTCAGCAGAAACACATCAGTAATCTCATTAGTACACTGCGTTTCCAAATTAATTTTCCTTGCGGAGAGATTTCACCTATGTAGTAGCTCGTCATCTGGTCAAGTCAGAAAGGGGTTAAGGAAACAAAGCTACGATGCAGCAGCATCACTGCCATAAAACTTTAAGGGCTGCGTCCCAACTCCCAGCTCCATCATTACAGAGAAGAAAACAGGCTTGTCCTCCGCATATCTTAATAAAGCTTTAATAACTTAATCTGCTGCATTTTAAAGCTAATGATGCCCTTACCTGTCTGTACATCAGCAAAGGGGAGGACAGAACAATGGAGTGATGCATCTGCTACTCATCCTCCCTCTTTTACAATAGGCATTGTACTGAAAAGTCTTTGGAAGCCTTACAGAACAATTATATACAGCCAGCCCGAGGGATAGAATGGTACTTTTTGTGGTTGCTGGAAATACTATGCTATTCCGCAATGTTCTGCAGCTATACAAGTTGGTGCAATAACTCCTGAAAAAACAAACAAGTATAGGAGGCTCTCCATGTTAGCTGCCTGGCTGTTTTGGGCTTCAAGACTTTATGATCAGTAATGAGTATGAAGCTCAGTATGCTTGATGTCCTATTTCACAGGTGGAGTATTATACCTTGGGCCCTGGACCTCTATGACTAAGCCCCAGTGGGCAGGGCGAAATGCATCAGGGGGCGTGGGTGGCGGAGTGGCGCTGGCTGAGGCCATTCACACACTCTCTAATATCAAGTTGGTAGAGTGGCGTCCTAGGCTTTTCTCATTGACACTACTGGATGAGTGGAGTTGGACGCCTGCTTCATCTCACTGAGATCCGGTAGGGAAGCATTAAGTACCTGCATTTTAAAAGGCGCTACATGTTTTCTTGGGTCCTGCGCTTCTATCTATACATGGGCTCCCTTCCAGTTGAACGGGTCCATGCATAAAGGTCAGCATACACAGGTAGTTCCTGCTTTCAAGTATAGGCAATGTATGGGTAAAGGTATTGTGTGCTTGTTTGATTAACCTTTACAGAGCGAAAAGGGAACTCTGCTATTGTTGAGCTCCTGAAAAAAGTCCATGGGCCGTTCAGATGTATGCGTTGGGCTAATAAGCAGCAAAACGTATTACCATATGTTACTGAATTTCCAATTCATTTTGATGTTTTAACTGTTCTTCGTACTACTTAAAATGTGCTTTTTTTTGTGTGGAAATTCCCATTACTTGTCTTGACAGGATGTAGAGGAAATTTCCCTCAGTAGGAAAAACAGACAGCAAAAAACAAAAAACAAAGGAGCTAAATCTTGCCTGATCAATCTGAAATTATGATTTTCCTCGAGATGGGATTTAAAAAGTTCTTAGTTCTAAAGTACTTAGACATTTTACAGCAGACACTCCACCATTCCTTCATCTTCAGCTCCATTTCCTACACAACAATGTAGTACTTCTTGGTATAGCGCACACATATGCAATCACCCCTCCCTCCTTCCCAGTGCAATGCTGGGTGGTCAATAACTAGGCTCACTCTTACATGAGGCACAGCAGGGTGGTTGGAATCTCCTAGCCATATGTAAAACACAAACTAATATTTGCATAGACTTTTTAGGATTCCAGAGCATGCTGGGAAGGTAAAGGCAAGCACTTTATGGTACCTGCCACAAAGATGCAATATTACTTTTATCAATTACTTCTAAATGCTAGGCCACACTGAATGCCATCAAAACCCAAAACTAAGATTTCAGTTTAGGTTAGATCACTTGCGGGTGTTCTATGTCCCTCAGAGATTCAGAAGATGCAGTTCTGTCACAGTAGTGTAAGCCTTTACCCTCTAAATGAGGGAATCATTCTCCTAGCCACTATGTTAAATCATTTTTTATTTTACATTATGAACCCCATCTGGAGTAGTGTGACACCATCACTTGACTTTGTATGGACGGTGACAGTTGGGTGAAGCTCAGGAATGGTTATGATAGATAAATACTTTGTCATTTCAATGCAAATTACAATTAAATTCTATCTATCTGATAGGCTGGTGGAGATATCTTGATGGAGTTCCTGAGAGATACAAAAAAACAGTAAAAATTTAAAGCAGACCTTCCACTAAAATATTAAGGTCCGCATATTTAGTGTGGGTCCCCTCCCCTTTGCAAAATGCTACATTAATCTAAAAAAGTTAGATAATATACTTACCTTTCTCCTGGCTTTCACTTGCGGCACTTAGGCAAGAGTAAGGTCAACATCATTTTGGCAAGATCTCATGAGAAGATTTATCCTGCGCTGTGCTGTAGAATATTCTTACAAGACCTGGGCCACTTGGCCTTCCCAGAGATCTAGCCGCCAGGAGGGTGACGTCACCCCCCGCAGTACAAAACTGGGAGAAATGTAAGTATATCAGCTAACTTATTCCCCCACAGATTTTTGTAGCTTTATGCCGCGTACACACGATCGGAAATGCCGCCAGCAAAACTCCAATGAGAGCTTTTTGTCGGAAAATGCGACCGTGTGTATGCTCCATCAGTCTTTTGCTGGTGGAATTACAGCCAGCAAAAGATTTAGAGCATGTTCTCTATTTTTCGGTCGGGATACGTTCCTATCCGAAAATGTATTCGTCTGTATGCAATTCGGACGCGCAAAAAAATCACGCATGCTCGGAAACAATTTGATGCATGCTCGGAAGCATTGAACTTCATTTTCTCGGCTCGTCGTAGTGTTGTACGTCACCGCGTTCTTGATGGTCGAAAGTTCAGAGAACTTTTGTGTGACCGTGTGTATGCAAGGCAAGCTTGAGCGGAATTCCGTCGGAAAAACCATCCAAGTTTTTTCTAATGGAAATTCCGATAGTGTGTATGCAGCATAACACAGCATTTTAGCAAGATGGAGGGGGTCCACATTAACTTGTGGCTTGGTGGTAAGCATTTATGCCTTAAGGCCATGGGGTCCCCAGTTCGAGTAATGACCAGGACATTGCCTGCATGGAGTTTGCAAGTTCTCCCTGTGCTTGCATGGGTTTCCACCCACACTCCAGAGACATACTGATAGGTTAATTGGCTTCTGTCTAAAATTAGCCCTAGTATGATATTCTACTGAGTGTGCCCAAGATGGCTACTTTACTGTCTGCCCCAACAGCAAATAAAGCGCTTCCGAGTCCCCTGGGGGCAAGCGCTATAGAAATATAAATTAATAAAATCCAAAAGTAATAGAATTCAAATATTAAAATCCAAAAATTCCAGGATCTTACCAAAAGGATGTTAACTTTACTCTTACCTAAGTGCCACAGGAGAAAGCTAGGGAAAAGGTAAGTATATTATGTAACCTTCTTGCACTTCACTGTAGCATTTAGCAAATGGGAGGGGGCCCACATTTAATAAGCGGACCTTGTCCAAAGTGCAAAGTCTGCTTAAAATAAAGGTGAGAGTGTTGTGTTGGCCAGAAAAAAAAATGATTTCATACACACAACCTCATTAATCAATGTGGTGATGGAACAACTTTCTTGGTCTTTGTTGCCCACAGATTATTTCTTCTTATGCCGTACTGGAAGAAATAAAAAATTGAGAATTTAGTTGTTGAGAGCAATAGAGATAGTTCTCTTCCCTGCGTACGCAGATATACAAGGCATAGAACAACTGTAGGCCGAGAAAAGTTAATAATGTGCAATATGCTTGGCTGCCAGACATGAGTGAGGTCTTCCATATCTCTGCTCTGAGAAGTCATGCAGCGATAAGCTGTATAACAGCCCTGCTCTGTACACATCATTAGTGCAGAAAGTGTACAGAGACTTGACAGCAGTAAACTATTCCTGTTCTACCAGCCAATCAGAAAAAGACGTTTAATGACTGTCCACAAAGTCACTGTCCTAAAGTTTATTTATGCTATCAGTCAACAGTGGCCCCAGGATCACTGACCCCTCTGCTTCAGTTGAATTAACCCATCGCCCTCCATGTGATTTTTAGCACCCATACTTGTCGAATGAGTCATATTCCCAGCAGCTCTAAGATTCATTTTATCCAGCTATTTAAAACTATAGGCAATGTGGTTGTCTGTTTCTGCCAAGCAGCCTAGCCTTTAAGGAAAACTATCAGGGATACAATGGTGGCCATGTCTGGTGGCCAGGTTTCAATAAGCTCAAACAAGGTTGGCATCAAGCACAGCCAGATGAGAATCAGAACTCCTGATCAGCATCCTTGTCCCTGGTCAGTGACTCAATAGTGAAGCCAGGGGATTAGCATGACAGCCAAGAAACTAGGATTTTCAGGTTGGCAATGGCTGCCTTCATCTTGCTCACCACAAAGGTTTCATTGAGTGTTTGCAGGAAACATCTACACTCACACACCGGCATACCAAACCTCGGGATCACAGAGAATCCTACAACACAGTGCCTGTTTCCTGCACCTCCAGACAGCCTTTTGTAACAAGACAGCGCGCTGGTAAGAGTTTCACAGCTGATGCTTTACACTGATTGTGTCGGGTTGCTGAGCATGTCATAGACACCGAGACGCACAATAAAGAAAAAAACACAAATGTACTGTAGACAGTTTATACTGCCAGACATAATCAGGTTCACGTTAAACAATTCAAACGTGTGTTGTGTTAACGTGCGTTTCCAAAACACGTAGCAATGCACTTGCTTTACATGTAGTGTGTTGCTATTCATAGTGAATGGCATCCCAATGCATTGTACAGTAGAGTACAGTGCACTGCAACGCACCACAATGCACATACCATGTGTTGTGGTAGACCAGGGATATGCAATTAGCGGACCTCCAGCTGTTGTAGAACTACAATTCCCATGATACATAGCAAGACTCGACAGCCACAAGCATGACACCCAGAGGCATAATGGGATTTGTAGTTTTGCAACAGCTGGAGGTCCGCCAATTGCATATTCCTGTGGTAGACTGTTGTCAAAGAAGGGTCAGATACATTGTTTCATCTGCTGTGTGTTGGCAGCCCATTCATCACAAACAGACTGCCTTAACGTAAAACGCGTTCATGGGGACCTAGTGAAAGCTTCCAGTCCCCGCTACAGATTATACTGCCATGTCCGATGGATTCCAATCGGGGTGCAGGCTGGGTGAAAAGTTCATCCAGACTGCTTACAATGTATGAGGGTTAGCATCAAGGAAATAGTGGTAGCCTCAGTCTATCTCCGTCCTGGCTACACATCCGACGCATTTTGCCCAACCCATGGGAAATACTCAGGCATTCATATGAATTTAGACCCCTTTCACACTGAGGCGGTTCTGTAAAGCGCCTGAAAAACGCCTCCCATTCATTTTAGTTTGACATTTCACACTGGGGCGGTGCGCTTGCGGGGCGTTAGGAAAAGTCCTGAAAGCAGCATCTTTGGAAGCGCTGTATCTAGCGCTCCCAAAATGCCCTGCCCATTGGAATGAATGGGCAGTGCTTCCAAAGCACCTGAAAAGCGTTTCGGAAGCGCCGCAACACGGACGCTTTTAACCCCTTCTTTGTGGTTAAAAGCACCCCGCTGGCGGCCGAAAAGTGCTGCTTAAACAGCGCTAAAGCGCCGCTAAAATGAGTGGTGCTTTAGTGCTAACGTGGCCGCAGCCCCAGTGCTACAGGGGTCTAACCCAGCTGTCACGTGATCCTCCATATTTTGCTGTGGATGGGGGTTAAAAGCAAACCTGTTGCCTTTTGCTAGGCTGACAAAGGACAGCTTTTATATAAAGCTAGCCCATATTAGACACACATTAAGTGGAGTGATGAGCCCAGCATGCTGGATAATCACCGTTTCCATTAAATTGTACAAGCCTTTCTACTAACAAATTCTGATCGCCTTTCTGTGACTGTTCCATGTATTTACTAAAAGTAGTATTAAACCCAAAACCAAAAATGTCATTTACTGCCGCTCACCAATCCTTAGATGTGATTGCTGCATTTGTTTTCTTTTTCTAGGATTTTTTTTCCCCCTGGTGATCTGGCCAGTAACACACCTCCTGTATTAGAGTGCCACCACCCTGGATATATGAGCACAGGGGGCAGATGGAATCATCCGTATGGAGTGTTAGAAGTACTAGCAGATTTAAATACAGTAACACATTGAAGCTGAACTTCAGCTAATACTTTAAAATCAGTTACAGCAAACCGTTCTTTTCTTTTGAGTTAAAGGTTTTACATCAATAAATAGAAGATGGTCATTTTAAGCACCCCTGCCAGTGTTAAAACCGGAAGTAAACCCATCCATAAAACAGTTTCATTTCCGGCTCGTGCCAGAAATGTAACACTCCCATTGGTTGTGCTCTCAACCAAACTGTCAAACCATCCAATGGCTGGTGTCATAACTGATCACATGTGCAGCATCATGGCAGTTGTATATTAAACATGAAAGATGGCAGCTTCCTTGGCTAAAAACGATAGGGGGGGGGGGGGGGGGGGGTGTTACTTATACCTTAAGTGGTCTGTCTCATCCCTGTAACTGCAAGAGAGCTTTTCTGTAGAGAAACAACAGACTTACTGGCTGGATCACTAGATGAAAATAGAAGAAAAAAAGACTAAAAAAGGAAACTAATTCAGCCATCACATTTAAGAATGGGTAAGCTGCATTATATACGTTTGCTTTTGGGTTTAAAACTGCTTGAAGTGTAGCAATTATGCTTTTTAGTCTGCACCCTGCCCTCATTTCATCAACTGAACACCTTAATTTTCCATATTCGTATCCAGATGTGCCTGTGAGATAGAGATCTGTGTAGGTGTACTCAGCAGGCGTGGATGGTGACACTTGTCAGTGTGAGATGGACAGTCAGACTGAAGGGACTCATGTCCTGACCTGCATACTGTATACTGTTGCAGATGTCTGACACCTGAGGGCAGGAAGGGAATTGAATGGGCAGAGAAAATGCTTGGACTAGGATTCCAGTCGCTCCTCACAGCTGATTATTGCCTACAAGCTGCAATCTCTGACAGTCTTGTCATCACTGAAACATACAAAAAGAACAGGAGGGCGCACCGACCTTGTGCATTACCAAAAAGCTTAAATTTATTCATAAACTATAACAAGAATTATACTCACAAACAAGCTTTATAACAAGGCTTATCAATACTCCAGCAATTGTGAGCAGTATCTCTAGACGCCTGCAACCTGGACCAGATATTTGGAGGAACCAGATGGCATCACAAATGGCCTACGCATTACGAGGGCGAACCCTCTTCCTCAGAGCCACAGCAACGGTGTGATCACTGCCAATTGTCCATTCTGTGTACGAACACAGAAAAGCTATTTTTCCAGTAGTATTGCCTTCCAAAAATAGTTGTATTCAGTAAAGCAAAGAACTATACTATACCCCAGAGCTACCAACCTGAATTCTTATTTCAGCAGCAAGCCGAAATTAGTTTATTAAAGGGTTAGTCCATCCAATGTTGATCTCTTAATGGAATCGTAATGGATAGATTCCGTTTGGCAAAATCACCTACATGGCTTTTCTTATCCTTTGGAGACTTATAGAAAACAATATTTTCCTGCTGGTCCCATCTATACCCCTACAACCTCGGAATCCCCGTTGTCTGGTGAAAGTGATAAATGTAATGTAAAATCCAAATGGTGAGAGCGAGAACTCCTTGTAACAAAGGCTGGCAAAGGTTTGAACTCCGGGAAATAAAGGTAGATGTGCCTGGAAACTCCTGGGTTCACAAACATGATGGGGCGGTCTCGGTGCAGAGTCCGGTGCGGTTACCATTCAGTGATTCAGGTGGGAATTTGACACTTAAATCGCACCTGAACTGGACTGAAACATGCACAGGACCCTTTTTAAATCCTCACCACAACCGGCCTGTATATATGTGAAGCGGCGAAATTGAAAGCCGGTCTGGTACACATTATGCAAATCCGATCCAATTTGCATGTATGTTAACCGAGCCTTAAAAAAAGTTGGGTATAGATCTCTGCATCAGTCTGCTGGAGAGTCATAAAAAGCTGGAGGCGACTTAGGCAGCCCATAGACGCTGCAAAATTCTTTCTGGTTGCAGGAAAGTAATTTGCAAGATTCCCCCATCAACTCAGACGGTGCTGACAGGGGAATCCCTCCTGCCGAGCCACCGTCTTCTCCCGGGGGGGAGCCATCCCCGTCGGGAGAAGACAGTGAGTATTGCTAGGAGCTATAGCAGCCGCTAGCGATAATTGCATGAGAATCCGGCAGGCTGGTTATACATTCAGGCTGGCTGTTGGTGCATTCAGCCTGCCCACTAAGGGTTCAAATCTCAGCCAGTTCCCGTTGAACCGGCCAAGATTCGAACCGTGTATGGCCGGCCTTAAAATTACCAACATATTTCAGTTTTATGTGGATTGATCCTTTAAAAATATTACACTGCACACTATAGCTATAAAGACAAAGCAATGTGCTGTGGTCATAGTGAGCAATTAGTAAACCCCTATACATTGTTCTGACTGCTCTAAACTGACAAATCTGGCTGGGTTATAATACTGCATACCACCATTTTACAATGGCTTATAGAAAAAACCCTTTAAGATGGTATATGTGTCATGCAATATTTATGGCTGTCCTAGGTTGCCAACATACTTATAAGAATTACAGATTCTAAGGCTAATAAAATACGGGTAAGACTGAATCTAATTATCCTATATAACTTAATCTGGCCATAGATGGCTGAAATTTTGGCTGATTCCTGCTGACTCGTGTAGGCTAGCAGCAACTGATGATTCAATATCTGCATGCTTATACTGTCCATTAACTCCTAATTGGCTAATAACATTTTCTAACTTCATTTTACAAATAGCTGACAATCCTTTCTTTATCTATGGGAAGAAGAAAGGACCGAAATACAGCTTATCCACTTCTGTCATCACTGGCCAAGTATTGCAGTAGGTCCAAGTCTCAGAATGATGGTTTCAAGGATGGGCATACTGTATATCTACCCATCGTCCTCTCTGGCTGACTTCATCACCTTCAGCCAACGCTTTTGTTTAGTTATGGACCGAGTGGGGAACAGATGGAACCTCTTTGTCCCTTTTGGGGAGACTAGCCCTCTCCAGGTGTCACAGGGACTAAATGTGAGAGGGGGAATTCGAATCTCAAGGTTTTAAACCAAGGATCTCAAATTGGTGACCCTCCAGCTGTTGCGGAACTACAATTCCTATGAGGCATTGCAAGGCTGACAGCTACAAGCAAGACTCCCACAGACAGAGAAATTATGGGACTTGTAGTTCCACAACAGCTGAAGAGCCGCACGTTTGAGACAGCTGTTTTAAACCTTCTTCAAAAAAAAAGGTTTGGTCTATAATCCAGTTGAGGGAGTTGACAACTCTACAACCGATTCATTGGTCAGCAAGGCGTTAATGACTACTAACCAGTCTATCATAGAAAGAAGTGTTGACTTTTAAAGAGGGATCCCAGAAAAACACTAAGGCTATGTTTCCACTATTGCGTCCCCAAAGTCGCGTGATTTTGCCGCGATTTTTTACCGCGATTTTACCGCGACTTTTTACCGCGATTTGAAGCAATGCCTGTGTCTATGGACCTCAAGTCGCATCAAAGTGGGACCAAAGTAGTGCAGGAACTACCTTGAAGTGCACAGATATGAACGGTACTCATTGGAAATCATGGGGTACTATTTGTCATGCGACTTTTCAGTCCCAAGTCGCATGAAAAGTCGCACTAGTGGAAACATAGCCTAAAGCTGGCTATACACGGGTCAAATTTAATTAGAAAAAATTTGATTCTAAAATGTTTGTACGATTTTCTTAGAGTGAATGGTATCAAAATGAGGAAAGACATTGACAAGGCAGATTGGAAACTTTTTGATGAACTAACGAAATTTAGTGAATGTGATTTCCGTTTGGGAAACTCAATTCATTCCAAAATCGAATATTAAAAGCCAACAAAATTTTAAACTACTTTTTAACCGCCTTCTTCAAGTCTCTGATGGCATTTTTGATTGTGCTGAACGCTTTTACAGAAATCTACCAATGTATGGTTGAAGCTGCAATGCAGAGCCACAAGCTTATTAGTGATTATTATACAGGTTTTTCATAGCGCCAACAGTTTGCGCAGCTCTTAACAAAAAAAAGTATAAAAAAAATACCGATTCTCTTTTGTTTAAACCGTTTTTATAATCAGCTTCACTCTTAGAGAATAAAGGAAGCTTCCCTCCGATGAGATGACTTCTCCCCTTTCCCTTGTATCTATCTAGACACACAGGCCTTGGACTCCCCTCCTGACAACAATTACCAAAATGGCTCCCCTCTCCCCACCATCTGCTAAATCTCCTCTCTTCTTATTCCTCTTATTCTTTCCATCCCCTTCTCTCACCTCTGCCCCCCCCTTCACAGCTGCACATTCCTCAGCATATTACCTGCCTCCTACTGACCCCTGCCTTAACTCTGTCTGTAGAGGCACTGATATATACAAAGTCTATCTCTCCTGATCTCAGATGTATTCATGCGGAGGAGACCTCCTGCGCTGCTTACTTTCTGGAAAAATACATGCCCATACATTGTGTTCCGCTGGGATTTGCAGAACAGGCCTTCCAGTCAAATCTCAAGTAACTTATTTATGTATATAAGCAGGGCTGTGCAAGGCAGGATCTGTAAGGAAATATACAGACGTGTGTCAGGGAGGAGAAGTGTGTACATGTGAGACACGGTATACACAGCACATTTGTAAAGAGTGGGCA